>CM045764.1:182483311-183083311 GCA_025200525.1 Camellia lanceoleosa | reverse complement strand
TTTATTATTTTCTCTCGGCGACGGCGTATTCTTAGATAGTAGACCCAGCCATCATCTTTTGAGCCTATGGAGTACTGGTGGAATATCTCGGCTAGACCAAGGTTAAGGCCAGCTTGGCGATTTAGTTCGGCTATACCGTTTATTATGCGGTATGAGTTGGTGGAAAGTTGGGTAAGGTAGATCCTAGTTTGCCTAAGAAATTCGCAAAGCAAGGGTTGAACCGGGAATCTTAGACCGGTTTCTACTATGGATAGGAGGGTAAAAGGTACAAAGCCTTCATTTCCCCAAGGTGTGATATCTTATTCGGCTAAAATGAGATGGACGTCGTCAGGTATATTGTAATCTTTTCAGAATTCGGCTAGACCACCAGGTGTGTTTACTAAAAACCTATACTTCCCCATTTATTTTATAAGTTATGAATAAATAGATCGATCGAATTTTTGTGCTCAGTAGCTCGGTTGAGCGCTCAAAGGAGTGCCTAGGCAACCTAAGTCTGCAAAGTGAAAAACAAAAGGTTTTAAGCACAGCTCGTTGGACCGTGCTACAAAAGTAAAAACAAAGATAAAAGAAGTCCTATCTCGGTTTTCGGCAAGGTGCTTTATGGCTCGGGTTGATCAAGGGGTATGTTAGCTCGGTCTTGGCGAAGCAGTTCGATATCTCAGTTAAAGAGAAGGTTCGGTTAGACCGGTCGAGCTTCTAAGAGCAGCTTTCTGAGTTCGGTCTAAAAACTAAGAAAGTTGGTTTAGCCCCGAAGACATAGCTCGGTCAAAATTGAGGTTTCCCAGTACACTAAGTGCACACTTAGTTCGGTTTGTTATCTCGGCTAAGGTAAATCAAAAGATGGTTTTTACTTATTGATACTAATTGGGTAGCGTAAAGTGTTAGTTCGATTGGATAGTCTGCCTAAATTCAATATCAACTACAAACAGCTTTTTAGTTCGGTTATACGGTGATTTTGGATCAACGATAGTGTCCTAACAAGTTGTTTAAAGAAATTCAAGTGGTTCTTACGAGTTCTTTCCAGAAGACGCAAGGCAAAAGCAAAAATGGGGAAAAATGTGTTTTGCAAAATAGTATGCTATGGATTAAACAAGGGCAAAAACAAGAAAAAGTAAGAACAGATTCATGATGCTTACCTGATAAAAATCAAAGAGGCAAGAAGATGGAAACAACGGCAACAGTAAAACACGAGCTTCAAGGTTGCAAAAGTTGCAAGAGCAATGGAGGTTCAGAGAGAGAAAGGAGTTGAATAGTAGTTGTAGATCCAAAAATGAAGGGGTTGTTTCGTGTAAAAGGAAGGACGAAAATGGAAGGGCGGGAACTGTTCAAAATTCGCGAAACACAAAGATAGCGTGACAGCTAAGATTGGCCAATTGGATTGTGCCACATGTCATGGGAAGGAGAAACGATTCAGTTTTAGTGATTGAAGAGACATGTTTGACCGGACAATGTACAGCTCAAGTTTAGCCCGGCTGAAGCGGCTAAAAGGGTTGTTTAGCTCGGCTAGAAAGGCTTAAAAGGTTTTTAGCTCGGTTGTTAGCTCGGTTGGTAGGCAAATAATCCCTATCATGCTATGCAGATGGAATTAAGGAGCAATTGAGAGGGTGATTTATATTCTAAATTGGGCCGAGCTGGATAAATGGGCCGTTATGGGCCGCAGTATGAAGGACTGAGTAAAATGGCCATATATGTTACTCTGGTCATGGAGATGTTTAGAGTTACTCCGGTCTAAAAAAGGTTAGCTCGGTTTCCATACTAAAGCTCATACCAATTGTGGCGTAGTATGGTTAGATCGGTCTAAACCTTGCTAAAAGTTAGCTCGGGTTAGGACTTACCACGACTTGTGCAAAAGGAACTGAGGTAAAAGCATTGAAAGAAGAACCGAACTAAATATAGTTCGGTCCACTCTGTGGCTCGGTGAGGCCATGCCTACTTCGGTCGTATGGTAGTCCGGCCATGGGAAAACCATCTCACTTGGTTTAAGCAGTGAGGGGGGTGTGGAAGGATAAGTATTGTCTTTCCAGAGTATGAATCCTAGGAGGACTCTACATGGAGGAGTAAGAGTCCTACTAGGATTATGCCACACGAAACCTATAAAAGCTCACAAATATTACCTATGGAGAGGTAACACAACTTTGATTTCCAAATACACAGAACTTTTGCCTATTTGTCTAGTTTGCTGACTTAGGCATCGGATAGGTTTCCGGCACACACCCGCCGACTAGCTCACGTTTGTGTTTTCAGGTGATAAAGTAACGACGTACGGAGGAGCGCAGACTTGATCAACAGGATTATACGAGAAGGTTTATTTCTTTCCCGTACATAATCCTATGATAAGTGCCACTTCAGCAAGTGAAAAAAAAAAGCTACCACACACAATATGTGCCTTACCACAACATATGGAACATAATCACAATGTTCTGTAACAGATACTATATTTCTTGCCAAAATAATTCATAACATTTACACATTTAATATCACATTGTTTATCAAATAACCATCATGTACCTAACATAACTATAATGGTTCATAACTTTCACTTTAAGAGTGTACATAGATTCATCATTCATAACTTATACCACAAAGTGACATCACACATACCACGAACATTCAGAATTTTCTTATTATAAAGAGGGATAAGCATAGTAGCATTTTTCAAAAAAAAAAAATTGTAAGAATTTTTAGTTTGTAGGGAGAGTACTACATACACCCCTTGAAAAATTACATACTATAGGCACAATCACTTCTAACCATTAAATCTAAGCCATTAGTTTGATTCACAACACTATTGTAGGTCGTAACCAAACACCACTAAATTCATAACCTAAAAAAAAACTACAAAACTACTATTGTGGATCATTACAAAAGATTATGAGTTATAACCAAGGAATATTACATTCATAACCCACGTCTTTGTATTTTGTTGTGACAAATTTTTTTATTTTAAAATTGTCTCTCTCCTTAAATTAGAGAAAAACTTGAATTTGTAGTAAAGTACTTTTTTTTTTATAAACCAAACAAAGATCCTTTTTCAAAATAGAGTTTTCAAATTATTTTTTGAAAAAAAAATAATTCAAAAAAATGAAACCAAACGTAATGAATATAATCTTACAAAATACCACAAAAAATTATAATCAAGCCGTCTAAGAGTATAACCAGGTATATGGTTCACAAGCAAGAATTCTCCTAGTTTGTACAAAGTTACTCACGCCTAAAATAGTCATACAAAATGGCACACCCTCTGAAGTCTCAACCAACAAACCAACATAATATTTTTATTTTTTTTATCACATTCATACTATCTCATCAAAATAAAGTTGCAATCCCTCTGTTACGAAAAATTGAAAAATGTTTGAAGACCCTAATTTTTGTGGCTCAAATGGCTCAAAATTGTCAAAACGACGTCGTTTTGGCAATTTTGATGTTATTTTGTACTTAAAACGACGTCGTTTTGGTAAATTCGAACCATTTGAACTACAAAAAATTAGAACCCTCTACCATTGTTGCGAAAAATTATCACATAGGTCCATTTTATATTCTACCTGATATGTCCTTATAGTTCTAATGATTCTATACCCACTACTTCCTATTTTTTTCTCCTCTATATTACATAAAACAACTACCATTATCTACCATTATCTTGGACAAACAGCAATAAAATCCCTGATACACAGAATAATTCCTCCTCAGTTACACTTACAACCAACAAACAAAGCAACTTAACCATCAAATAATTCTTAAAGGATTAAATTAAAACAAATAAATTAAATTGTTATTAGCTTCGTGATGCAATTAGATGTTTTACCTAAAAATCAAGCACAGTTATTAAATTCACATAATTTTTTTCATTTGCGAAAAGTAAATTCATAATTTGAACAAGCAATTTACACTGCATCACATGTACTACAATAAAAATATAAAAATGTAAACATAAGAAATGAAAGAAAATTAAAAATTAATAAACATACCTGATATTGGCATAACTAATGTCGAGCAATTAAGACTATCAAATTGCCACGCATAACTCTTGTGGGATTTTTATGTAAGATCGGATATGAACATTGTAAAAGCCTAGCCTGTGGAAGATAACAAGAAGAAATAACTTACAAGTTTCAAAGCTCCAATGGCTGTCATTAGGTATCATGAGATATTGTTAGTTGTAGTTTGATTTCGTAGAGTCGAAGACGGCACAAAAGCCGTCTGCCAACAAACTGGCCGGTCATTGGTATGCTCCCGGGACTGCTTCAAAACGCTCACCGCTTGCACGAGTTTGTGACAGAGCTCGTGAAGGAAAGTGGGGGCACATTCATGTTTGAAGGCCCTTGGTTTGCTAACATGGAGATGCAGGTTAGGGGCGATACTGCCAACATCCAGCACATCTTGAACAATAACTTCTCAAACTTTCCAAAAGGCCCTGCATTTAATAGGATCTTCAACATTTTGGGAAATGGAATTTTCAATGCAGATTCTGAATTCTGGGAAACCCCGAGGAAAACCGCAATGTCATTGTTCAATCACCACAGGTTCCAAAAGTACGCGGCAAAAACTAGCTGGAACAAAGTGGAAAAGGGGCTAATCCCAGTTTTTGAAAACGCCTTGGAGCTTGGAACAGAGACGAATTTGAAAGAGTTATTTCAGCACTTCACTTTCGATAGTACATGCATATTGGTTTTGGGTCATGACCCAACTTCCCTCTACATTGGCTTACCAGATGTTGCATATGAGAAGGCATTCACTGATGCTGAGGAGGTTGTTTTATACAGACATATATTGCCAGAAAGTTTTTGGAAGCTGCAACTGTGGCTTCAAGTTGGCAAAGAAAAGAATTACAGTAAAGCTTGGGAGACCCTTGGTCTGTTTATAGCCCAGTGTATCTCATCAAAACGTAAGGAATTAAGAAGAAGAAACACAACCCAAATGGTGGAAGACCAAGTCGAGGCTTTTGATCATGACTTATTAATTGCTTTCATGATGAAAAATGACGTATTTGGTGATTCTGCAGATAAGTTTCTAAGAGACAGCATACTTAATTTGGTTTTTGCAGGGAGAGACACCACTAGTGCAGCTCTCACATGGTTCTTTTGGCTTGTTGCAACAAACCCTTCTGTAGAGAACAAGATTTGAGAAGAGATCATCACGAAATTGCATCCAAAAGAAGATAATAGATTGTGTCTTACGTTTTTCCAACATAAATGATCAGGAGATGGAGAAACTGGTCTGCCTCCATGGAGCTTTGTGTGAATCCTTACTGCTATTCCCACCAGTACATATACAGCACAAAGCTTCACTTCAACCAGACATTCTTCCAAATGGCAACAAGATAGGTGCAAATACAAGAATGTTATTAAGTTTCTATGCCATGGGAAGGATGGAGACAATTTGGGGAAAAGATTGCATGGAGTTCAAACCAGAGAGATGGATTACAGACCAAGCAGGGATCAAACGTGAACCATCTTACAAGTTCATAACATTTAATGCAGGACCAAGGTCCTGTTTAGGAAAGGACATGACTTTCATCCAAATGAAAATAATTGCGATTGCAATTATATATAATTATAACATTCAGGTGGTAGATTCTCGTGCTATTTCCCAAAGTAGCTCTGTCATACTGCATATGAAAGATGGTTTGAAGGTTAGGGTTACCAAAAGACGTGTTTGATGCATGCCAAAGTAGTACTGTTACTCCAATGACAATAAAGTGTGAGATGTTTTTTATTTGTGACGTTAAATGATAGCCTCTGTTATCTAAATTAATTACAAATTACAATATAATTTCACAAAATGAATAAAGCAGTAATTTTGTTTTCTAAATTTGTAGGAGATAGTTCATTAATATTATGAGAGTTACATGTACTTGATACTTATCTCTATTAAGCTAATACAACCTATGTTACATGGACTCGGGTACGGGTGTCGGGTACGGGTATGTATCTAGAGGTCGGACTCATTAAATCTTAAATTTAAGGGTACGCGGACTCGGCAAAAAAATATCATATTTTTATATTTTTAATCTAATATGTGAGATAAAATGGTACTATATGTAACTTACAGTGTCAAAATGACATTTATAGTAATTAAACAATAATATGCACATATGATAATTGTGTTATATACAATTATATAAGAAGTATCCGTTGAAAAGTATCCGACACATATCCCATACCCTTGTCCGAGTGTCGGGTGTCCGACACGGGTATTTGATCTATTTTGAAGAGTCCATGTAACATAGAATACAACAATCATGTCTAATTGTGAAACCCAACTACTAAGAAAGTCCATCAATCATGCAAGTTTCAGTGTCTTACTATCAGTCCCAATCATGGGGGATTTGAGCTCTTGATATTTAAATCTGAACCCATGCCCTTGACCCACATGGGTTTTAGTGGGTATATCAATTAAAAGCAGCAATATGAAATGTAAGAATGTCATAAAATGTCATAATAATCACTTCAGCCACCACCCAAGTCTCAGTTTATTGGCTTTCTGCACAATTACATAGAGACCCAAAATTGGCCTCCATCCATGTCTCTCTTAAACAGTGATATACAACTTCCCAATTTGGAATGACCATACACTAGCTTCTTCCCAATTACGTAAGCACATATACATACATATGCACATATATGTGTGTACCTCCGGAATGTAAATCTGGCCATGTATTTTAGACCAAGTGTGTGTGCTATTTTGACAATCGATAAGCAGCAACTCAGAGCAGAACAGTGCTCGATCATTGTGGTAGGTCTCTCATAGGCAAACTATCAAACATGTTGTGGCCATGGCAGTATGAGCCAACATATCAGCACTCCTTTTCTTCACCCCCATTGACACTCTGCTTCTCATTTCTAATTAAGGATCGCAATGATGGAAGGCCTATGTTAGGTAAAACAGATAATCATATCCAATCTGATTTCTCCGAAGACAAATGAAAGGAAAAATCAGATTGGACTTTCAGCCGCCTGACCTCATTGTTGTCTCCGAATAAAAAAGGTAATGCATTTGGGCCATGTTTGGTTGTATGATTTTTTTAATAAAATTAAATATAATCGACTTGTTTGATTCTGATTTTTAGAAAACAATTTTTAAAAAAAAAATTTACTTTTTATTTTCTATATTTTAGTGTTTTCAATGAGTTTTTTTTAATATTTTAAGTAATTTTTTTAAATTTTTAACACACCTAACATATATACACTTATAAAGTATAATATTTATGAAAAATCTTTAAAACATACACTAAATATCAAAAAATATAATGAAAATTCAGTACATTTTTTTTATATTTTTGACTATTTATTAATTTTTTAAAATATTTTTTCACAAATATTTTACTATTTAGATACATTTAAGTAAGGTGTATCTAAAAAAGTAAAAAAACAAAATGAAAATACAAAAAACTCAATTGTTAAAAAATTAAATTTAAAAAATTGAAATCAAACACACTAAATAATTTTATTGAAAAAGTTGCGGGAGTAAGTTATGTTGTGAAATTATATGAGGTGTAATATTGTGTATATTTTTTTTCCAAAAAAAAATAATATTGATGCCTCGTTTTGGGAACAAGTAATTTTAATAATTTTTTAATTTTTTACGAAAAAATGTGTAAAAAAATAAAGAAAGTGATATGATTATTTATAATAATTTGTTGACTAAAATATATAGTTACCAAATCAGACCTGAGTAAATGATTTGATTATGATTGCCAATAAGATTATAAGTTGATAAGTTATGGTGGAATTAGTAGATGAAATAAAAATAATAATAATTTTGAACATAGAGAATGAATTATCGTTTTTGTTTATAGGGACATAAAAATATACCATTGTTTTTTATCATGAGATGAGGGAAATAATAAAGAAGTTATAATTATTTTCTCCTAATACCACAATATCTATATAGTTTTATTTTATTTTTGTTTTATTATATTAAATCCTACAAACTAATGTTAAAATTGTTTAAAATTTTAATATCATACAAAATAAATACCCTCTAATAATAAATGTGAAATTCACATGTTTCTTACTTGTAATTCCTCATCATTATCACACAAAAATTTGAAATTAAAATAGATGTACCCCCACATTGCCATATCCATTTCCATCCTTCTATCTGTCACGATCCAACTCCAATACATGGGCTTGATTCGCATGATTTGCAATTAATTAAATTTTAAAGTTACCGAGGTTTAATTAGGTTAAATAAATTAAATAATACAACAAAATAAAACTAAAATTAAAAAAAAAATGCATATAAATGTTTAAGGCGTACATAAAAACTTTTATTGATGTAACACAAGTTAGTTAATAATTACAAGTAATCAGCAAAAAAAAACAAAAAAACAAAAAAGAAAAGAAAAAAAAAATGGATATTCATTTTATGTCTGGGTCTCAATTAAAGGGGTAAAACAATTCCTCCTTAAGTTTCTTCGCCTGAAAGGGTTTAACAGCTATAAATATATGGTATACTGAGAAATATTATACTAAGAGTATAAGGATACATAATTCACCATAGATAATTATTTAGTCTAAACAATGAATAGTTTAGCTTGAATAAATCAATTATTTTAAATAACACACATATAATACAAAAATCATATAAACGAATTAACCATAATCATAGTACAGAGCAGAACATATGATCAATGGATCCATAATAAATAAAAAGTCACAAAGTGACTAATCATAAGACTAATAATTATTTAAGTTCACATGGCGTGGGACCCTCAATGGGTTACTAAAGTGACTAATCAGAGGAGCAAAGGTTATTTAAGTTTTCCAAGATATAGAACATCAATAGTGATACTTACAAAATAATTATTCATAAACATATTTAATAAATAATTATATCCATAGATTTCTATTTTTAAACGAATAAGATTCATAAAATAAATAACATAATTGTAATACTAATGCAAGTTAAAAATATGGAAAAATTACTCATAAATCCTATTCTAATAAATGTTACACTAATTAGTCCTGAATGTTTTTTATTAAACCATTTAGTCCCGTTTGTTTTTGATATAATATTATTATTAAATGTATTATATATCATGTTTACTGTTTTGCCCATATATTTGATGCGTTTCTGGTGGTGTTTATTTAGGATATACTATAACATTCCTTTTTAGCAGGAGGGAATATCGTGGAAGGCGTGAACTCTCAAAAATCACCATAACAATTTTTTCAACCAACCATCATCATAACATCAAAATGGAGTATCAATAAAATACAGTGAAGATTCCTTAACATTTTGATTGAGAGTAATGTTAGTGGTACTGATTGATGATGATGTTTGATCGAACAAAAAAAAAAAGGTGATTCCGGCGAGTTCAACAATTTCAGATCGAACATCAAAAACCCTAGCAATGGCGTATTCAACAATTTTCGGCTGTGGAAAAGGTGATTTCGGCGAGTTCGATCGACTCTGCTGAACCACCACGACGATTTCAGCCGAATCGGAAACTCGTCGCTGGGTCACCACATCATCTCTCTCAGATCGGCGGTGGGTTCTTCTCTTTCGATTAGCATCATGATCGCCGATGTAGACGATGCAGTCGAGATCAGATTGGATGGCCTTGATGGCGCACCACAAACCGACCTCCGATTATCACAACCGACAACAGTTTCAGAATTAAGGCAAAGATTGTACATGTGAGACCCCAAATCAGTGCTTTGCACGACGTTGAAGTGAAACACTAAGGTTCTGATTTCTGGATCAAAAATCAGATCAACCTTAAGGTAAAAGGCATTGAATTCAACGTGATCTTAATTGAAACTTGGAAGAAGACTAGTATCAATAAAATCCATTTTCATGATGTTGTTTGATGATGATGTTGTGATGTTGTGATGTTGATTCTGATGTTCAACCCACTAAACACCCCTAACATTAGATTCATGTTGGGCAATTAAAATGGAAAAAAAAGGGAACATCAGATTCATGAAATCAAAATGGAAAAGGGTGTTTAGTGGTTCTTAATGGTTAGGGGTGTTTAGTGGGTTGAACATCAGAATCATGCTGGGCAGAAACACCACTCACGCTGGGCAGAATCATGATATATAATGAAACACACACTAATCTGATGTTTTTTTTTGAACACTAGAAACATCAAAAAAATGAATCTTTCAAAAATAAATATGATGTTTGAAACGCACACACAAAAATAAATTTATTATTGAACCACTAAACATCCACAGCTTTTGGAACATCAGACATCGAATGGATCTGATGTTTTTTTTTTTGAACACCAGAAACATCAAAAAAAAATGAATGTGATGTTTGAAAAACACAAACATCAAAAGCAGCATATTTTATTGATGATGTGATGTCGATGTTGATTTTGAAACACACACTAAGATTGTTTTTTGATTTTGAAACACACACTAATTTGATGTTTTTTTTTGAACACTAGAAACATCAAAAAAATGAATCTTTCAAAAATAAATATGATGTTTGAAACATGAACACAAAAATAAATAATCCTGACGTTGCTAATGTTTGATGTTTGATGAATAATGTTTGATGTTTGAAAAGAAGGGAAATTATAAAAAAGCCTATAGTAAGCTTATTGGGTAATTCGGTAAATTACACATAAACACCAACCCAAAATTACCCCATCAATTATTGACCCAGACATGTAAATAAATGGGTACTAATGTCTTTATACATAAAATAGGACTTATTAGTCTAACAGAAAACCTTCAGGACTAAATGGGTTAACATTTCACAATTTGGGATTTAATGGTGTTTTACCCTAAAAATATAATTTACATAAAATAATAAATAAATTTATAATTATTCAAAATATATAACCCATGTATCAATTCTTATTATTTTCTATTTTCTCCGAATCTCCGAACCCCACTCCTTACTTCTACTTCTGTTTTGTGATTCCTCCGTTCACTACCTCAACCCCTTCCCCGATATACTTGTCCGAGGTGCTGACACCTCAAGCCAAATTCTCCCTTAATCATTACGTTTACAGGTGGCACAATTTTGCTGCATCCAGCAATGTTCTCTTAAGCCTCCTAGACTTATCAACAGATTACACTCATTATATTTGTGCCACCTAACAACTCTTGTTAAGTAATTATACTTAGACCCCAAGTAATATAATAATTACATCATCCTCTCTTGATAACATGTCATAATTCCTAATTAAATTAAGTTATATTCTATCACACATAACTACTAAATTAGATGCATATTTATTATTTTATTTTTATATATATTATTTTATTTTATTATTATTTTTTGATATTAACGGGGTATTAAAATTAATTAAGCATTTAAAGTATCATAGTATCCATATAAGAAAGAGATGTAAGTAGAAAGTGAGGGTTTCGATTGGTCGAGGACAGTAAGAATGGTGGAAAGAGATGTAGGTCGTGGTGGTCAAAGGAAATTAAATGAGATAATTGGTGGTAGTTAATAAACAAATAAACAAAAAGTGGATAGTGAAATCTCCAAATGATAATGGATGATGGAGAAGATAATGGGTGGTTGGCAATCTAAGTAGTGGTTGATGAATATGAAGAAATTTGAGCGATGGTAATTAACAAAGAGTGGATATTTAAAGGAAATGAAAATAGGTGGTGAATGATGCAAATGATAATGAACATTAGAGATACTAGTAAATAGTGGAGAATCTAGTAATAGCTAGTGAAGGTTAAGATATTTAGATAGAATAGAAGTATACGTTGACAATAGAAATCGATAGATAAGGATTTGGCTGGTGATGGCTTACGAAGACAGAAGTGAATCGTGGAATGTAGATGTCAAAGGGGTTGTTTATAAAGAATTAAGCAAATGAAAAATGAGGTGGTCGAGACAAATAATTAGACATGATGGAGAGGTGCAAAAAGATAAAGGGAGCCAACAATATGATTGGAAATGATTTAGAGAACTTTTTTTTAAGGAGGAGAAAGATCAAGATCATCCATAGAAATATAAGAAAAAGTCATACAAACATGACAAAGTAAAGTCAGCCTTTAGACAAGGCTAACTTGACTTCCTTATGAGTCGTTTTAATTACTTGCCTAAACATCTTAATTATACATGCATGATCAAAACAATTACAAAGATAATTTATATCTTTCAAAATTGAGAATTTTGTATCTATTGAAAGTTAGTTTTTATAAAATGCAAATGCATATACTAAAATTTGATTTTTGCAAAAAGTTTGTTATCACTTAAAAAATAAATTATTTTCAAAAATGTTTCATCCAAAGTTTTTAAAATAAAAGTCTAGGTTGCTCTAGGTTCATGTTAGGTCAAGTCGAGTTAGGGTCAGATTAGTATCGCATGACATTTTCCGTTATTGAGTTGGATGGAAGTTACTAATTGGATTGCATTGAAAAATACAAATAATTTAGGGATTAGATTTAAAATATATATTTAAAGGATCAAAATGAGAATAAAATCCAAAATTTAGGGGCAAATATAATTTACGAAAAAAAAAAAAAAAAAAAACATTTGATTCCGAAGCATCGTCAATTGGCCTATAATTGCTCCCGCCCGAGACCACAGAAAAAACACCCAGCAAAGCAAGCACCTGTCTATTTCTTCCAGGGATTTATACCTCCTCCTCCTCCTCCTCCTCCTAGATATCTCCTCCTCCGAATCTCCCATTTTCTGATTTCTTATCTCTATATTTATACGCAAATCTCTCTATATATATGTATACACTTTTGTGAACGATTGATCATTCAATTTATGTATTGTGCTATTTGATCCATTTTTCTCTGATTTTTTTGGGGTGTAGATTTTACTTAAAAAGAGTGTCTTAATTATTTGATTGAATAAATCGGCCTTTGACTCAGTGAGAGCGATTGATAAAATCACAAGTAACAGAGATTAATGGCGACTGCTGCATCGGCGCCGGTGAACAAGATCGAGAGGGCTCACCAGATGTATCGCGAAGGGCTGTACGAGGAGGCCTTGGGGTTCTATACTGAAGCCCTTGGTTTGGCCAAGACCAAGTCCCAGAAAATCGCCCTCCACAGCAACCGAGCCGCTTGTTTTTTGAAATTGCACGATTTCAAGCAGGTTCCCCCCTCTTTCTCTCTTATTCGACTTTGTTTTTTGTAATCGGAATAGATGTATATTTTAGGGGAATTGCAAATCAGAGGGAAGAAGAAGTCAAAGTAATTGTAAAAATATGCAAGTGCAAGTATAGTAGTCTATGCACGGTGTAATTAAGGCCATACCTTGATATTTTTACAATTATTTTTTACTTCCTGGTTTGTAATTCTCTATTTTTCTGATGGGTTGTATTGTAGGTATATAGTTAGGTTTGCAATTGACAATGTTTTGTTTAGCTTATGTGACATTGTTCAATATAGTAAATGGTCACCTAAATGATTTTAGTTCACTCAACTTTGAATAAGGGATGAATGAAGCTGTTCAGTACTACGCATGCGTAGTTGGAATTGAGGTGTATTTATTTATTTATGGTGGCAAGATGCATTTGTTGTGTGTATACATAAATATACATTAGTGGCAACTACTAACAGAAAACAAAACTACAAAATTTGATTCTTTGTTATTTAGGTGGAGACACTCTGTAAGCAGAAAACTGATTTGCTAAGTTGCTTTGACAACAAATGTGGCTGTACACACCTTGCAAGGACCATAAGGAAACAATTTAATAGAAAAAACACTGTTCATCGTAACTGGAATGTTGATGAAACATTTAGAATGAAATTATTTACGTTGTCTGACAGAAGCAGGCAGTTTTAATTTCTATTCAATGCCTTAAGTTCAAGCTCAATTGGCTTCAATTCAATTTGCCAGTGTTGTTTGCAAGGGCTTGAGTTCAGTTTGGACCAAGGTAATATTTATGCCCAAGCTGAGTGGCTTGGCCAAATGGAACAAGGACCCTGACCAATTTAGCCAGAGGTACAGCCTTAGCGTGGATACTGCTAGGGGGTTGTCATTGCAGTCCATTGATGAAATGGTGAATGAGTGACACCGCAAAGTGTAGTTACCTTTGTTGAAGTTCCAAGTTTGCTAAAGTTATTGCAGCACTGTGCTGAAAATGTCGCTTTGGCATCCAAAATGCAAGGTTTGGGTTCTAGTTCCAAGTTTTTTCACTTGCTAAAGTAAATTTCTAGTTCAGAACCGTGACTGTTTAGTACTTAGAAGCTTGTAGGGTTCAAACCCACTTCAAAGTAATTAGGTTACTGCAACTAACAAACAATTGTGACACTGACAGGATACGCATTGCAGGAAATGCTATTGGAAGAGAAATATCAAAATTAACATGTGTTGTGATAGTAAACGAAGTTATGGCATATAATTTTAGTGAATTTGTGATGCTATATAGCAGAAATTGATCAAGTTATTGATTTTAGTTGAGTTGTCCCATCGATGCTTTAAGGTATTATGTTGGTAACTGTGTATTTTTGGAGCATATCTGTCACATTAGCTTCATGTTGGGGCAATATACCTCTTTTGCTTTGATAGGAATCTTAATGTTCTGTTACAATACCTCTTTTGCTTTTTCTATATATAGCCTACTATGGACTGAGCAACTCTTCTTATGCTTTCATGGTAAATTCAGCTGACATTCTCTGTACCATCTTAGGCAGCAGAGGAGTGTACCTCAGTCCTTGTGCTTGACCATGATCACACCGGAGCATTAATGTTGCGAGCCCAAACTTTGGTCACACTCAAGGAGTACAACTCAGCACTTTTTGATGTCAACAGGCTCACGGAGTTGAACCCATCATCAGAAGTGTATCGAAACCTTCAATCCCGTTTGAAGACACAATTGGTAAATCTCTCAACAACAACAACAAAAAAAAAAAAAAAAAAAAAGAGTAAATGGTGGTCCCTTCCATGTTTTTTAATTTTTTTTGGTTTCAATTTATTGACCGAGATTTAACTAATAACTTGGTAGCTAATCAATAAGGGCACTGCCAGGATATGGTATCATGATTCATAAGACCTTTGACTAGTGATGATTCTAGTAGCCTGTGCTGTTTTATAATCTGAGTAAATGTAGTTACTCAGATCATATATGGATGAACACAATTACCTGCTATGCTCAGCATCTGCAAGCTTTATAGTTTATTCTACTTTCCTTTTTTAGGAGCTTTCTATTCTCAATAGTGGCGTCATTCTTTTTACCCATAAACTCTTTCCCAGTTGGATAAATAAAAACAACTATCCATAATGACTTTACTTACCTGGTTACATGGTCATCTAGTTTTGATTGGCTTTTGATATAATAACATAGATGTCACGTCTCGTGTGGTGGGTTCGAGTTTGTTGATTACAAGAATTACATATGGACTTTTAACTATTTTTAGAGGCAGTTCTGTTCAGCTCAGCTTGTAGTCAACTCTTTGGATTGATATGCAGAGCCTGTTGTCTACAAAATGGGAAGTCCGAGCAGCCTTATTTTCTAACTGATACAAATTGCTTTTATATCACCTTTGAGTTATTCTACAATAGTATTTGGAAAAATCATGGTGCAAATTGTGATTTTATTATTGTTGAATTTTGGGCTGACATTATAATAGTTTTCAATTATTGATTTTTAAATTGTCAATAAGATGTGGTAATTTTTTTGATCAAGGAAAGTCACTTGCTCCAATACCTGAAGCTGAGGCAGAGTTTGAAGAAGAGGATGAAAACGAAGAAGCGGATGAAAGCAAAGAAGAAACAGAACCAAAAAGAGATGAGGAAGAAATACACGAAGAAAATGATTTGGTAGATTCAGAAGTAGAGGTAGATCAAACGAGTGATAGGTCTACTGATGCTGAAGTTTCTGCCCCTCAAACTCAGAGCATCAAGGGAACATCTGAACAAAATTCGAAAGGATGGCAAACAATCCCAAAACCCAAAGGACACTCACAACTCGACTACTCAAGGTGGGACAGAGTTGAAGATGAATCTAGTGAAGAAGAAGATGATGATGATGATGAAGAAGAATCTCAGCCTCAATATCGGTTCCGTGTGAGGACTGTTGGTGTACGACCAGTTAAGTGAAAGGGCGAATGTATACACTGTAAGGTCATATAAATTGACTCTTCTAATCCTCAAACCATCCACATGGTGTTGTAAGCCGTCTTACCAAAAGCGCCAGTGGGTTCAACTGCCTGAAGCTATGATTCAAAGCCTTGTGAGCTGCAAGAAATCATCTTTTATGTGGAGAAGGATGTGAAAGCTGTAAAAAGGGGCAATTTGTGAGCAAATTGAAGCAGACAACTTCTCAAGCAAGACTCAGGGTGGTTATTCCCATTGGGAAACAATTCAATTTCTTCAGGCTGCCAAATCCAAGTGGAGAGACTACCTGCTAACAGTTAACCCTAAAATGGTTGTCCAATGTATTTATTATGTGGGGGATTTAATTGCATGCCTGTTGTTGTAACTGATCGCAATTTGTTAATTGCCTTCCTCTGGCTGCTGATCACCCATAAGAACAGAAACAAGAACTAGAATCTTATGACTGGTTTTGGTTGGTGTGACATCTATATGAGTCCAAAAGCGTGATCTTGGCAATCAAGTGGAGGATGAACTTCTATTTCTTGATTATAAACTTCTGGGGATATTTTAAAGCAGGATTGAGATTGTATTAATTGACTTTGGTTTGCAATAAATGTTTGTTTTTTGTGTATGAGTTTTATGTTGTTTAAATGGTTGAGAAAAATGAAAGTAGAATTCCAATCCCACGCTTTTTTTTTTTTTTCGAGTGTGCTAAAAATTTACATGTGGAACATGTTATTATCTCTAGCCGTGGTACTTTTAGATTGCTACGCTATGATTATTGATATTAAATGTTTTCAGGTACTTGAAGACTGAAGTGGTGTTAATATGTATATAAACATAAATAAGAAGGCTTTCTTTTGAGTTTTATATCAGGAGGATTGTTATGCCTCATTTTGGATGACGTAAAGACTGTATATGTATGTTATTGTCATTTTGTGTTGGGCCAGTAAGTGTTACAATGACTTCGTATACCTTATGTATTGTGGATTGAGATTTGAGTTTGGCACTTGGTTTAATGGAATGAATCCACAGTTGTTCATTATATATATCCCCCATTTTTTGTTGAATAAATTAAAATTTAATCATGTTATTATTATATTTTTTTGGTCTTGTAAGAAATCCAATAGTAACATTATTTATAAAAAAAAAAAAAAAAAAAAAAGAATATGTGATGGAAATTGAAATCTCTATAAGATTCTTTTAAGAATCTTTTATTTTTTAAGCTTCATTTGGGAAAAAAAAAAATTAACTTGGGTTTTTTGGGCTACTAGTTTAGTTAAAAATGTCCCGTTTAAAAAAGAACTTTTGATTTTTATGTAATTTTACAAGAGAAAAAATAAAATAATTTTGATTTTGATGTAATATTTTATTTTTATTTTTTAATGGATTAAATTAATCCCAACTTACTTTCCAAACAAGACCCAAATCTTATAAAATAAATTTAGACCACGGGTTGATATATATTTTAAAAATAGTTATTAAAAAAAAATTAAAAATGACTTGTCCCTTAACTTAGGGATGAGATATAGTGGTGTACCTATCAACTGAAAAATAAGTAAGTTGGCCTCTCTGGGCAAAGAAATTAAAAGCAATTTTTTTTATCACATTATTTCTCTATTTTTTTTACATATTTTTTTAAAAAAAATAAAAAATAAAACTAAAAAATCAACTTTTAACTTACTTTTCAAAAAAACTGTTATATGTCGTTTAGCTTAAGGGACTAAGGATTCGTTTGGGATGTGAGTTAGTTTTTTGACTTTTTAGTTATTTTAGCCTAGGCTAAAAAATCTCGTTTGAGATAGACTTTTTAGTTTTTTTGAATTTTGTCAAAGAAAAAATAAAATGATTATGATTTGGATGTGACATTTTGTCTTATTTGGCTAAAAAACCTATTTTGTATTTTTGTGACTATTTTAGTCACAAAAAAAAACCCCCGTTTAGTTTAAATTCTCTTACTTATATCTCTAATTCTCTTATTTTACATGTAATTCTTTGTTTTCTATACTATGATCTTCTTGCATCTTATCGTCACTTTCTAATGTTATTGTGTGTGTCATATTTAATTTTTCTAGACAAACTATATAATAGGTTATACTACATAATAAACATTAAGCTCTCTTATTTTTAGCTGGAAACCAATTACAATAACTACATCTAGTGGTATCAAATCCTAGTCCAATCTTAAAATTATGCTGACATTCAATATTTGGGTTGCATTCCATCATAAAGAAATTATCATGGGAAGAGGGTATTCCTATTTCTCGGTTATGTTGTCCTAAAAGATTGTCTATATCTGTATTACTATCTGAATCACTATCTAAACTTATGGCTTATATTTGGTATCCATAATCACTGACTATGCAATAAACTTCTGAATCATCACTGTCTATGCTAATTATATCTTCTTCTAAATCTTCTATAATATGTAGTCTTTTTATTTGTTTATTAGTATTAGGTTCATGTCTTTTTGGACAGTTTTTTGCAAAATGATCAAGTTCTCCACTTATAAAACAATTGCATTTTTTACTACTAGGTTTTCTAACATATCTCAGTTTTCTTTTATCTTTCTTTTCTTTAGGTAGTAGTTTATAATTTATCCTATTAAAAGTTCTATTTTTTCTAATGAATTTTTGTTTTCTCCACGGTTTTCAATATTTTCTCTTCCAATATTTTCCATATTTTTTATATTTTTTCTTATTATATTTAGTAGTATATATTATGCTACTACAAAAGCCATAGTTTTGTTTTTTCAAATCTTTATATATTTTGACTTCTATACATCTTTCTCTAAGCTTTTGGAATGTAAAAACTAAATCTTTATATATTTTTACTTCTATACATCTTTTTCTAAGCCTTTGGAACGTAAAAACTATTATGGGTCCTATTCCTAAAACTCCTCTTATATTTACTTCTCCTGAGGCTATTTTTGCTGGTAAGTTTGTATAAGAAATTGATCACTTATTTTCTATCTCTCTTCCTAGTTCTTCTGGTAATTTCCTAAAATATTTATTTTCTATTTCTTCATCAAAACTTTTTCCAGTTCTACCTGCTATAGCTAAATATTCTTTGTTAAAGGGTACACCATATTTCCAATTTCCTCATGTTATCTGATCTAACTCAGTTAATGCTATATTCTAAGTATAATCATTTCTTTTAGAAGGGTCGTATCCGATAAGCATTTCTTTTATAAAACTAGTAAAATTCTATCAGTTATCTCCTAGTCCTTTAAGCTGTCTAATTGACTCCTCATATTTTCCTTTAAAAGTTAAATATCTATTAAAAGTTGAATCACCTAAAAGTGTTTCCATATATTCCCACATATCAGTTGAATCAAATGGATTATTCATCTACGTCTTTACCGCATTTTTTTTCCCATTTCTCTATTACTTCTTGCCATATTTGTCGGTCGAATTTAGCTAAGTCTAAAAGGGTTCCTTGATTGGTTGTTGGTTATAATTATGTGCTCATATCTGGTTGTCTTCGTTTCCCATGAAACTTATAGTTTTTATTAGGATATGCTTTACTACGTCCTGTGTTGAATAGTGGTTTCCTTCCTCTTACGCCATATTGCATTGAGTCTACTGGTTATTTTACCGTATACTATTGTTTGAGTTCATATAAAAAGTGTCTTCTAAGTTAGGTATTTCAAATATTTTACTTGGATGTATTTTATTTTCTAAAATATCATCTACATATTTAGTATGAAATTCTTGGTCTAAAAATGACACTACTTCATCATGGGTATCTCCCCTAGCTATATATTCATAGTATCTGGTATCTAATATTTTATTCATATCACTTAGGGTGAAATTTTCCATATCTATCTCATCAATATTATATATCTTATTTTGTGATATGTGTATTGAATAAATCTTACTGCATAACTTCCATCTACTTTTGGATATAATAAATTATCTTGAGGGCTAACCTCTTTTATCCTAGGAAATTTCCTAAATTCCAATCTAGTGTTGCATTATCTTGAGAATTGTATTTTTTAGCTGGTAGTGCTTTTATTCCTTTTACGCCTAATATTTTAACTATAGGGATTTTTTTTTAAGGTTCTTGGTATTAAGATTTTATAGTATAAAGGGCATCTAATATTTTCATAATGTCTAAGGTCCCTCACACATTGATCCAAATAAATTTCAATCTAGAGAAATTCTCTGAACTTCCCAGAGAAATTTTCTCCAAATTTCTTTGGAGAGTTCTCTAGAGAAATTTGTGAGAAATTTATTCCAAATTTCTCTGAACTTTCTCTGGATTTTCCTTGCCCATTTTATTGTCAATAAGCAATATTTTGATAAATTTTGAAAAACTAAAACCTGCTTTTGTACTTGCCAAGCTTAACATGTAAGTTTAGAATCGAATGGCTCATTATGGTATGACAGAGGTAGCTACTAATGATAATCAACCACATATAAAAGACAAATGTATATGCAAAAAGATTAGATATGGAAAAGCCTTGGGTTAGTTAGAAACCTGTTCTTTACATTGAACTCTATTAAGGGACATTTAATTCTGATGCCTTAATATATTACTGCCACACACTATTCACCAGTAATAGTTTCTGCTACTATTTTAAGATCATCTCATTCACCACTATTGCTTTTACCATATCCAAAGAAATTCTCTTTATGGACTTCCAACTCTCCAGAGAAATTCTTTCCAAATTTTTCTGGATTTCCCATTTTTCAAAGAAATTCTCTCCAAATTTCTCTAGACTTCCCATTCTCCAAAGAAATTTCTCTAAATTTCTCTATTTTAAGATCTCTTCACTATTTTCTCTAGTTTACAAATCTCTTCAACCTTACTTTTTTCCCACAATTCATCTATGTGTGATATCTCTACCACACTACTTTTGATGAATGCAGCGATGGTCTGAGTAGTGGTTTCAAACTAGAGAAAATTGAAGGCTATGTTTGTTTGTGTTTTCAAATTAACTTTCAACACGTGAACTCTCGCTTCACGTTTAGATAGGTAGTTCAAAATACAATTCTGCGTGTTAATTCAAATTACAGTTTGAAAACCCGTTTGGCAGCTTGTATCTCCACTTTCAACATTTTTGTCTTCTTCCTCTTTTGATCTGAAAAGCTTCCATCATCCTTCTCCATCGTCTTCGAAAATTTCACGTGACCCTCATCTTTCTTTCTCTTTTGATCTGAAAAGCTTCCATCGTCCTTCTTCATCGTCTCTGAAAATTTCACGTGAACCTCATCTTTCTTTCTATGTATCAAACATTAGTACTTAACATTCGTCACGGGTAGGCTTCATAGAGAAGTCAGACTCATTTTATAAATAATGAATCCACCCAACTTGCTCTCTACTGGTATCATCTTTCACAAATCAACAGACTTACAATTTGTGCGTTGCGAAAGATTCTTATTACGGGCAACTAAACAACGACGAGTACGAGATGAAATAACTCACAAATTTATTGATTGAATTTTGTTATAGGGAAATGATTTGAAAAATTCATCCCTAATTTAATTTTTTTTTTCAGGTCAAATTTATCAAATCTACTGTTGAATCCGACGAGCAAAGAGTGGTACATTCAGTCAGTATACAAATTCCATCACCGGCGATAACTATTCAATTTCCATTAATCTGGTAAATAATTCCTTCACCTGTTATGTGCAAATTATTTCAGACGAGTGGAAATCAATTCTCAAATCGTTTGTGAAAAGGGTAGCCGACAATTTTTTTTACTTTCAGATGTTTTGTGATTTTTCTGAACTGTTTCAACCTTTAATCTGGTAAATAAATCTTCATTTGTTATGTACAAATGATTTAAGAGAAGTGGAAATCAGCTCCGAAATGATTTCTGAGAATTTGTAGGCGAGTATTTTTCATTTCAAATATGTTTGTATGTGAAATTCTAAACTGTTTAAAACTTTGCACGAAGAAAACTGAGCGAAAAGTACCTAGGACACCCGGCCGGTCGTCCCCCGGGTCATCCGACCGGTCGACCTACCCACTCCCTTTCCTGTTCTGCCTTCATTTCTTCTTACTTCTTCTTTAGTGATTTTTTTAAAATATTTCTTCCTTACTTCTTCTTTTACTGATTTTTTTTGTACTATTTAATGACAACATTACCTAATTATTATTTTTTTTATTTGTGGTTATATTTCTGCTATTTAAATTTAACTAATCTGTTACATATTTTTTCCCTTCAAATAAAAACATTTGCTTTTTTTTCCTTATCTATGTTCTCCTTCAAACCATTTTGCTCTGTTATTCTTGTATATCCACCCCAAACTAATTTAAAATGCTCTGTTATTCTTGTATATCCACTCTAGACTAGTTTAAATATAATTTGTATGTTTATAGATGGATGAAAATAATTCTGCTGACAATCAAGAGACAAAAATGTGGACGCCCAGAATTGAAACGAAATTAATAAATATGTTGAGAGATAAGGTTGGAAACAATCAAACAATGGGCCGTACTACTTCGTGGACAATTAGGCATTGGAATCATTATACAAATCAGTTGTACAACTTGTATGGATTTCGGTATACAGGAAAGCAGGTGCGCCAAAAATATCAGTGATTGAAAGCTGATTACCAGACATTTAAGTGACTCCAGGCACAGACTGGTCTGGAATGGGATCCCATTATAAGCACTGTTGTTGCACCCGATGAATTTTGGGATAAGATTTTTTATTAATCTGTACTACTTTGGAATATTATTTTTAACATTTCATGATACATACAGTGCTTAATTCTTTAATTGTAATTGTTGTAGGCTAGCAGAAATGTGAAGAAGTTTAGGACAAAAGGATTTGAATATTTTCAAGAAATGGCAAAAATTGTTAAAAATTGTTGTGCCACAGAGGCGTTGTCTTGTGCATCCACACAAGGCGCCCTTGACTCAGAAGAAGAAGATGACATGTTAAATAAATTTTGGAACCCTGATGTTGGTGGGAGTAATGCTGCTGAAGCCATTCCTGTTGACTTATTCG
Source organism: Camellia lanceoleosa (assembly GCA_025200525.1). Lineage (NCBI taxonomy): Eukaryota > Viridiplantae > Streptophyta > Magnoliopsida > Ericales > Theaceae > Camellia > Camellia lanceoleosa. The sequence continues at coordinate 183,060,363 of CM045764.1, read as the reverse complement.
GGGATGAGTACATAGATCCAGCAAAGGGCAAAAGTCACAAGAGGGTGGGTGCAACCAGCCAAACTGACAGTGGTCGTTCCAAAAAGTCACGGTCAAGTGGGTTTGATGATGTGTGCACAGCTTTCACATCCTATGTACAAGCAAAAATAGGACATTCACGTACACGAGAAAATGAGACAGAGGCTGTAAGTGCAGGTGGTGATGATTATTCCCTTGATGCATGTCAAGATGCATTACTAGAGCTTGAAGACATACCACCGTTGCAGTACGTTAGGGCACTGACATTATTCAAGGATAAGGAATGGCGAAGGTTTTTTATAAACACTCCTACCCATTTGCGCCTAGCCATGATCCTCGCTTTGCAGTGAACTGAGAAGTTCTGTTTTGCTTGTGTTAGCAAATCTCCTTGGCTGAACTATTTGATGATTTGATTATTCCTGATTTGGTTTTTATTATGTTTTTTTTCATTCCATGATATCCTCTTTCCTTTTTTATCTTCGTATGTTTTTTTTTTTGTTGAACTTTTAAGTATTTTCTGTTATATTCAAATTATGTTCTGTTATTACAATATCACCACGTATTAAATAAATTTTGTTCTCCTATGAATTTTATTGTATGCTGATAAATGACTACGGTCGACTATTCATGTACTAACTTTTTAATTCTGTTTCACTAATAATGCTAACTGTTACAGCATGTATAACATATTTTATAATTATGTTTTTACTGTAATGTAGGCAAAACCATATGTCATCTGACAGAGAAAACAATACAATGGAGATCTTATCAGAGGAGGATGAGGTTATTGATGATTTTATGACTTTTTTGATGATTTTATGAATTTTTTGATGATTGTTTTCATGCATGACCATATGAACGCGACAAGTAGTCACCGACCGCAGCGAATGTGTCCATTCAAAAGTGATGATTACATCTTCGGCCTACTAAATGGCCATCTAGAAACAATGATGAACGTTATGCGAATGGATGCACAAACATTCATTTTATTGAAAGACACTTTACTCCATAATGGCTTTATCGATACTGAACATATGCATATCTGTGTGGAGGAATCGCTTGGAATTTTTTTATACACTTTTGCACAAAATGATCGCCATCGAATAATGACAGATAGATTTCAACACTTTACGGAAACAATTTGTTGGCACATAAAAATTGTTATGCGGGCGTTGTGCAAGCTTGCATCATCGGTTATCAAACCACATAACCAAGACGACATACCGACAAAAATTTTAAATGACAAAAGGTTTTTTCCCTGGTTCAAGGTATGAACAATATGACTATCCTGTAAGTTGTATATATCAATAAGGGTTAATAAATATTTTTTTTTTAATTATAAAAGTAATATCCAAGTTTGTTTCGCTTTTAATGTCAAACAAATATCTGTCAATTAGAACTGTGTCGGTGCTATCGATGGCACATTGATGGATGCATGGGTCCCTGCTCCAAGACAAAATACATTCCACGGTCGGAAAGCAACGGTATCGCAAAATGTACTCACAGCTTGCGACTTCGATATGTTGTTCACATTTATTAATTCTGGATGGGAAGGTAGTACTCATGACAACACTATTTTGATTGACTCTATTACACGAGCTGATCTACAGTTCTCACACCCACCCAATGGTAACTGTCCGTAAATAACATACGGTACATTTTTTTCCTTGTCTTTTTTTGTACATATCAATTGACAGAACTGTGTATTCATTATTTACATGTAGGCAAGTACTATTTAGTTGATGCTGGTTTCACGAACATGCCTGGATTTCTTGCCCCATTTCGGTCTCAACGGTATCACTTGCAAGAGTTTCGTGGCTGCCGTTATGCAGGACCTAAGGAATTGTTTAACCATCGACATTCGTCGTTACGCAATGTCATAGAAAGAACATTTGGTGTTCTGAAGAAGCGCTTCCCAATATTGCGGTCCATGCCAAATTACAAGTCTACAAGACAAGGGCCTCTCGTAATTGCATGTTGTGTAGTGTACAATTGGATCCGTTTGCATGCAGCTATGGACCCATTCTTTATAGAAGCTAATAATGAAATGGCCGCAGAAGCAGAAGCAGACGGGCTTGGTGGAGACCAAGCTGAGTATGTTAACATGTCACAACATGGGTTAACATACCAATCGAACGTTAGGAATGCAATTGCTACTGCTATGTGGCAAAATTATGCTGGCGATGGATAAAAAAGGGATGTCAACAAGGCAAGTGAATATCGTACTGACTATTGGTTTAAAAGTGTAATTATTTTACTAATTTCAGTCATTATGACACCATTACTACATAACTTCGCCCACTTTATGTAACTGTGATTTACTGACTTCTTTTATCTTCTTGTAGGATAACTAATATTGAGGACAACGATTGGGCTAAATGGCAATGAAACGAAAGAAAACACAAAGATCATCACATGGGCAATGAAGATAATGGTTTTCTTAGTAACGCAGACAATTAAATATGTTGTTCATGCAATGTGTAATATGCAATTTTATGTATAGTCTACCAAAGACAATTAAATATGTTTTATTTAATATGCAATGTGTTTCTGAGTAATTTTCACAAATAAATATGTTGTTATTAACTTAAATGTGGTGGTTGCAGATGGGTGTTGGGTGGTGGTGGGTGGTGGTGGCAGGTGGGTGGTGGTGGTCGCAGATGGGTGGTGGGTGGTGGTGGGTGGGTGGTGGCAGGTGGATGGTGGGTAGTGGTGGCAGGTGGGTAGTGGGCGGTGGTGGTGGTGGGTGTGGTAGGTGGGTGGTGGCAGGTGGGTGGTGGGTGATGGTGACAAGTGGGTGGTGGTGGTAGTTGGTGGTGACTGGTGGGTGGTGGTAGGTCTTGGGCGGTGGGTGGGTGGTGGGTGAAGTAATGTAATAAATGTGTCATAATAACTGAAATTAATAAAATAATTACAATTTATTATTTTAAATTTTGTGAAAAAATATTTGTACATGACATATCCGTGTTTCTGGCTTTTTGTTAAATTGTAAACAATTTGAATGTTTTGTTATTAATTTGGTTTATCAATTTAATTTTTTTTTCTTTTTACACCTTATTTTTTTTAATTTTTGTTCATATTAACTTTTTTTTTTCCTTTTCATTAAAAAAAAGAATGTTTATTATTAATTTCTAACTTGTTTTATTTCATTTTACAACATTAATTTAATTTTTTGTATTAATTGATAGAGACAAATTATTTTTTAATTGTTTAATTTTTATTCATTTTATTGAAATGAAGGATTTGATAGACATTTATTAAGTTCTATTTATTAATTTTTGTATAAATAATTTTTCCAATACAAAATCTTTTCGTACATATTGTTATAACATTGTAACTTGTTTTAGAATGCTTAAAAAAAACACTATTTGTTATTCATGACGTAAATACAGAAGTTTAAAACAAATTAACAAAATAAAATATGCACAACAAAATAAGAAAACAAATAACCAAAAAAAGAACTGAAAAAAAAAAACATGTAACCACTACATCTGTTTTACCATTTAAACTGATTTTTGAACAAGTTAAACATCATTGTCAGGTGGTGTTGAAGGTGGAAGGTAATAGTGATGGTACAGCTGAGTGACTTGATGGTCAATCTGATTAATGCGATTCCTTGTCACTTCATCATGTCTCCCTGAGTCTACACGAAACTCACTAAATTGTTGAATTAGTGAGTTCTGAGCGGCGACAAATTCATCGAACCGAGTACCCAATGTATTAAGCTGATTAGCCATTTGTTGTTCCCATTGTAGGCGCTGATTGTACTGTTCTTGTTCCAAGGCTAAATAATCAGTCCATTAACGGGGTTGTTCATTTGGTGGCATGGCATTGTCATTGGGTTCTTCCTCATTGGGTATTGGTTCATTTTCAATATTAATCAAGGTGTCAGTACCACCACCTCGGGTGAATATGTACTCAGAAATTGGTGAAATGATTCTGACATATCCTTCCCTTTCAAGGTTGACATCATGCGCTTTGAAAATTATGGTTAACAAAGCTCCAAAAGGTAGTGACCGGCCAGACAGAGTATCGAGTTTTGCAATCATCATTTATTTGAGTAATATGAAGCATAAATCTAATTTTTGTCCAGTTTCAAAACAATATAACAAATAAACATTAAAACATAAAACAGTATCATAATGGCTTTTTTTTTGAGTGACATTTTCAACTATCTATCGATGAAGAATACGAATGTGGGGTTTTAAATGTCTGGCTAGTAAATTAGTGCCGCTAAATCAGTTGTCACAAATTATGGTATAAATCTGAGTGACATCACCAAACATTTTTTCTAAGACAGACTCATTTTGAAAATAGTATCGTAAATCTCCTGTTTCAACTCCAATAATTTGTGCGAAAGCACGGAGACTGAGTGTGATTATTTTCCCCTTCACATAGGAGGTCAGACTGAACGGTTCATTTTGTTGGTCACCAGCTGTCAAGTGAACATAAAATAATCGTACAAGATGGGGGTATACCTTATTTGGTAAATTAGTTAAAGGTAACCATCCCATTGTATCTAATTTACCAACTAAGAACGGATCATATTGAGAAGGTAGTCTTACATTTCTCCCCTTAACAATTGGTCGATTAATGAAATGTGCATAGGCTTGTTTATGATGATACGTTAAAAAATCATTATTTGGATTGTCACGATGTTATTGTTGTGGTTGATGTTGTACAGGGTTTAAGGATTCCCCACGTTCGGGTCTGGTTCGTTTTGTTTTTGGCATGATGACTGCAACAGTGAAAGAAAAATGTATGAAACATATATATTAAAACATATGAGTTATGAAAAATATATGGAAAATATATCAAAAATAGTATGATGTTGGTGTAAAAAAATGGAACAAATATGAAAAACATGAACAAATCGGCAACAGATACAAAACTGATCGGCAATAGGAGATTGAGTAGATTGAGGGAGATGGAATGACCGGCCGGTTGACTGCCCGGTTGTCCTTGTCGGCCAATCTGTTCTTCGAGTCTTCGACTATCTAAAGCTACTCTGATCTTAATACTATCAGAAACTACTCTGAATAAAATATGAGATGTAAACTGGGATGAAACTAACCTATAATTGAAATCTTCCTTCACACGGATACACTGAATTTAATTAATGTTATTGATGGAGCTGAGATGGTGAAGATGGTGTGGTTAAAGAAATGAGAATTCATATTTTATAGAAAGGCTGAGGTTCAGATGAGGTTCAGAAGGTTCAACTTGTTTTTTAATTTTTTTTTTTACTTTTTATTTCTTATCTATTATTTTTTTATAATATTAATAATTTTTTAATAATAGTACTGAACACACAGCTATGATATACACAACTATGATATACATCGTGTACCTTTTTCTTTGGCTCAGTGTTGAACACAGCTTTGATATATAGGTAGTAGGTAAGTGAAATTACTAAATTACCCTTTTATTTTTGTTCTTATGTAACAACTTCCCATTTAAATGAAGAGGGACAAAATAGTAATTTTGCAGGCCAATTCACCCCAATTATATGAGCGTGCTGATTATGGAAGTACAATAATGCTCCTTCAACAATGCATGATCTGGTTTTTACTCCTTTATTAGTAAATTAATAACGTGTAATAAATGAGAAAAAAAATTGATAATGTTTTGTTAGGTTTACGGTATGATTTGTATTTTAATATATTAAACTTAGTGTATTTATGTTAATTTTTATTAATATGTATTATCAAAAGTTGTTGACTTTAACAAAATTTAAAAATAAAAATAAAAAACGTATTGTACAAGATGTTTGTACAGGCGTAAAAAATGAATTGATACAAAAATTAATTGACACAAAATAATTTACATAAATTTATTTTAAAATGAAAAAATAATTTGAAAAAAAATTTATTCAACAAAAATTACTGAAAAAAAATTAATTGAAAAAAAATCAATTTTTAATTTCAGTATTTTAAAAATAGTTTGGTTATTATTATTGATAAAAAATACGGATACGGATATCGATATATGAGTTGTGTGTTTGATTATAAATTATTGATTGAATTAAGTTTTGAAAGCTATTTTGAAAAAACATTACCAAACAAATTTTCTTATTTCACATGTCACATCAAACTTTCAAAACTTAATTCAAAATACATCTTCAAAACATATTTCAACACTGTATTTAAAAACCATAACCAAACAAATTTTCTACACTCAAATAATAATTTCACAACACACAAACTCAAAATACAACTCATACTCTCAAATCACATTTACAAAACTCTACCAAACGTTACCGAAATTTCTCTGAGTTCAAATTTTTACAACCTACAACTCAAAAACTAGTACCAATTGTGGAGGTAAATACGAACATTATGACAATCTAATTCACAATCTTTAAAAAATGACTCACAATTAATACTGATCCTACTTCAATAACAAAATTCTAACTTCTATTACTAAAAAAAATGCACTCGAAAATTTCTCTTTTGTCCCCTTTTGTCACAGGATTCTAACATCATAGAGAAAATTATTTAAAACGGAGAAAATTGTGTTTTGACTCAACCAAAGAAAATTGATCAAACCATAAAAAATTACAGTTCTCTCTTCTCTTGTAGAGAAATTCTAAACCAGAAAAATTCAGAGAAAATTAAACATGCTAGAGAAAATTATTTTTTGACTCATCTAGAGAAAATTGATCAAATCAGAGAAAATTGCAGTTCTCTCTTCTCTTCTAGAGAAATTCTAAAATTTTTCTAGATTCAAACCAGAAAAATCTAGAGAAAAATGAACATCATAGAGAAAATTAAACATGTCAAAGAAAATTTATTAAACCAGAGAAAATTATAGTTCTCTCTTCTCTTCCAATTTCATTCCTCATCTTTTCCAAATTCTCTGGTTTGTTTATAATTATTGCTTCTCTTTTGCTTCTGAATAATAATGAAGCCTTGTAAATGTAGCCTGCAATAAATTATAGATTTATAGTGATTTAGTAAACTAAGATCATGTTTGTCCCAAAAATAGTTCAATCAATGATGTCAAAATGCAATTTGTGTATTCCACGTTCCTAGATTAGATTATAGAAACTATATTATCAGCCAACACTCACAAGACATACTCTAATAGAAGCAGTAAATGCCAGAGTTGTGAAAAGACCACATATTAACAGAACGATCACAATAGCTTTGCTAGATATCCACTTTTTTGATGGATCAACATAACCATTGCTGTGAAGATCACTTCTATCATCGGCTTTGATGGTGATAGCTATGAAGATCCTCATCGATCTCCGGCAAATTTCCATGCAAATTTATGGTACTGAAATTAGATCCGCGAGCTACGGAGAGAAAATTGAAGAAATCAGAGTTGAATCGCTTCAATTCGGTGAAGAAATTCAGAGACTAATGGTGGCGCCACTGGAGACCAGCTTTTTCTTCATTGCTCTTCCTTCTCTAGGATGCTTTGAGCTTCGTTTGACAAAGGAGAGAGAGTTGGAGAAGACGATGACGACGATGAACTTCGGTAATGGAGGTAGAGTTCGTCGGAGAGAGAAGAGCAGGGAGAGGAAGAGAGGGAGAGGCGGTTTGATTTGAGGGATCAAATTTCTTAGTGATATATGGGTGTCGGGGGTTGAGGGACCTTAGATATCATTAACTATTTGATCATTTGTAAGTCTATAATGGGTATTGCAATCTGAAACCGCTAAGCCTAAAAATCCTGTGTAAACTAATAAATTATTTTCTCCTTTTTTTCATTTTATATCATCTACTTTTTATTCTTATTTTACATTCTTATGAAAGGTCGAGGTTGGTAAAAAAAAATCTGGTATAAAATAAACTATTCTTCCTTTCAAATTCATATCTAATTCATAGCTACCTAAAATACTTTGTCCTACATCATTAAACCTATCATCATAAAGATATACAAAACCTTTAGCTCCTAGATTTTCTCTGGTTAAAGCCTTAACTCCTATCACAACTAATCCTAAGTAAGTCATTTTGAGGTATTTATTTACAGCATATTTATAACTTTCTTTATTTATTAAATTTAGCACTATTTTTCATCTTCTTGAGTTACACTAATCACTTGTTCACCCTAGTGTTTAAATAAATATTATTTTTTATAAATTTTTCCTAACTTATATACATACTTAGCTGGAAATAATTCTAATTTTTCCTTTTTAAATTTTTCTATTTGCTGTTTTACATCTATAAATTCTTCTACTTTAACATCTTCATCATCAATACGCTTTTTACTACTACTTCCTTTTATTAACTGTTTAAACATTTTTATTTTCTATAAGTTCTACAAATAGGTTTCTTTGGTAATTTAAGCTTTTTGAAATATTTAGCTATATCTTTTTTCGTTTATTTGAGACTGAGTTTTACTTGCTTGTCCTTCTACTTCTTTTCCTTTTTGAAGTACTAATCTTTCTAACGAAGCTAAATGATTTTCTAAATTGTGTAGTTGTTCTAATAATTCTTCAAAGTTTGCACACAACCTGATAAGAAATAAAATTTATATATTATTTTGTCTTACAAATATTTTATCTGACTAATTTATTCCTTGATAACTACTAATTCCCTCTAGGTTATTATGAAAATCTTCTGCTTGTTTTAAAATGACCTGGAAACCTCTGTTAGCTTTTTTATCACTACTCATAAATTAAGACCTTATTAGCTGTTCTAAAATTTCTAATTTTTGTTTTAAATTATCTTGAATTTGTTTGATCTGTTCTATTTGTCTAGCTATTTGGTCTATTTGATTATGAATTTTTCCAATTAATTGCTTAAATTCTAACTCTATTTGCTTAGAACTGCTAATATTTATAGCTGAAATTAGAGTTTCTATTTCAAGCTTGGTGGGGAATTTTTCTAAATTTAAATCTATTCATTTTTGTAGAATTGAGTTACACTGACCTTGGATTTAATCTAATTTTTTATCTTAATCCTTAATTATATTGCGAGTATTACGAAGATGATCTATAGATGAAGTAAAAAGATTACTGATTTTATCTACGTCATTTTTAATATTTTCTACAAAATTAATCTGATGATCTATAATACTATTTAGCTGAGAATTATATTCACTATGGAGCTGATGTGTAAAAGTACTTTTAAAATTACAACGAAATTTATTGTTTTTATCTATGTTAAGACAATGGTTATAATTGTTGAGTTCCAAATCTAAGTATTCTATTCTTTTCATACACAAAATTAAATCCTACTTTAAAATTATTGAGAGCCACTATAATATGAAATTTATAACTAAATTGTCCAACAATAAAAACTACTCTATTATCATAAGCAAAATGCATATACTAACTTAAACTGTCCTAAAACCAAACACTGCACTGATACCATTTTTTGGAGAAGGTTAGTAGTTTACCATTATTTTGAAGTAGGGCTGAGAATTATGTAATTAATTCTACAGTTATGCTAATATTAAATCCTCAAGCTGTTGTATGGCTAGCTGTAAGGCTTCTTATTTTATAGTTATCTGTTTATTTATTTGTGTGATTTTCAAACTATAATATACTAGAGATCTACCGGAGGCTAATGATAACAGAAATTGATATCTTAGTTTTTGATCTTCTAATTTTTGTATAAGCTTAGTACTATATCTGATTCTAATTCTAAGTTCTTCTTCTAAAAACATAAAATTTTGATTTTAAAACTCTTATATTAAAAATATTTCCTTGATATTTCTACTTAGGTTTCTTTTCTTATATTCTAAAATTATTTTTCTTACTTGGTAAAACTATTTTTAAGTAATGTTTGCTTTCATTACATGCACTCCCACCTCAAAGTTAAGCCTCATTTAACATAGTATATTTTTATTTTCTATTTCTTACCTTTCCCTTTCTGCCTACAATTTACCCTCGACGCCTAACCACGGCTCACACGGACTCTTCAGCTAAAGTCACTCAGTAATGAAATAGAAAACAATAGATACTATGAAGGTGCAAAGCATGTAATATTAATGAGCAAGCAAGCATTTCATAAACTTAGTATTTTCAAAAAGAAAATAAATTTTAGAACAAAAGAGTTACCCTTTTGAAATATTTAAGGAAAAAGAGAGACTATTCACACTTCATATTAATATATATTATACTTACAAAGATTTTGTTACAGACTTTGAGATACTGAAAGACTTGAACACTTAGAATTTTTTAGACGAGGGTTTGAGATGTTGGAGAATTTTTTACAAGGAAGAGTAGAGAGAATTTTCATTGTTTCATCCGTTAACATAAATGCCAATTTATACAATACATTTAATGGATACAAACAAAAATCAAAGACTTACCCATACATCTAATTTTTGAACAAAAAGTCCAAAAGCCTAGTCAAGCCTAGCTATAGGCTTTACAAAATTTCGACATAGTAAATACAAGGACTTTGACACATTTTATGACCAACTTCCTATTACTCTAGACACAAAAAATAAAAATTATATCAATAAAAGGTTAGGATAATAATGAGTACTGCTTTGGGCCCCATTGCACATCATTCAATCCTCCCATCTTGATAAAATTTCGACACCGTAATTTGTTACAAAACAAGTGTAAGAATTCTCACAACTTTTCTTTAATGAAGCAGGGTATGGGTCATCTGCTCTATTAAAGTAGTGAGTGAAGAAGAAGCCTTACTACTGACAGATGCAAAAAATTACAGACAAATAATTTACAATTTTATGGCTCGAGAGAGGCCTTATCTTTTACAGATTTTGTCTTTTTCTTTTGAGCATCTTGATGCCAATAATTGATGTGGACATGTGAATGCTTGGATGATGGAAAGGGTCTTCAAAGCTACTCTTCCGCAGATACAAAAAGATACAAAAATTCAAAGAGTCAAAAAATCTAGTCTGAAACCTATGAAGCTAAAAGTCCGAGATAGTAAATGAAATATGGACTTTGTGGTTAAGCTTCCAGGATCTCCAAAGAGTCTAATTATAGAGTACACGACTTTGTTTACGGCTTTGTACTCTATAATTAGACTCTTTGGAAGTAAAGCCCAGTCTCGAATAAATGAAGAAGATATAGCTAAATATTTCAAAAAGCTTAAATTACCAAAAAAACCTGTTTGTAGAACTTATAGAAAATAAAAATGTTTAAACAGTTAATAAAAGGAAGTAGCAATAAAATACGTAATGAGGATAAAGACGTTAAAGTAGAAGAATTTATAGATATAGAACAGCAAATAAAAAATTTTAAAAAGGAAAAACTAGAATTAATTACAGCTAAGTATGTATATAAGTTAGGAAAAATTCATAAAAAACAATATTTATTTAAACACTATGGTGAACAAATGATTAGTGTAACTCAAGAAGATGAAAATAGAGCTAAATTTAATAAATAAAAAAAGTTATAAATATGCTGTAAATTAACACCTCAAAATGACTCACTTTGGATTAATTGTAATAGGAGTGAAGGCTTTAACTAGAGAAATCCTATGAGCTAAAGTTTTTGTATGTCTTTATGATGATAGGTTTAATGATGTAAGACAAATGATGTAAGACAAAGTATTTTAGATAGCTATGAATTAGATATGAATTCGAAAGGAAGAATAGTTTATTTTACACCAGATTTTCTTTTACCAACCTCGACCTTTCATAAGAAGATAAAAGTAAGAATAAAAAGTAGAGGATATAAAATGAAAAAAGGAGAAAAGAAGTTATTAGTTTGCACAAGATTTTTAGGTTTAGAGGTCTCAGAAAGCAATATCCATTATCGACTTATAAATGATCAAATAGTTAAAATATTAGGCGTAAAAAGAAAAAAGGCACTACCAACTAAAAAATACAATTCTCAAGATAATACAACATTAGATTGGAATTCAGGAGATTCCTAGGACAAAAGAGATTAGCCCCTCAAGATAATTTATTATATCGAAAAACATATGGAAGCTATGCAGTAAGATTTACTCAATACACATATGTAGCACCAGAAAAATCCGAAGATGATGAATTTAGTAGTATAGATATGGAAGAAAATCAAAATAATCATACTGACATAAATCAACTTTATGTAATGATAGAAGAAAAAACAATATCACAAAATAATATATATAATATTAATGAGATAGATATGGAAAATTTCACCCTAAGTGCTATGAATAAAATATTAGATACCAGATACTATGAATATATAGCTAGGAGAGATACCTATGATGAAGCAGTGCCATTTTTAGACCTAGAATTTCATACAAAATATGTAGATGATATTTTAGAAGATAAAATACATCCAAGTAAAATATTTAAAATACCTGAACAACCTAACTTAGACGACACTTTTTATATGAACACTCAAACAATAGAAAACACAAGAAGTAGCAACCTACAGCATATGTTAGAATAACTAGTAGAATCAATGCAATATGACGTAGGAGGAAGGAGACCACTATCTAATACAGGACGTAGTAAAGCAGATCCTAATAAAAAGTATAAGTTTCATGGAAAGCAAAGACAACCAGATATGAGCATACAATTACAACCAGCAACCAATCAAGGAACCCTTTTAGACTTAGCTAAATTCGACCCACAGATATGGCAAGAAGTGATAGAGAAATGGAAAAAAAACACAGTAAAGGCGTGGATGAATAATCCCTTTGATTCAACTGATATGTGGGAATATATGGAAACACTTTTAGGAGATTCAGCTTTTAATAAATATTTGACTTTTAAAGGAAAATATAAGGAGACAATTAGACAACTTAAAGGATTAGGAGATAACCCATGGAATTTTACTAGTTTTATAAAAGAAATGCTATAGGATACGACTCTTCTAGAAGAAATGATTATACTTAGAGTATAGCATTAACCGAGTTAGATCAGATAACATTAGGAAGTTAGAAATATGTTATACCCTTTAGCAAAGAATATTTAGCCATAGCAGCTAGAACTGAAAAAAAGTTTTGATGAAGAAATAGGAAATAAATATTTTAGGAAATTACTAGGAAAACTAGGAAGAGAAATAGAAAATAAATTGTCAATTCATTATACAAACTTACCAGTAAGAACAGTCTCAGGATAAGTAAATATAAGAAGTGCTTTAGGAATAGGACCCAAAATAGTTTTTGCGTTCCAAAGGCTTAAAAAAAAATGTATAGAAGTCAAAATACAGAAAGATTTGAAAAAACAAAACTATGATTTTTGTAGTAGCATAATATATACTCCTCAACAATATGAGGATAAATATAATAAGAAAAAATGTTAAAAAAAATATGAAAAATATAGAAAGGACAAATATTGGAAGATAAAATATAGAAAAACGTGGAGAAAACAAAAATTCATTTGAAATAGTAGAACTTTTAATAGGATAAATTATAAGTGACCACCTAAAGAAGAGAAAAATAAAAGAAAACAAATATATGTTAGAAAACCTAATAGTAAAAAATGCAATTGTTTTATATGTGGAAAACCTAATTATTTTGCAAAAAACTGCCCAAAAAGACATAAGCCTAATACTAATAAACAAATAGAAAGACTACATATTGTAAAAGATTTAGAATAAGACATAGTTAGCATAAACCGTGATGATTCAGAAGTTTATAGCATAGTCATGATTATGGATATCGAATGGAAGCCATAAGTTCAGATAGTGATTCAGAAAGTAATACAGATATAGACAATCTTTTAGGACAATTTAACCAAGAAGTAGGAATACCCTCTTCCCATGATAATTTTTTTATGATGGAATGCAGCCCAGATACTGAATGTCAGCATAATTTTAAGATTGGATTAGGATTTGATGCCCTTAGATGTAGTTATTGTCATTGGTTTCTAGCTAAAAATAAGATAGTTCAATGTTTATTATGCAGTATAACCTATTGTATAGTTTATTATGCAGTATAACCTATTGTATAGTTTGTCTAGAAAAATAAAATATGACACACAAGATAACATTAGAAAGTAATGATGAGATGCGAGCATAGAATAGAAAACAAAGAATTACACCTAACAATTAGAGAATTAGAGATACAAGTAAGAGAACTTAAATTACAACTACGTGAGATAGAAACTAAGGCCGATCTTAACATATAATTTTTAAAATTAGAACACAAATAGCTTAAACAACAATTTGAACAATTTCATTCTAAATATCTTTTAAAAGATAAACTTGTTGAAGAACATATGCACTCCTTAGAATCAATCAACCTAGTTGATTCTCAACCCTTTAGTCAATATTCCCAAGCACAATTCGACAACACATATTTACCATTTAATTACCCTGTTATACCCAAGCCAAATTTGGTTGAGATCTCTTGTGTAATCAAATTTGCAGAAAAAACTCTTTGTGTAAATGCCATGATAGATACCAGAGCCAGTAAATCATATATTGAACAACAAATAATTCCACCAGAATGGAGTACAACTTTAATAACCCTAGTTTTAGTCAGTATAGCTGATGTCACTAGACAGACATATACACATTGCATCAATGAAGCACAAATTAGTTTTCATTACATAGGCCCTCAAACTCAACATATCGTGTGGTTCCCTTTACCCTAAGTTTGGATTGGGAATACTCGACAAAACCATCCCTTTATATTAGGCCTTAATTTCATAGTCTATTTAAATAATAAAAAAAATGAAAAGGAAAAAAGAAAAAAAGAAAATGAGAAGATTAAAAAACCAATCATATTAAGGTAATTTTGTCTTGCTAAATTTATTAGACAAACATAAGCAATTTTCTACTTATAATGGCAAAGCAACACAAAAAAAAAACAAAAAAAAAAAAAAAAAAAAAAAAAAAAAGAAGAAGAAGAAGAAACCAATCAATAAACCGTTTGAATTGGATCCAAGCTAAAACTCCCTTAAACCGCTCTGAATCAAGTAAGATGTGTTATCGGTAAGGTTGCAAAATGAATAGGGTCGTTCGTGAACAAATTGGTTGCAAACGAATAGTGTCATTCATGAATAGATTGGTTGCAAATGAACAACATCGTTTGTGAACAGATTCAAACTCAATTCGTTATTTATTTATTTATTTTTGCGTTCGAGTTTGAACTCGAACTCGTTAAATTTTTAATAAATAAGTCCAAATATACTAAAACTTGACTCGTAAGTTCAGTTCGTTAATTGACTCATTTAATATTTATTATTTATATATTAAATAATATAAAAATATATATAAAAAATAAGATAAATATGTTATTTCTATATTTAAAAAGTATAAATGTAAATAATAATTAACTATAGATAATACATTTATATAATAGTGGTGGGAGATATTATTATTTTGATAAAATATTAACTTTTTTTTTAAAATTTGTTTATATATATTGTATATATAATTATATAATCAAAATTTTGATTGTAACTTTTGTCTCATACACAAATATAAATTTATAATTTTTTTACTTGTTAAACCTCGTGAATAGGTTTAAACTCAAGTCAGACCTAAGTCAACTCAACTCAAACTCGATTCATTAAGTTTTGGTTTGGGAAGAGTTAAAATACTATTTTTGACTATTTTAGCCTGACTTTTTTAGTCTCGCTTAGTTTTTGTTTTTGGTTTTTTTTGACTTTTGTGAGAGAAAAAGTGTAATGATTATGGTTGAGATGTGACATTTTGTTTTATTGGCTTATGACAATTTTTTTTTTTTGTGTTTTTTAGCCAAAAAAACAAAACCAAACATAGCTTAAATTTTTATTGAGTTCAAATTCAAATTTAAAAATTTTAATGGATAAATTCAAACATATTAAAATTCGACTAGCCTAGTTTGGTTTGGAGTCCTATTGCCGGTTCGACCCAAAGATGGCACGATGTGAACTCGATTATTTATTCGGGGTGTTTGGCAAAGGTTGTTTTTTAGTTTTTTAGACTAAAATTCACAAAATGACAAAATATGCTAAAATAATTAATAAGAAAAAATGTCATGTCAAATTCATAATCATTTTACTTTTTCTTTTATAAATATCACATCTAACTATAAAAAATACAACTATTTTTTCAAACACAAAAATTTTAACTTAATAAAATAGTTAAAAACTAAAATAACCAACTAAGAGCATCTCCAACCGTTCACTACTTTTTTCACCAAATTTGAGTAATTTTTTTTTATTTTCTCAATTTGATATGGATTGCTCCAACAGTGCATCAAAAGGGAATGGTCATTTGGTGGGTCGACCGACTGGTGGACTGGTAATGCTAATTTTTTATTTATTTATTTTTTTTAAACTTGTTTGAACCTTTTAACCTGTTTGAACCTACCTATTTGAAAGAGAACCGGTCGACCGGTTGGTCTCTCCCAACGGTAAAGCACAGTAAAATAGTGAAATCTGGAGCCAGTCCTCACTTTGATGAATTTTTTGTTCCATTCTCATTTTGATACTAATTTGCTGAAACCATTGGATCTTTAAAAAGTGACTTTTTCACCAAATTTTAAATCTGATGTAAGGTTTGATGAACTGTTGGAGATGACCTAAGGCCTTATTTGGGAATAAATTATTTTAATAATTTTTTAATTTTTTATGAAAAAATATATAAAAAAAAAAAGAAAAAAAAAGTAGTGATATAATAACCTATAATAATCTTTTAATTTTAAAATTTTTTTTGACTAAAACATATTAATTGCGAATATGTACATTTTGATAGAGAGAGTGCTAGGGTTGGATAGAGCGAGTTCAATCGTTCATTACTCTCCCAAACCCAGAAAGTGCTGCTTCTGAATTCAGTTTAATTGCATTTGTGCTTTTGTTTCTTCGAAAACCAAATCAACCCCGAAGTGCAAAGATAAGAATCACAAAGCCGAAGACAAATTACGATTCCTTTGCCTTCACCAGGTTAATCTTCTCTCTCTCTCTCTCTCTCTCTCTCTCTCTCTATATATATATATATGTATGTATCTTGTCGGCAATGTTTTTGTAAATATTTTGACAGGCTACATCGATAACCTTGATCATGTGTCAGAGAGTTTCACCGTTTGTTCTGGCATTCCAATTTTACACTACCTCTATCTCTTTCCAGTTTCATAGGCGATAATTTTAGGGTTTAATCAAATATTGTTTCTGCGCAAGAATTATTTTTAGGGTTTTGATCCTTATTTTTTTTTTTTTTACTATTATTTTAATTTTCTGCTTTGTAGATAGATAGTGATTTTTCCGATTTCCAGTCAGGGTCTCCAAATACTCAGAACCAGAATATGAGTAAATTATATGCAACCAGGTTAACTTCACTTAGGTATATGTAATTTTTGTTTGTTTTTTCTAAGGCCTTATTTGGCCCCCAAATGCCCAAATACCCAAAGCTATGAGGGCAACAATTATTTTAGCCGTGAATATTTTACTGTGACAATGTTTTTTGCTTGGAAAATCTGTTACGTGAACCAAATGGAGTTATAATTGGAAAGAACACAACACAGTCAGAGTGTATAAGGTGGGGCTAAACCTCAAGAGTTATTCAACTTTCTAATGGAGTAGGCAAGAAAAGCTACAACATTAAAGTTGTCTAATGTGTAATGTGCAGTTGTACAAATCCAAGAAGAAACTGTGCGGTTCTTAGTAATATTTGAATTTATGATGGTCCTGTTTTTGTTAGTTATTCTTTCTACTCATCTTTATGCCTATAT
Source organism: Camellia lanceoleosa (assembly GCA_025200525.1). NCBI lineage: Eukaryota > Viridiplantae > Streptophyta > Magnoliopsida > Ericales > Theaceae > Camellia > Camellia lanceoleosa. Next base: position 183,042,811 of record CM045764.1, on the reverse strand, counting down.
GGAAATTTCTACAAACTATTTTGTTTTCTTAATATAAAAAAATGATTGCTTATAACCTAATTTCATTATAACCTAATTTCTTGATTTACCATGTTAATCCACAGACAGGATGCAACTGGATGATGGTGATGTGAGCATTTAATAGGCAAGGCCTTCCATTTAAGAAGGAAGGAAGGAAAGAAAGAAAGAAAGAAAGAAAGAAAGAAAACCTTCCACACAAATCAGTGAAATCATATATACATTTGGTGATTGTCAAAAAAATATATACATTTGGTGGAAAGAGATACACATGGCTGGTATGTTACCTGGTGATCCTTCACATCAGGGAATGTACGAAGGTGGGCCTTACAATTTTTCTCAGGAAAAGCCAGAGGATGGTGGCCGTTGGTATTTCTCTAGGAAGGAAATAGAAGAAAATTCTCCATCAAGACAAGATGGCATCGATTTGAAGAAAGAGACTTATATACGCAAGTCATACTGTACATTCTTACAAGATTTGGGCATGAGACTTAAAGTGTAAGTATTTGTTCCACCAATTTAGTGTTTTGAATTATCTTCTACTCTCCCTTTATTTCTAGTTATAAGCAATTGCCTTTGTTGATTGGCTTTTCAAAATTACATATGCATGTACCTATAGATGCTCAACTGTTGGAATTCTATTTTTGGTCTTGTAAGTTGTTTGGTTTAAATGAGCAGTGATGGCTAATTGTGATAATTGTTTCAACTGATACACCCATATGATAAATGCTTAAAAAGTTGCCTATTGCATAAACAAACAGTTTAAAGAGCAGTGATGAATTGTGATAGTTGTTTCAACTGATACGCCCATATGATAAATGCTTAAAAAGTTGCCTATTGCATAAACAAACAGTTTAAAGAAAAACTACTTTTAAGATGAGTTAGGGCTGTACACGGGTCAGCCATCTGTACTCGAACCGATGAACTTCGGATTGGCATAAACTTCAACCGATCTTGACTGGAGAATGGTTCGAAACTTATCGCTTTGAGTAATCGAAAAGCTAGTCGGACTTCGGTCGGCCCTGCACCAAACCCACCATCACGATTCACTACATCAACAAAACAAAAAAAGATTAAGGGGTTTCGGGAGAAAGGAGATTAGATCTTTACCATCGCGATAATCTCATAGTTTCCGCGATGATCTTGACGCCACCACCACAATGATCTCGATGCAATCTCACAATAGCTACCACCGATCTGGAGTTTTGGACCTTGCACCATCGGATTTCAGAAATCAAGATGATCGGAGTAGGAATTGTTTGGAGAGAGAAAGGAGTTTTGGGGGTGATGAATTGCAGATTTGAGAAAGAAGAAAGGAAGGCACATCGAAGATAGAGTGAGATACAAGAAGAGAGAAAGGAGAGACAGAGGGAAGGACAGAGAGAGAGGGTGAAAGAAATGGTAAACACATGAGAGAGAAATAGATTGAAAGAAAGACGAAATCAGAGAGAGAGAGAGGGAGAGAGAGAGAGAGAGAGAAAAGTGAACATGTGACATAGGCTATAGATAGAGGATAGTGGGTCACAATCAACTAATGATGTCTACACTATATAGGTTGTAGAGACAATCTGCAATTTGCACAACCAATAAATTAATGGCATGGGTAAATGTATCATTATAAATCATTGTCGGTCGGTTCGGTTTCAATGAATATAGATTGTTTAAGCTCGATACCCATCCTAGAAAATGAAAATTTTCATTCGCATCAACCGTAGCTGACCGTTAAATACATAAAAACCGATCATTGACTGATTTTTCGAGTTGGTTTTGTCGGTTTGAGCGGGTGGTTGGATTTTTGTACAGCCCTAAGATTAGTAATAATTTTGTTAGTAAACGAGGCCTTACTGAATTTTATTGATAGGCGAATGACATAATTAATTAATTTGAATACTAACATCCTAGCATGCATTTATTAATTGTTCATTTGGGCTTCACACAAAATTAGGCACTGTCCATTGTAATGGACAACAATGGTTGAAATCTCTCAATGTAAATCATCACACATAGCCTTTGGTAAACTTTCAAAAATGACTTGATTTCTACCCCCTTGCCAGCCACCCACAAAATCCTAAACTTACTGGAATGATCAGAAGCCAATTGTTCCTTAGTCTCGAGTCAGAGCAAGTGGGGTAGTTGAAGGGGGTAGTTAGATCAGTTATGTTGAATTTTGGGTTTTGAGTTTAAAGAATGTTCTTTCTTTCCCCATTAGGGATCAATCAACTTAAGAAGGTTTTTGAAGGTACAGGGCTATCTTTGGTTAGGAAGACAAGGGGAGGGGCAAATAGGAATGGCAACGGGGCGGGGCGGGGCCGGGGATCACCCTCCCCGTCCTCGATCCCCGATCCCCGATGGCCAAAACTTCCCCGTCCCCGGCTCCGATCCCCAACAGGGAACCTGTCAGAGTCCCCATCCCCGTCCCCGACCCCGAAAAGTCCCCGATCCAACTCTGTTTCAACATTCAACACCATCAACAGATAAAAAAAAAAAAAGAATAACAGTTCATAAAAAAAAAACAGATCTGTTTCAACATTTAACACCATCAACTCTGTTTCAACATTCAACATCATCAACATAGATCAACAAAAAAAACAACAGATCAAAAAAAAAAAAAGTTACAGATCATCAACCAAAAAAAAAAAAAAAAATTACAGATCATCAGATCAAAAAATCAATAACAGATAAAAAAAAAAAACAGATCTTACAGATCTGAGCTGATGAGGGCGGCGGTGGAGATCGGCGAAGGAGATCGGCGGATGAGGACGGTGGTGGAGATCGACACTGCTGCACTCCATCAGATCTGCCATGGCGACGGAGGAGGAGGCGGTGTTGGCGTGGAGGAGGCTCCTGTGTCTGTGATGTGTGAAGAGAAGTGAAGAGAGAGAGTGAGAGAAGAGAAGAGAGCGAATGAGAGAAGAGAGTGTGAGATGAGCTACTAAGCTGTTCAACAACAGGGGTTGAAATCTACATAATATAATATATATTATATTATATATATAATAGAGAGTGAGACAACCGGGGATAATATAATATATATATATATATAATAGTGTGAGATAAGAGAGTGCAACAGAGTTTGACTGACATATATATAATATATATATATAAATCGGGGGGCTAACCGGGGCAGGGGCCGAGGCCGGGGATGAAATATATATCACTGTCCCCGGCCCGAATCTGTTCAGGGATTAAGTTTTAAATACCATCCCCGTCCCCGTGGGGGTATTTTTCGGGAAAAACCCGCTTAAATCGGGGTCGGGATCGGGGATCCCCGTCAGGCCGGTTTCAAATTGCCATCCCTAGGGGCAAAGGGTGGTGGTTCTTTTGAGGCGAAGAAATGTGAAGGTAGGTAGTAGCTAAGAAATTTTGAGTCTGGAGTTAACTACGATGGGGTATCAAGGGTGGGGCGGGTTAATGCTTGTACCCAATGAAAATTGTTAGTTGGAATGGACGAGGTTTACGGTCTAGATTTGGAAGAGGTGTGGTTAAAGAGCTGCTTGTCAAACATTGTCTAGATATTGTGCTATTGCAGGAAACTAAAATTTAGGTTATTTTGCCTTTAAAAAAAAATGGTGACCTTTCTTCTTCATGAAGTACTGGGTTGTGCCTTGTGATCATCAGTTTCCTATCTGATCTCAATTGACAATCTCTGTTTGGATGGACTATGGAGATAAATTGAATCTGAGAATGTCTTCTGGCAAATACACTGAAGAGAGAGAGAGCATGAGAGAGAGAGTGAGTTTGAGAGTCTATGGCGGGGCTGCTTCTGAGTTACGAATCGAACAAAAGCTTATTATCATTCAAATGGATGGTGAATCCAGAGGAGGCTTAGTGGAGATCATTGAACGAAATCGACTCAGGAGTTTCACAATGAAGTTAGATTTTTTGGGGGGGGGTCTCGTGGGCAATTCAAGCTTTGCGACAGGCTTGGGGGCAGCGCAGTGTTCGATCTTTTTTCACGAAGTACACGAGCAGTTCAGCAGTCTTTTGGCTTCAAAGATACAGCAACAAAAGAGGTGTTTTTGTTAAGATGTCAAAATGGGAGGCTGGGGTGAAACGTAACAATATTATCATTCCGGCAGGGGTTGATGGTTAGGGGTGGATGGCTATGGCCAAGATGCTTGAAGGTGTTATTCATGGAGACTATATGGTTCAGGATGATGAAAGAGAGAGGAGGACTAAAGCCAAGGGAGGTCATAATACCAACAATCAGTTTACATACAGAGCTTGTCGAGGTAACACAGAGGGGAATTTGAATCTTCCTCAGAAAACAGGGGCAAACAGAGGCGTTTCATATGCCGATGTACTTAAATCCAAGTCAGATAGTTTGGGAAGCAACATGTCTTTTGTGGAGATGCGCAAGGTCGTGGTATGCACCAGAACTGATTTCTTCAATGGATGGACCTAGATTGAAAAGGAATTAAGCCGTTCTTTTAAAACTTCTATTGTTCTAAAACCTTTTCAATTAAACAAGGCTCTGTTTTTAGCTAAAAATGCTGAGGAGGCTGATTACTACGGTGCTCAAGGCATGTGTTTCTTCGATAAAAGCATAGCAGTAAGGTTGGATAGATGGTCAGAGAAGATGCTCAGTACGGATACTGTTATCGCTTCAAATGGAGGCTGGGTCTCAGTCAATGACTTGCGTTTTGATCTTTGGAATGATAAAGTTTTTGAATGGATTGGGTCAAAGTGTGGTGGTTTGATAGAGGTGGATCATAGAACCAGAACGTTTGAAAATCTCTTTGAGGCAAGGCTGAAAGTCAGAGGTTATGGTAACGGATTCTTACCTGCGACGATTCATGTTCAGTTCGATGATATTTCGGTGGTTATTCGATTGAAGGCTTTATCAAAGCCTTTCAGAAAACTGGAATTTCATCGGCCATGGAGGTTTTCAGGCGACTTTGGTGCCGGAGAAGAGGTAGGTGAGGAGTCTCAGGGGACAGGCTAGTCACGTGGCAAAATGGAGATAAGTAGGCAGTTGGGAGATCTGATCGAGGGGGGCGAGAGTAATGGAGGAAGAGTAAGAGGCGAAAAGGGCAGTCAGAATGGGGGCCTTAATGTTAATAATAATATTAATCTTAATTTTAATGGGCCCAATCAAGGGTTGGGCTCAGCCCAAGAACTATTAGTATCAAATATAATTAAGGATGTTGGTGGGCTGGAAGCATTAGGCCCAAATGTTTGTCAAATTGTTAAAGATAAGGACCTAGGACTTACGGGGAGCTCATCTGCTGACTGTATTCATGAAGTAAGAGACCCAAATTTAATTGACGGTCCAAGGGCTTCTCCTTCTATACCATCGGAGATTTCGGGGCTGAAATTCAATCGGGTTGTAGATTGCGACAGTGAGAAGAGTCTTCGTAGACGCTCATCATTATTGGGGAGAAGTCGATTCTCATCATGTGATGTACCAAACTCAGATGATGGTGTTCCACAACTCTTGTCGCCTATTCGCGAAATTCTGAATTCTGAGGAAGCTCAATTAGGGTTGGCAGACATGGTTGATAGGTCTGATGGGGATTTTTTGAGATTAAAGGGGAGGTCAGAGGAAGGGGCTGATGATTTGTTGGAGGTTATTAGGGATTCGGAAAAGCAGATTCATGAGGTGGATGACGGTCACTTTCAAATACATGAGGTTCTGCAAAATCTGGAGGAGTATGGATCTTCTGAGAGTTCGGAGACAACAACTGAAGTGGAAAACAGTGAGGATGAGCCAGATGATAATGACTGGGATCTCAATAGTTTTTTTAATGCAGTAGGCACTACTGAGGGTGAGGATTTTGGAAGGGTTTCTGATGCATTAAACCAAATCAATATGTCCTTTAACCAAGGGTGCACTTTTTCATCTTCTCATTTGGGGGGCACAAGATCTTCGAGATGTTTCTTTTGCTAGGGAAGGGGCTAGGGGTGGGGTTTCTTTGCTTCCTCTGTCTCATTCTTTTTGTCCGGTTCGTCAAGTCTCATTAACTGACACTGCTGTACAAGGGGTTAATTTTGAAATTCCGAGGGCCACAGTGAATGAGTCTATCATAGTGTCTGAGTCCTTACATGCTTTTATCACTCATGGTCAGGTGAATGAAAATCAGGGTGGGGTTTTGGGTAAACATTTTGACAAGGGGAGCCAGGTTTCTAGTGAAGGGAATGAGGAATCGGAGAGATGGTTGAAGGAGTTGAGCAAGTTTGAAACTTGCCCGATTAAGGAGAATGAAGTACCGAACTTTTTGCAATTACTTCAGGTCATGGGTTTGTCATTAGTTAAAATTAAGGATACGTTTGGGCCTTTTAGGACGTGTAATACGTTTACGAGGGAGAAAGGTGTTAGGAAGGAAGGTGAGAGTAGTAAAAAAGGGGTTAGGGAATTACGGAACTTGGAAAGTTCTGTTAATTATGAGAATAGGAGAGGGGTGGTTAGGGGTGGCAATGTTTCTCTATGAAGATAATTAGTTGGAATGTGAGAGGTTTGGGTTCTCGGAAAAAGAGGAGTGTTATTAAGGATTTCCTTAGGAGTCATCAACCGGACATTGTTGTTTTGCAGGAATCTAAAGTAGAAGTGTGTGATAGGAGGTTCATGCAAAGTCTTTGGGGAGTTAGACATAGAAGATGGGTGTGTTTGTCTTCAGTTGGTAGATCAGGGGGAGTTTTAATAGTGTGGGATGAGAGAGTTGTTTTTGAGTGTGAAACTATAATGTGGGAGTTTTCATTATCTGTTAGGTTTAGAAACTTGGACAATTCGGAGTGGTGGTTGACTGGGGTTTATGGACCTAATAGGCCTTCTAGGCATAGGGATTTTTGGGAGGAGCTATATGGTTTATTTGGGTTGTGCTCTCCAAATTGATGTTTAGGAGGAGACTTTAATGTGGTTAGGAAGGTTTTAGAAAAGCTTAATGGGATTAGAACGTCTAGGGGGATGAGAGACTTTGATTTGTTTATTCGAGAGAGTGAGCTGGTAGATCCTCCTTTGTGTAATGCAAGATTTACATGGTCTAATCTTCAAGAGAGTTTGGTGTGCTGCAGATTGGATAGATTTTTATATTCTTTGGGGTGGGAAGGGGTTTTTCCCAATTTAAGACAAGAATCGCTACCTAGATTAGTTTCAAATCACTGTCCTATTGTGATTGAAAGTTGTCCATTAAAATGGGGTCCAGTGCCTTTTAGATTTGAGAACATGTGGTTGGAGCACGCTCTTTTAAACAAAATTTTGAGGAATGGTGGATGAATGCTAGCTGTCATGGTTGGGAGGGTTTTAAATTTATGAGAAAGTTGAAGTTGGTAAAGGAGAAGGAGAAGTGCTGGAATAGGGAGGTTTTTGGGAATTTGGAGTCTTCAAAAAAGGAGTTGATGAATAGAATAGTAGAGTTAGACGCTTTGGAGTTGCAAGGGGCGTTAGTTGAGTCTTTTAGGAGGGAAAGATCAGAGTTGAGACTAAAATTAGAAGAGCTGACTTTTCGAGAACAAGTTTTTTGGGCTCAAAAAGCAAAAATCAAATGGCTGATGGAAGGGGATGTTAATTCAAAATTTTCTCACAAAGTTATAGATGGGCAAAGAAAGAAGAAGTTCATTAAGAGATTGGAAATAAGCCCAGGGGTAATGGTGGAAAGGGAGAATCAAATTGTTAGTGGCATTTATGACTTTTATTCTAAACTTTATTCGAAGGAAGAATTGAGTAGACTAGGGATTGAAGGACTGGAGTGGGGAACCATTGATCCGACAATTGCAATGTGGCTTGAGAGGCCTTTTGATGAGTCGGAAATTTGAGAGGCGGTCTTTGATTGTGAAAGAGACAAAGCTCCAGGTCCGGATGGTTTCTCCATGGCGGTCTTTCAGGATTGTTGAGAGGTGGTGAAAGGCGATTTGCTGAAAGTGTTTTTGGAATTTTATGAGTCGGGGGTTGTTAATTTAAGAACAAATGCTACGTTCATCTGTTTGATTCCTAAGAGAGTGAATGCTGTTAGAGTGGGAGATTTTAGGCCTATCAGTTTGGTAACATCGCTGTATAAGATTTTGGGGAAGGTTTTATCAAAACGACTGAGGATGTCTTTAGGGGATACAGTGTCTAGAGCGCAAGGAGCTTTTATCAAAGGAAGACAAATTTTAGATGTTGCTTTCGTAGCAAATGAAGTAGTGGAAGAATATAGAAGTTCAGGAAAGGAAGGTCTCATTTTTAAGATAGATTTTGAGAAGGCATATGACCATGTGGATTGGCAGTTTTTGGATTTTGTATTGGATAAGAAGGGATATGGTGGGCGGTGGAGATCTTGGATTAGGGGTTGTCTGTCGACTTGTAATATGTCAATTATAGTGAATGGTAAACCAGGGGAATGCTTTACGGCTTCGCGGGGGCTACGACAAGGGGACCCACTATCTCCTTTTCTTTTTATTTTGGCGGTCGATGTTCTGGGAAGGATGGTTGATAGAGCTAAAGAAGTAGGTCTTTTTGCGGGGTTGGAGGTGGGGCGGGATAGAGTTAGTGTGTCTCATTTACAATATGCAGATGATACCATATTTTTTTCCTCAGGAGATGAAAGTCAGTTACTTAATCTTCATTCGATTTTGAGACTTTTTGGGATTATTTCAGGGCTTAAGGTCAATTTAGGAAAAAGTAGTGTAGTGGGTATTAATATGCAGCAAGATCAACTTCAGAGCAGGGCGTCACTTTTAAGATGTGGTATAGAGTTACTTCCGTTTAAATATTTGGGTCTTCCATTGGGGGGTAATCCTAGGAGTGAAGCTTTTTGGTCTCCTGTGGTGGAAAAGATTGGCAAGAGATTGGAAGGGTGGAGTAAGGCTTTATTTTCATGAGGGGGTAGATACACTTTGGTTAGGTCTGTTTTGAGTGGTATCCCCATTTATTATTTATCATTATTCAAGATTTCGGTTAAGGTGGCAAAGTCTATAGAAAAGTTGATGAGGGATTTTCTTTGGGAAGGGAAGGATGAGGGGAAAAAGGATCATCTGGTGAATTGGGAGTTAGTGTTGTTACCTAAGGAGAAGGGGGGTTTGGCTATCGGTAATATTGTGGCTAGGAACATGGCTCTTCTTGGCAAATGGTTATGGAGATTTCCCCTTGAGGTTGATTCATTATGGCATTGGGTTATAAGAAGCAAATATGGGACTCATGACAATGGTAGGGATCACGGGTGGTTTTGAGGGGTAACTGTCGTGCTCCTTGGAAGTCTATTTCTTAAATTCTCACATGTTGGTCTCATCATCTTTCTGTTTGGGTGGGTAATAGGGAACTTGTTCGTTTTTGGGAGGATGTTTGGATGGGTCAGTCTTCTTTTGCTGTTGATTTCCCACATCTATATTGAGTGGCTCGTTCTCATAATTCTTCGATTGCGTCCATGGCTTGGTCACTTTTGGCTCCAATTTCCTGGAATTTTGATTTTTCTAGGAATCTTAATGGTAGGGAGGCTTCTCAGTTGACTTCTTTATTGGACAGAATTAATCATTTTTCTTTATCTCCTTTGTTGGAGGACAAGTGGATTTGCGCTCTCCATTCGTCCGGAATATTTTTTTGTAAGTCTTTTTTTGAAAACATTATTGATACTCCTCATGTTCCTTAGTTTCTTTTTTGCAAAAGAGTTTGGAAGGTTTGTGTTCCCCTAAAAGTAAAGGTGTTCATGTGGGCCTTGGTTCATGGAGGCATTTTGACAAATGATACATTGCAAAAAAGGAGACCCAATCATTTTCTAAATCCTCAATGGTGCATTCTGTGTTTTAAAAATGGGGAATCCGCGGATCATTTATTCTTGCATTTTCCAATAGCGTTAAATTTGTGGCATAAATTGTTTTCTTTTGGAAAGGTGGCGTGGGTAGCCCCAGAAAGGTGTACGCATATGCTCCTAGTGGATTTTCGCACTTTTGGAAGATCAAAGAGAGCCAAAATGTTTTGGTCTTGTGCCGTCTTGGCAACTTTTTGGGTTCTATGGAGAGAGAGAAATGCAAGGTTGTTTGATGAAAAGTTTCGGGAAGTGGGTTGTTTGTGGAAAAATGTTTGTCATTTAACTTCTTTTTGAGTTTCGAGGAACTCTATTTTTAGGGGAGTTCCTCTTTTTTTGATAGTTAGAGATTGGTTGGCGGTTTGTGATATGTAGGATTTTGCCCGTGTTTAGACTGTTTGGGGTTTTTCAATTTTGTTTTGTTTTTCTCTTTGTTCTTTTGTAAGAGGATGCCTCATCCTCATTTCCTTTTCTTATTCATCAATAAAGCTTTTGTTGTTGATCAAAAAAAAAAAAAAAAAGGTTATTTTGCCTTCGGTAGGTAGGTTGGGAGGCGTCCTTTTAGGTTGGGATGATTGGGGACATATTGCGTTTTTCTAGTTTCAAAGTGGGCTCGGGATTTAGGCATTTTAGATGCCTCAATCAAGTGTTGTTGGGTAAATAGTTGTGGAGATATGCTTTTGAAGAAGTATGCATTTGGTATAAGATTATTTTAATGCAAGTATTACTCTGAAAGGGGTGGAGACATAAGGAATTTGGGGGTTCGGACAAGGTTGGTGTGTGGAAAAGCATTAGGGAAGATTGGTTTAAATTTTCTCCATATGAAATTTGTTATCGGAGAGGGAACATGTTAAATTTTGGTATGATATGTGGTGCAGGGATATTCTGTTATTGGTGGCCTTTTGCTGCATGTGTAGGAATGTGGAGTCGTCGGTTAATCACCTTTTGCTGTATTGTGAAGTGGCTCGATGCCTGTGTAGTTCACTTTTTTATTTGTGGAGTTTATTAGGTTTGCTAGATCTGGTGCTCTCTCTATGTGAAAGTTGGGAAGGAAGGAGGATACCAATCAAAAGGGTCAAAAAAAGGTTTGATGTTGTTGATTTTATGGGAGAGTTAAAATCTTTTGCAGATGACTAGTAGTTGCCATGTTGTACTTGTGCCTTTATGCTGTGTTTGGTTAGGGGATTTGAAGAGGGATTTGGAAAGGGAAATAGAAAAGATAGGTGAAATGTGAATAAAGCATGCCTATATTTCACCTAGTTTCACACACTTTTTCCCTTTCCTTTTCCAAATCCCTCCCCAAATCCCCCAACCAAACACAGCATTAATGAATGTATATACCTATAAAAAAGAAGAAGAAATTGATGAAAAACATTTCAAAAGAAAAAATAAATTTGGAATACCTAACAACCTTTCAATCTTGAGATTTAAGATTTACCATCAAATTTTAATGTTTTGCAGCTTGCAAAGATGTGCGCGCGCGCACACACACACACATAGATATAGATATAGATATGTAGATTTATATACAAGTAAAGGCTTGGTTAATAAAAAGAAAAAGATACCTATTTAGAAATTCACTTATTCAGCCACTATGGAGCAGTTGCGGTCATTATGGCACCATAAGGGACTGCTATGGCCGTTATGGTGCTGTTGTGCCCATTGCTGCATTACTACAGGCTGTTACACTGGTGAATTTGTGTCTCATTGCTGTTGCAGCCGGTAATGAGTTTAAGACCCTGCAAAATCATTGCATGAAGAAGTGGTCTATATCTTGCTCTAGCTTTCCCTCTGGTTTATTGTTAGCATCGCTGAACTCTTCTATGCTAATAGATGAGTTGACAGCTGTAATACTTTTAAATGAAACTAAACACTGAACTTGTAAGAGACAACCTGACAGTGGAGGTGCCACAGAAACATCCCTGTAGGTATGGGATTATGTCCTGAGCTTGGGGTGAGGTTTTTCTACGTGTACCAGAGTTTTTCATAGGTTCATGTCTTCAGCACAGAAGACTGTTATCTTATTCATCATCTTAGATCTTTTCATTAATGCTTGTGTATTGCTTTCTGTCTCATATTTTGTATGCCTCTAATCTGTGGTTGTAGAATTTTGATTTTTTATTACACATGTGACAGTGTATGTTTTTAAATGCAGGCCTCAGGTAACAATTGCTACTGCAATAATTTTCTGTCACCGTTTCTTCCTTCGTCAATCCCATGCAAAGAATGATAGGAGGGTGAGTTTTTGATCCTTTGTAGCTTTTAACCTCTCATCCTTTTTGTGCCTGATTAGGAATCTTAGCTAAATGGGATCTCTCATTAGTTAGTTGCAAGCAACAATGTCTTGGGCTATATATTTCTAGGAATGTTGGCATTTGGTAGTGTAACGTTATGGAAATTACTGGGTACATAGAATATGAATAAAATGTTCCAGTCTTCCAGACAGTTAAATCTGGTCAATGCTGTTTGTCCCTCCCCCTTTCCCTTAATAAGAGACCCCATGTGAATAAGGGATACCAGAAAACTAGCAACCTGAGTTTACAGATAGGCAGTACTGAAGCTTTGAGCTATTTTATACACTGGTACTTGGGGGATATTATTAATCGCAAGGGATGCTTTGACATGCAATAATTGTTTAAAAAAAGATGAAGAAAGAATGTTGTGGTGGATTCCATTTTTGTTTTTAACGTTAAAGAATAAAATGATTAGGGCCTTTTATCATCTTCATGTCATTGGACCATACACTGTGGAGGGCAGGGAAAGCATCAGTCGATGAGCTCTGCTAATGCTTGTTGTACTTAGACACCTTATATTTTGCCATCCCCCTAATCCCCTCCTCAAGAACCAAATTATAAAATATAAAAAAAATGCTCCCTTTTTTAGACGAATAGTCTTTGGAAGCTCTATGTTTTTGGGGGGGATGTAATTTCAGGATACTTTTGTTAATTTAGTGGATCTCTGAGTTGGCAAATTTCTTCTATGCAATCAGTCTAATGGAAGGACATTTTGCAATCTGGCTTAACGTCAACTTTGTTAATTGGGTAAATTACATTGACCTCACATGAGGTTTGGGTTTATTACAGGCAGCCCCTTAGTAGGGGAATATTACACTGGCCTCCCAATAGATTTGTGTTACTATCCCCAATATATCTATGTCTACCGGATGTGACAAGGTAAGGGTGTGGGACATATGTCTTAAAACCCGTACCCAATTTAGACATTTAGATCTCTAATTTATATGATGTTTGAAAAATAAGACGCTCACATTTGCTGTTAAAGAAACATTGTAGCTTTTCACATGAATGTTTAAAATATAAATTTCTTATTTTTCCCAAATCACATTTAATTTGAAGTAAATTTTAAAATAGTTTATAACATTTTATCTAAGAATATTATACAGTATAATATGTAAGTGTTTAAGACGTGTCTTTGTATCCTTACCTAACTTTTGGATGCATATCCCAATATCCTAAGATTTAGATTTAAAGGGATCCGATGCTTGGGCACTTGCACACTCCCAATACCTGCACCCAATACTCATATTAGAGTCCATATAACATAGATTCACATTACCTCACGTTGTATGGAGCTGTTTACAAAGTGATTTTTTTTGCTAAAGTAAATTATGTGCAGCAGCTAGTTTGCAATTAATAAAAAAATAATGTGCAATAGTTCAACAATATGTTGCCATGTTTACTCCAATATTAACCTTTTCCTCTGAAGTGTATACAATATACGAACAAGCATTTTCATATATATACACCACATATATGTATATGTTTGTTGTGTAATTAGCAGTACATGCATACATTCTTTCTTCAAACTCATCAAGTCTACCCCCATTGGCATCACAAAACATCAATTGGAAGCCAAAATTGGAGACACAAACATCAATTGCTGCCACAATAAAAAATCAGAGAACCCTTGAGAGTTGAAACCCACAATTATCAGTTGCCACCACAATCAAAATTTGCCCTGTTTGGGGAGAAGAGGTTGCTTACGGGGAAGGACAAGCAGGTTGGAGGGGGTGAGGGAGATGACGGGGAAGAGAGAGAGAGAGATAGCAGTGGCAATGGCTATGGCTATGGCATTGGGGTTGTGGTTGGTGGGTGAGGGAGATGACAGAGGGCTTTGAGAGAGAGGGATGGCAGTGCTCTTGGGATTGCAGTGTATAGGTGAGGGAGGAGGAGAAGAGAGAGAGGGGTGTCGGTGGTGTGGTATTGGGGTTGTGGTAGATGGGTGGCTATGAGGGTGGTGGTTGTGATGGAGGGAGACGGTGGTGGGTGAGGGAGGAGAGAGAATCAGAGGTGGCAGTGGTGGTGATGGCTGTGAGGAAGGAGGAAAAGATTCCGAGTGTAATTAGGTCAATTCTCAATTAAGAAGGATAATTGTATAATTTAACATTATTGCACACATATATGTGGTTAAAAATGTAATTTCATCACTTTCAACTCCATTGCAGCTACCGTTATTGGAGAGAAGGCCGGTGTAATTTTGATACTTAATGGTGTGTTGGTGTATAGCTAATAAAAAAAAAATGGAGTCCATGTAATTTACCCTTGTTAATTTGTTACTGATTTGTGTCGGTAGACTTGAACCAATATTCCATGTGTGTGGAGTGTAGGAATTTTGGTGTATCATGATTTTATACTTGACACTTAATATATGTAGTGGTTTTTCGCAATGATCGACAGCATAACAATCATCTGGCTTTTGGCAGATGATTTGTCCTGGAACCCAATTTCTTTGACATTTCTAACTTCTCTAAAATTTCTTTCAGACTATTGCAACAGTGTGTATGTTTCTTGCGGGGAAGGTTGAAGAAACTCCTCGCCCATTAAAGGATGTTATACTTGTTTCTTACGAAATTATTCATAAAAAAGATCCTGCAGCAGTACAGAGGATCAAGCAAAAGGTACTATTTTATGGGACTTAAGGCTTGGTTTGGTTAGTGCTTATGCTAACATCTTTTATTCACATGTTCTCCACTTGAGCTTATTTGTTTCATTATTATGCGTATGTGATAGGCCCATCTTCTATACTCTCTTCTTCAAATGCCTATAGCACAAAAAAGGTTGATGCCACTGCAAATAGAAAATAACTTGATTGGTCCTCGCCTATGTATTTTTTTCATATCTCAACCTTCATCTTTTTCATTTTTATTTTGAAGGAGGTAATTATGGGAATTTGAAGTTTTACTTCATACTTGACTTACTGACATCAATCATGCAGGAGGTATATGAACAACAAAAAGAACTAATTTTACTGGGAGAGAGGATTGTACTTGCAACTCTTGGTTTTGATCTTAATGTGCATCATCCATATAAACCCCTTGTTGAGGCAATAAAGAAATTCAAGGTTGCTCAAAATGCCCTTGCTCAAGTTGCTTGGAATTTTGTGAATGATGGGTATGACAGATTTCTTGTTCTTTTTTATAATGCCCATACATGGTCATTATTCCTTCTCTCTTTTTGACTCGGAAAGCGGGCATGCAGGCTGCGGACATCTCTTTGCTTGCAATTTAAGCCACACCACATTGCAGCAGGTGCCATCTTCCTTGCTGCCAAGTTCCTCAAAGTTAAGCTCCCATCTGACGGTGAGAAGGTTTGGTGGCAGGAGTTTGATGTCACCCCACGCCAATTGGAGGGTTGGTTGCTTGCCTTCCTTTGAAAAACAATGACGTAAACCTATAGTGCTTTACTATTCTTTGTGAATTAAATACAATCTCATCTTATATGCATATATAGCCCAAAACCACCACCACCACGTGGATGGTGACATGGACAGTGTCTCTCTTCTTCTTTTTCTTCTTATTTTAAGGCTTCATGTAGCCGACCCTATTTGATGAAACGACTTAAGGTTTAGTTTGGTTTGGTTTATTTTAATATTGTGCATTCATTTCTCTTTTATTTTCCTTTACGCCTAGGAAAGAAAATTATCCACGTGGATGCTGATATTGATATTTATAATTGTTTATTTATTTATATATATTATACAATTCGACATTTTTTATGCAGCATTTCACGTTTTATTTATTTTTTATCATTAACCATTTTTATTATTGTTAAAATTCTTTATATGCCCTGTAATCACCTCCTTGGTTGTATCTTATTTTGCAACACTGGACTATACTATTTTTTAACTAGTTCATGTTACTTTTTCGGATATTGAATATTGCATTTAACCCCCCTGATTATTCATTCTGTGCAGAGGTTAGCAACCAAATGTTAGAACTGTATGAACAAAATAGAGTACCGCCTTCTCAGGCAAGTGAAGCAGAAGGAAGTGCTGGGGCTGGGATTAGTCTTCGGGCCCCTTCAAAACCTCCTACTGGCAATGAGGAACATGCAACAAATAACAGTAATTCTCAGGGCGGAGGTACTATTTCAAAGCCTGGAACCTCGAAGCCAACATCATCTCGGCCGTTGCCTGATCATTCATATGCTGATAATCATGTTGGGCCTTCGAAAAGCACCCAAAATTGGAATAATGTCTATGGGAGCACCGAGGTAAAGGGTATTGCAGGCCACAAAGGAGATGGTGAGGTCAATCAACACCATGAATCAGAGCAATCACTTTACCAGGAAAACATGGAGGAAATCCAAAACAGACCTAGGTTCGTTTCAGAAGGACATGGCGAAGAAGATCAAGAAAGGAATGCTGCGAGAAGTGATACAAGAGAAGCAGGGGAAGTGAAGGACAAATACCATGGTCGAAATCTGGAATACAGAGACGGTACACTTGGCCAATCACCCCAAGAAGCTATTATTAAAAAGATTGACAAAGACAAGGTAAAGGCAGCCCTAGAGAAACGAAGAAAGGCCCGTGGTGACGTAGCTCGGAAAACAGACTTGATGGATGAGGATGATCTCATTGAGAGGGAACTGGAAGATGGGATTGAATTGGCTGCTGAGAGTGAGAAGATCAAGTGGGAGAGGAGGCAGAGCTGGCCCAAATCTTCAAGCTGGTCGGATAATGAGAATACACATCATGGGAAGCATCAAGATGATGGTGGAGATGGACACCGCCAAGGAATGAAAGGGCAGTTTTCACGAGGTCAAGGCTTTGAGAATGTGGAAGAAGGGGAGGTGGCGGCATTTGAGGATGCTGGCCATGGATATCGGTCACCGAAGTCTGGAAATCGCAAGAGAAAGGTGGGGAGCCCACCAGACAGACCAATGGAGGGGAAGCAGCGGCATGATTACGTTCCTGGGTCCCACCACCATAATCACCATGAATTTCCAGAAGATAGAAACAGGTCAGCCAGACTTGGTGGTTATTCAGAAAGGGATCAAAAAAGGCACATACAGGAAAATCATGTGTGAATGGTGCTAGTGTTCAACAATTATGAGTATGGTTTGAATATTTTATTGATTCGGCTGCCAACAGAATGTAGCAGTAGGTGATAATTCTGTGGCTGGGACTACTCAGTATGGACCATGGAGGTTCATTTTCGGGCTGATAGTTTGGTCCAACTACTAGGGTGAACTTTCCCTAGCTGTTTTTACGGTGAAATTTGTATGAAAGGAACTAGGGTGATTATAAACAAAGTTCAGTGGATTTATGGTATTACCTGTGTTTTCTCTGTTTTGATCTCTTTTAATATTTGGGACTTATCAAGTCCAAGTCGATGATGAGGTAACGATTATGATAGCTAGTTGAGGAATTTTAATGATTTGAATAGAGGATACTGTTGATATTCTTCTCAGTTGTATGTTGCCAGTCTCTTCTGAAAATGTGTTTCAATCATGTTCTGTTGGAGAACTTAATGTTATTATTGGACGATTATTTTCTCTGTCATGACAGTCGTGAGATATGGATTTTAATTGTGAGGTGAAGATTCTCATTGTAATTATTGTTATTATCTTCTTTTCTTACACGAAACTTTCGATTTTTAAAATGTTGTTTTTTATTTGCAGAAATGTCACAGGTTGTTTATTCTTCGCTAGCTCCCAGGTTTTGCAATGGTTTTTTTTGGTGCTCTTTCATGACTGCATAGTGTTTGAGAAATTTCATAGCTAAAAAAGCATCAGAGTAATACTACAAATTTACTCTTATCAACTTTGAAATTATTCAGAAATTAATTTTTATCACATCTTACATGGATCTCACACTATACAAATTAATCTTCACAATACAATTACTTACAAAATTTTGGGTAAGTCTGGGTTACCAAACTTTCCCGGAGCACTATGAATGAGAAATGAGTAATGTTAGAAATTGTTATAGTTTTATTAAATTTTCTATTAAATGTTTTACATTAATGTAGAACTCACATGAAGATTCGCATGTGAGTCTCACATCTATGTTATATATTTGGTAAAAATTTTAATAAATTTTTAGAAGTTTCTAATGTTTTTAATCATGAGAAATCGATGGTCTTTGAAGATTATTTACATGTAGTGTGTCTTTATGTATACACGATGAGAATCGCCAAAACTCTACAGAGGCTGGTTGATCTACATTCTTTTCTACATTATCGTGTTTGGATCTTTTGTCCGCAAATCTCTTTTTCCTGTCTTCTTGAGTACAAAAAATGGTATTAAATCCATAATTTTCAAAAAATTTTAAAAACTAAACGCGAGTTGGTTTTACTCTTCTTTTTTTTTTTTTTTCAAAAATAAATTTTTACTTTTGTCTTGTCTCACCACAAGTGGCAAGTTCCAACCACCTTCCAGTGATTATTGACCGGTCACTATTATGACCTTGGTATGATATTATGACGATCATCTCCAATCACCTTTTGTGATCTGTTCATCTTCCATCGTTGGCCACTATTTTTGACAATTCACCTAATATGTTTCTCTAATTTTTTTTATTTACAAAATAATTTTAGACACAAAATAAGACTTGACAAACAATAATAAACAATGCCTAACCATTTACAATTTTAATAATTGAAATATAATTTTTATTATTTTAAAAATACTTTCTACACAAAATTTAATATTAATAAAAGGAGAAATATCACTTCAGTGCTATTTATAAAAAACAATTACAAATCAGTGACAATTTTTATAAATATTAATATTAATAATTAAAATTTAAGTTTTTTTTAATAGATTAATAATTATTTTCTGAAACCACCAATTTGTAATTTTTCCTTACTAAAAATTGTCCCAAGGCCACTTGTTAGTGTCTCCAACGCTTATTTATTTATTTATTTTATTGAATTTAAAATTTTGATGATAGTCATTGAGGTTTCACCGTACACTGAATAATCGGCTGGTTGTTTTGTCAGTTGTCCTCTCGAACAACCTTCTGCTTGCAAAGTTGTCCATTGTTAGTTGTCCTCCCGGTCAACTGGTTATCTGATAAAACTTGAAAAATTAATGTTAAAACACATGGTAAAATTTGATGAAAAATTGGAGATGCTCTTATACCATTTGTTTTTTTGGTAAACTACCTGAGAGGGAGTTTTTATGTGCATTGGGGCCGAGCTAGACCAAGGCATGGTAAATGCCGTTCTTTGGGCCGTGGTGAAAAGAGCTTAGTAAGTGGACTGCGGTCCAAGTGGTAGCTTGGTCCAAGTGTGAAAAGGGCTTGGCAAGTGTTAGCTCGGTCCAAGTGTGATTATAGTCACCACAGTCGGAGTAGAGATAGTTAGCTCGACCATAGCATTCGGAGCCAAGGTGTGATGGCTTCTCATGGTGAACCTCGCTTTGATTAGCGCGGTCGAAGCTCGCAGAAAGTTAGCTCGGTCTCAACAGGCAACTGAGGTACAAGTAAACAAGAGCCGAGCTATGAGTTGCATGTCAAGGCGTGGGATTAAGTATGACAAAGTGCTAGTGTTAGCCCAGTCATACCTTCATCTAACCGAAACAAAATCATCTCACTTGGTTTAAGCAGTGAGGGGGCTGTTGAAGGATAAGCATTATCTTTCAGGAATGTAATTCCTAGGAGGATTCTACATGTAGGAATAAGAGTCCTACTAGGATTGTGCCACACAGAACTTATAAAAGCTCATAACAGAACCTATAAAAGAGGTAACACAACTTTGATTCCTGAATACATAAAGCTTTTGTCTATTTGTCTATTTGTTTATTTGGGCTGACTTAGGCATCGGAGAGGTATCTGGTATATACCCGCCGGCTAGCTCATGTTTGTGTTTTCAGAGAGTAAAGCGACGACGTTTGGAGGAGCGCAAACTTGATCAATAGGATCACACGAGAAGAATTATTTCGTGCTCGTACAATTGGCGCCGTCTGTGGGAATTCCAGAAAGAACAAAATCTCTTGATCAAGTTTTTCCTCTCTAGTCGGAAACAATGGCGCACAATAAAGACTTGCCATAATCAGCTATCGACGGACAAACCCCGCAGGGAGGTGAGAGGCGCGAAGGTTTGCCTTCTATCCCTCCCATGGCTGATTTAGAGCCCCAGCGTCAGAACCCCCGGAGGGATGCGAGGGGGAGGCGGGCTAATAGCCCTTGTAGCTCTCAAAGTCCTGAAAGACAAAGGCGGAGGATAGACCCTCAAGTTCTGGAAGATCGCGTGAAAGAGCATGACAAGTTGATACGAACGATGGTGGCGGACATGGAGTCAATGAAGCGCTAGATAAAAGGAAAATGGGTGGCGACAAGAGAGGGGCACAAAAGCAACACGCCCCCTTACCACTCAGAAGATCATGGTAGGCGTACCACACCATCACAAGTAGAAAGAAGGAGCCTTGGAACAGGCGATACACAATCAATGACTTCCAGGACTCGTTACTCCAGGTCTGAGAGAACGAGAACTGAGAGGTCATATATCGGCTATCGGCCTTCGCACACGCACCAGACGTCAACTAGGCACACGGAGTTGCCTAGATAATCTAACTTGCAAACTGTGCTTGAAGAAAGGGCACGATGGAAGGAGGATACCAAGGCACGCAACCCACGCCGAGTTTTAGCCCTTCAGCGGTTGGCCCCTCGGACGCATGGGAGTGTCGAGGTAGGAATGCCAATACTGCGCCTTGCTTATTTAACCAACGGACAAAGCATTAGCAAGGTTGCGTAACTCGCCGCTCGTTTTGGCAATTGAGAATGCACCACTATCTTCGGCTTTCTCCAAATTTCAAATTCACTACTTATGAAGGCAAGACAGACCCCTACATGCACCTAAGCCACTTTCGCCAGGTTATGGCAGTATACCGGCGGAACGAGGCTTTAATGTGCATCCTTTTCCCATCAAGCCTAGGCAACCTACGTTTAATCTAGTTCGAAAGGCTACCAGAAGGCAGCATCGCCTCCTAGGCGCAATTGGCAGAGACGTTCGTGACTAGGTTCAGAACGAATACTAAAACACCAGTGGAGATCGATCAGTTACTCTCCATTGACATGGGCGACAAGGAGACGTTGAGATCCTACAATAATCGTTATTGGGAAACCTTCAACCAGATTGGAGATTGCCCTACAAACCTTGCCATTGCACAATACAAACGGGGCCTCCGAGTCGGCAACAAATTGAGGGACTCAATTACCATGACGCCACCCCTCACAATGGAGGCCTTGATGGAAAGAGTGCACCAGCATATTCGGATGGAGGAGGATGACACCTGTGTTAAAGCAAAATCTGGTGTGACAGCAGTGCTAGATAAAAAGTCTACAGCAAAAGTCAACACGGTAGAACGACCAAGCAGGAATGGGCGAGGCAGGCGGGCCAACAGAGAGGACCCAGACAAAAGGTGGTTAAGAGTTCACACTGCCATTACCACGGTGTTTAAAAAACCAATCTATCGGATTCTCAATAAGATACGCGATGAACCTTTCATCTAATGGCTAGCTAAGTTGGGAGAAGCGCAGAAAGACTATGATGAAAGGTCCCGATGCACCTTCCATGATGAAAAGGGGCACCGCACTGAAAATTGCACGCCATTGAGATAACATTTGGAGGAGTTAGTAGCGGCTGGGCATCTGGACTAGTACATAGAAGAAGGGACACAACCAGCCCCCCAAAACCACAACAACCCAAACGGAATGCCGATCGACGCCCCACTCCAAGGCGTAATTAACGTAATATATGGAGTATTCGAACCTGAGTGGGTATGTGAGCTTAAGGGAATGATCAAAAAGGCTGAGTATTTAAGGGATGTATTAAGTGCACAACCTGCCATCAAAAAGGGGAGAACAGAGGCTACGGACGTTATATCTTTTTCAGACAGAGACTTGGCAAGGATATATTGCCCTCACAATTATGCACTGGTTGTCACTCTCCGCGTCAAGAATTTCGACATCAAGTGGATTTTGATTGACTAAGGGAGCTCATGTGAGATAATGTATTACGAAACCTTCAAACAACTGAAACTGGAGGACAAAGACTTGGCACCTGCAACATTTTCCCTGATCGGATTCAACTCAATGCCAGAGTGGCCAGTTGGCAAGATAATCCTTCCAGTCAGAGCAGAAAGCATGACAAAACAGGTGGAATTCTAGGTATTGAAAGTCCCTTCCACTTACAACATGATCTTGGGAAGGACATGGTTGTACGCCATGCGATCGGTAGCGTCAACCTACCATCAAGTATTACAGTTCCCCAACGAAGCCGAAGTAATTGAAGAGGTCTTTGGAGACCAAATTATGTCCAAACAGGGCTTTGTCACAGTAAATGGCAGCCGCACTGCCAAAGGGTATGTATAGATGGTGGAAGAACCTGAGAGTAATGAACTATTTGCGAATGTGGGCAAGACAGCTGAACAGAAGATGGTGGAAGACTTGGTACAGGTAAGATTAGATGAAAAAGACCCAGAAAAGTTCTTTTTGCTTGGCTCGTCTTTGTTCATCACTGAGAGGATAGAGGTCATGGAATTCTTAACCTCTAACATCGAAGTGTTTGCCTAGACACCGTATGACATGCCTGGCATAGACCAAAACTTTATCTGTCACCAACTAAACGTCCACCCAACTGTCAGGCCAATTATACAGTGCATTCGCAGATCAGCACTCCACCATGCCGAGATAGTGGCGGAAGAAATGGGAAACTTGCTGAAGGTAGGAGCTATCAGAGAAGTGCACTATCCCAGGTGGATCTCCAATATCGTAGTAGTGCCAAAAAAGAAAGAAAAATGGCGTGTCTATGTAGACTACAAAACAGTCAACAAGGTATGCCCAAATGACAGCTTTCCTCTACCACGGATAGACCAACTGGTAGACCTGATAGTAGGACACAATCGACTTAACTTCCTTGATGCGTACAGAGGTTACCATCAGATCGCTATGTATGAACCAAATCAGGAGGTCACATCCTTTACAACGCCTAGAGGATTGTATTGTTATAAGGTCATGCCCTTTGGCCTAAAAAACGCAGGGGCAACATTCCAGCGGATGGTCTCCAAGATGTTTAAACCATTGTTAGCCAGAACAATGGAGACTTACATTGTCACGACCCGAACCCGCCCCTATGGGTTAAGGCCATAACCGGCCAGTAATCATGAGATTACCTACGGCCTCAAACCAAATAGGACAAAACTTATCAGAGAAAAAGGGGCCAAACGGAAGCAAATTAAAACTTTGTCCATAGAGCCGTGCTTATATGCACATCAAAACATTCCAAACATACATATGTTAATAACCCACAACAGAAAGCATAGCAACATAAATTTCTGTACAGACAGGATCATTCAAAACTGAGTCAATCAAGCAAAACTATACACAGACGTACACAAAACTTCGCCAACATAACAGAATAGGAACAAACGACAAAGGCGAAGGCGGGTCTCGTGCGTGAGACACAGGGCTGACTCTCCAACACTCATGTTGTTCCTGGCAGACTTCACTGGGGCTGGGTTTGGACTTCTCTTGGCTCACCTACAACCACATGAATGAGCGTAAGCAATAGCCCAGTGAATAATATCAAATACAGAATTTACATAATATCGTAGAACAACATATTCCAAACGGCCTTTGGGCCCAATTCATAATTCTATTTAACAGATATATATGGCTATACGAGATACAAATCAAGTGACTGTAATTCCAAATATTCTGGCCTTTGGCCCATTTAGATTTCCATTCTTGTTAAAACGGCCTTCGGCCCATTCGATTATGTCAAAACGGCCTTTGGCCCATTCATTCATAAAAAACGGCCTTCGCCCATACATTCGTGTCAAACGGCCTTCGCCCATACATTCAGTGTCAAACGCCTTCGCCCATACATTTGTGTCAAAACGGCCTTTGGCCCATTCATTCGTGTAAAACGCCTTCTACCATTCATTTCTATCAACACGGCCTTTGGCCCATTCATTTACATCAAAACGGCCTTTGGCCCATTCATTTCTATCAAAATGGCCTTTGGCCCATTCATTTCCATCAAAACGGCCTTTGGCCCATTCATTTCTATCAAAATGGCCTTTGGCCCATTCATTTCCATCAAAACGGCCTTTGGCCCAATCATGTGTGTCAAAACGGCCTTCGGCCCACTCATTCATTTCAGAACGGCCTTCGGCCCACTCATTCATGTCAGAACGACCTTAGGTTCATTTATGTTTATCAAAACGACCTTTGGTCCATCCATGTTTATCAAAACGACCTTTGGTCCATTCATGTTTAACAAAACGACCTTGGGTCCATTTATGTTTATCAAAACGACCTTGGGTCCATTTATTTATTCATGTCAGACTTACGTCCACAATCCCAATTAGCAATTCATAAAGCTTATAAGGGAATAGACAAATAGGACATTCACAAGCATTCAAATATCGATATTACTCACAGTGATCGGCTTGTGGATTTGCCCTGGAGCTCGACCCTACACATTTCATGAACACAAAAGGGTCACTAATAATTCAATCCGTTCTTTAATTCACATATTCCTCTTTAGGCTTTATTCTTATCTCATTAACTCATTTACCATGTTTAACATATGCCTAAGAGTGCTTACAAGTGAAAGAGAACGGAAAAATGTAACACAGGATGCATTTTTAGAATTTCAGAAAACAGGGTCCCCGCTCGAGCGTGGCATTCTCCGCTCGAGCGGACCCTTAAGTCTGCAGAAGTACTGGTTGCCTCAAATCCCCGCTCAAGCGTGAACTCCTCCGCTCGAGCGAACTTCCTGTCTACATAGCTCCCCGCTCGAGCGGGAATCATGCCTGCAGAAAAATACTGGGAGCTCGATTTATCCGCTCGAGCGGCCCTTCCCCCGCTCGAGCGGAAGTCGGAATTCTGGAAATTCCAGATCGTGTTCTTGGGCTTTAGTTCAATTTCCCAGCTACCATTCTTGCATGCAAAGGCTCAAATCTCAAATATAATCATACCAACTTGGCATAACACCAAAACACATCATCATGGAGCCTAATTTCAAGGATTAAACACTTGCATAGCTCATTTCCCACCAAACTCATTACCAACATAGCAATGTCATGCATTCAACCTTATAATTGGTATATGCATGTGATGATTCTCAACTTAGATAATACAATTGGTGATTACATCATGAGCTTTAATCAAAACTCTACATGAACCATGTATTTCAAGCTCAAACATGCAAATTTAAGACAATTTCTTACATGCATGCACAATTTAGCCTTCAATTCAACAAAACCAATTCAATTTCATCATACTATTAAATTCATGTTCTTGATCATCAATCAACTCTAAATTTACAAGATTACTCACCAAGGAGCTTTAATCTACACAATCTATGGTTGATTCTTGAGTGTGCCTTCAAGATCACCAAGCTTTGAGGCTAAACTTCAATTTTTCTTCACCCTCTCTCCCTCTAGCCGACTCTTCCCTCTTCTTAGTGTTTATGACCAGCCAAAATAAAGCCAAGGGAGAGAAATTGGGTGTGTAGTGCTCATGTTAAAGGCCCCTTTTAATAATATTATTTTAATATCAAACAATAGAGCACCAACTCGCTAATTTAATCAATTTAATTTGACCCGAATCAATTTCCAATTAAATTTCACCGTAGGCTCTAAAAATTATGCCAACCACAATGGCACAATCAATTTCGAGTTATGTGGCCGATAAGGCCTTCAATTTAATTTCCGAAGTGGAAAAATCAAACAGATATTCCTACGGTGAACAGATAGAAATTCAAAACCACATATTTTCACATAATGGTGCACAAAATCATATCAGAACACATAACCACATTCGTATTAAGGACCAATTAGCATATTACGGAACAGGGGTATCACATACATCGACGACATGGTGGTCAAGAGTAAGGATGAGAAGGACCATCTCAGGGACCTAGATGAGATGTTCCAGATTCTGAAGAAGAACAAGTTGCACCTAATTGCATCCAAGTGTGCATTCGGCGTAGGATCGGGCAAATTCCTAAGCTTTCTGGTGACCAACCGAGGTATAGAAGCAGACCTCTCTCAAATCAAAGCAATCCAGATCTTGAGAGGCTCAACACAATCAAAGAGGTACAGCATCTCACTGGCCTAGCAGCCGTACTCAACCGGTTCATAAGTCGGTCGTCAGACAGATGTCGACCATTTTTCCAAGCATTAAAGGCCAAGTTTGAGTGGGATGAAGAATGCCACCGCGCACTAGAAAGCTTGAAAGAATACATGTCTTCTCAACCATTGCTAGTAACCCCAATACCTGGAGAAGAGCTTTTTATACCTAGCAGTTTCACAACACGCAGTCAGCGCGGTGTTGGTCAAAGCAGAAGAAATCTAACACCTGCCAATCTTTTATGTCAGCAAGACATTGCTGGGCGCAGAAATCAGGTACTTACCATTGGAAAAACTGGCCTTAGCCTTGATGATGGCATCAAGGAAGTTGTCGCATTACTTCCACGCCCACACCATAATCGTCCTCACAGCTTTTCCATTAAAAGCTTTGTTTGAGAAGGCGAACTTTTTTGGCAAATCTTAAAATGGGTAGTGGAATTGGGACAGTTTGACATTAAGTTTCAACCCAGAATCGCAATAAAAACGCAAGCTTTGGCAGACTTCGTGGTAAAATTCACACCAGGAAGTCATCACATCTGCCTAGTTGACTTGACGGGTACAACCGAAATAGGGATGGAAAGCGCCGCAGGAAATGCACAACCCCTGATACGGGATGCCCAGCCACATCCCAAAATAGACCGGAGTGAAGAAAGAGAGAAAGAAACAAACCATGCTACACCAAGCAAAGACTTATCAACAAGTAAAAACTTGGTACAATCAGATAGTGAGGGGTAAACAGTAAGTGTGGACTTTGAAAAAAATACCAGCAATACTCATGACCCCAAGGCATCATCCGATCCCTCCACTTGCTAGAAGTTGTTCATTGGAGAGATGTGGAAGCTCTTTGAGGATGGAGCGTCCAATAGGCACGGTGCAGGACTTGGCATAGTCCTTATCTCACCAGATGGCCTAATAATGGAACAAGCAGTCAACCTTGGCTTCCCAGCATCAAACAACGAAGCGGAGTATGAAGCGCTTCTGCTAAGACTAAAATCAGCACTCTACATGAAGGCTACCGAGCTAATGGTTTATAGTGACTCACAGCTGGTGGTAAACCAAATTTTAGGCGACTACGAGGCAAAGGATGAAAGGATGGCTAAGTATCAAGAATTAGTCAGAAAAGAGATCATAAAATTTGAAGTAGTGCAAATAGAGCAGATCGGCAGGGAAGAAAACAGTAGAGCAGACGAACTAGCAGGCTTTGCTTCGATGGCAGATACATCCATCCCACATCTATTACTGATGGACTTCCTACCAAGACCAAGCATTGAAAAACCTGAAGTAGCAGAGGTATGTTGTGCCGAACTAGGCGCTTCATGGATGGATCCCATTATATTATTCTTAAAAGACGGCGTCTTACCTGAAGAAAAGAAAGAAGCCAACAAGATTAGAGCAAAGTCACAACGATTTTGGATCTCTCCATCAATGGCCTTGTACAAAAAATCCTTCACAGGACCTTACTTGAAATGTGTCCATCCCAGCAAGGTCGAAGCATTTTTGTTCGAGATACACGACGGCGTATGCGGAAGTCACCAAGAAGGAAGATCATTGGCTTACAGAGCAATTTCGCAAGGATATTGGTGGCTATACATGCAAGCAAATTCAAAGAAGTATGTCAAGAAGTGCGAAAAATGTCAAAAGTTCGCACACCAAATACATTAACCAGCCAGAGAGCTTCTACCATTAACTAGCCCATGGCCCTTCGCAATGTGGGGCTTGGACATAGTAGGACCGCTTCCAACGGCACCCAGCAACAGAAAGTTCTTTCTTGCAGCAACAGACTACTTCACAAAGTGGGTAGAGGCAGACGCACTCGTATCAATAAAAGAGAAAGATGTGAAGAAGTTCGTCTAGCAGAATATCATCACTCGGTTCGGCATACCTAAGGCCTTAATATCAAACAATGACACTCAGTTCAATGGCAAAATTTTTAGAGGCTTTTGTAAGGAGTACAAGATAGAATTCTACAATTTTACACCAGCATACCCCTAAGCAAATGACCAAGCGGAAGCATCAAACAAAGTCATCTTGGATGGATTGAAGAAAAGCTGGAGAAAGCAAAAGGCAAATAGGTTGAGGAACTCCCTCACGTTTTATGGACTTACCGTACCACACCTCGGCGGTCAACTAGAGAAACACCTTTTCCTTAGCCTATGGCATGGAAGCAGTAATCCCACTGGAAGTCGGCCTCCCCACAATCAGAAGTGAAAATTTTGATCCAGACTTAAATGAAGAAGTCATAGCATTGGAGCTCGACCTTGCAGAAGCAAGAAGAGAAAGAGTACTGGTTCACATCGCCTCAAACTAGCAAGAGTTATCCAGAAAATATAACAAGACAGTACATCCAAGGCAATTCAAGACTAGAGATTGGGTGTTGCGCAAAGTAATGGAAAATACTCTAGTACCCGAATACGGCAAGTTAGGGCCTAATTGGGAAGGACCATACAAAGTGGTTGGATTAGCAGTAAAACGGGCATATCACTTGGAAGATGAAGACAGCAAGGCCATTCCCAGGTCATGGAACACTGTCAATCTCAAACTATTTTATTTTTAGCTTTTCTTTAAAGTACTTGTAATTTTTCTTTTTTCAATAAAGCAAGTAGTTTCCTTTTCAGCATAGTTGTTTTCTTCTGTAAAAGTTGTTTTAGTAAGCCAGGGGCAATGAAAGCAGTGTTAGCCAGAATAACCAACACTTGGCTCTAGGTTGGCAAGAATAACCAACTTTGAGCTCTCCTAAGTCGAGATAAAGATCTGGGTTGCAGGAAGTTTGGCTGGAATAACCAAACACTTTACTCTAAGTTGGCAGAAATAACCAACTTTGAGCTCTATTCAGCTGAGATCAAGATCTAGGCTGAAAAGGTTGGCTGGAAAAACCAACATTTACTTCTCCTAAACCAAGATAAGGATCTAGGCTGTAGGACGTTTGGTAGGAATAACCAAACACTTCGCTCTAGGTTGGCAGGAATAGCCAACTTTGAGCTCTCTTCAGCCAAGATTAGGATCTAGGCTGAAGAGGTTGGCTGGAAAAACCAACACTTCTCCTAAGCCAAAGATAAGGATCTAGGCTGCAAGAAGTTGCTTGAAAAAACCAACATTTATTGCTCTTCAGCCGAGATAAGGATCTAGGCTGAAGAGATTAGCTGGAAAAACCAACACTTTAAGTACTCTTCAGCCGAGATAAGGATTTAGGCTAAAGAGTGGTTGGTTGGAATAACCAACTTTTAGTATTCTTTAGCCGAGATAAGGATCTGGGCCAAAGAGTGGTTGGCTGGAATAACTAACTTTTAGTACTCTTCAGCCGAGGTAAGGATCTAGGCTGAAGAGTGGTTGGCTGGAATAATCAACTTTAAGTACTCTTCAGCCGAGATAAGGATCCAGGCTGAAGAGTGGTTGGCTGGAAAAACCAACACTTAGTACTCTTCAGCCAAGATAAGGATCCAGGCTGAAGAGTGGTAGGCTGAAGAGTGGTTGGCTGGAAAAACCAACACTTAGTATTCTTCAGCCGAGATAAGGATCTAGGTTGAAGAGGTTAGCAGGTATGACCAGATAGATTTCAAGATTAAGACCGAGATAGGTATCTCGGCCAGAAAATATTATACTTCATTCAGATTACAGTTGGAAAATAAGTGCAAGCATGAAGTAAACCGAACAAATAGTTAAAACAAAAGAAGCTTTCATTCAAAGTTCAAATCAAAGGTACAAAAGGTGGGCCTCAGCCCGGTTATAAACTTTTTTGTTAAACAAGGAAAAGAAAAAAAAATCAAGAAAAGAGATCGTCAAGATCCGCATCCAGATCGACTCAAAGCTCGATTTCAGCAGGTAGCTCGATCACGTTGTCAACCAAGTTGTTAACCAAGTCTTCCACTGGTGGCTCCACCCGAGCTGATTGCACAGCGAGATCATTGACGGTAGGGGCGTTGTTGGGCTCAGATTCTTCTTCTTCATCCTCAACTTGCAGAAATTTTTGCTGAATGGTATTGGCATACTCCACCATGTATCTTGGTATGAAATGTGGAGGTGGATTCAGGAAGACCTCGATTTCTGGCCCATGACCGAGCTGTGCCACAGTTACCTTCCACCCATATTTGAAAAATATATCCTTAGCAGCTTCGCACTGCAAGATATAGGTGGCTTCACCTTCTTTGTAACCGTGGTCTTCCACGTCTTCTACCTTATTCTCTAACTCGGTTATCTTAGCGTTCTTCTTGTTCTCGAGCTTGGCCAGCTCACGCAGATATTTATCTTTCAACACGGCCGCAGCCTTCTGCTTGCCTGCTTCAACCGAGTTGACAAGTTCGGTGAGTCGAGCTAGTTCGATTTGTAGCTCAGCCATTTTCTTCTTGGACACCTCTAGCTCACCGATGAAGATTAGCATCGGCTTGGCGTCACAAGGTCTTACGTAGCTCCAACACCCGCTTGTGAGCAACATGGTTCTTCTGCATGGCTTGCAAAAGGAGAGATAGCTATTGTGAATTAAAATCGAGTAAACAGATTGTATAAAATGAAAAGATGATTAGAAGGAACACTTACAGCACCATTGACTTCGTCGCCGACCGGATGGCCTTTAGCTCGGTCAAGTGGTCGTGGTGTTCCATGTCAGAAGGCAAGCACACACTCCTAGCCAGGTTAAAGGCGAGTGTGTGATCTTTGTTTGCTACAACTGAATCAGTGTTTTGGATAGCTCGGTTCTTAAATATAAGTTTTGGGGCCCATTAAGAAGGGCTAGCTCGGTCAGAACCCACGGTCGTGTGGTTTGGCGAAGCACTATTTCATCCTCATCAACAAGGCGTGGCTTGGTGGTGGAAGTTCGAGCACGCTTGCTTGGCCGGGATAAAGACGACTGAGCGGTTGGAAAGGCTACCACGGCTGGCTGTGTTTTGATCGGCTTGTGGTACCTCGGGTTGGTTTGTCTCGGTGATAAGGGCCCTTACTGCTCTCTTCTTGGCCATTTCTTATTCTGTAGTTAGTGGAATCAAATTGATTTGAGGAAGGGTTGGATCAGATTCAGGAGAGGGTTCCAGAAGAAAATCTGTTACCCTGGTCTTCCTTTTACTACTGTATCTGTATGTCGGCTCAGAGTTGAGTAGCTCGGCCCAACCTCGATCGCGATATCTTAGTGCGGTGCGGAGTGCGTCTAGGTTGGGATGACAATACTGCGATTTTAGAAGGTCCAAGTTTGCATAAGGAAAAAAGCTAACGGTTAGCACGGTGCCAAACTTATAGACGGAAGTAAAGAAAGCTGAAAACTAAGCCGAGGTAATTATACCGACTACTCCTTTGTTCCAGTTGATGCGGTCTCCTGGTATTTGGGCTTCCTGGTCCTCAAAGTTACCAAAAACCCAGAAAAAATCATCGTCATTTACATCTTTATCTGGGGTGTTCTTTATTATCTTTTCTCGGCAGCGTCTTATTCTTAAATAATAAACCCAACCATCTTCATTCTGGCCTAAAGAGTACTAGTGAAATAGTTCGGCCAAACCGAAGTTGAGGCCAAGCCGGCGGTTTAGCTCGGCGATGCCACTTATTATCCTATATGAATTGGTGCTAAGTTGGGTAAGGCAAAGTCTGGTTTGTCTAAGGAATTCATAAAGAAGGGGTTGTACGGGGAATCAGAGACTAGTCTCTAAGATGGAAATAACATTGAAAGGGACGAAGCCCGGTTTTTCCCAAGGAATGGTGTCTAGTTCGGCTAGTGAGAGGTGGACGTCGTCTGGAATTTGGTAATCCTTTCGGAACTCAGCTATGGCCCCTGGAGAGTTCACTAAAAATCAATACTTCCTCATGTGGCCTTAAATTACGTATAACTTAGCTCAGTGTTGAGATGACCTTCAGTATCTCGGTTGAGCGTACAAAGGTGTGTCTGGCCAACCTAAGTCAGTCTACAAAGTGCAAAGGAAAAGTGTTAAGCACAGATCGATAGACCGTGCTAAAAGCAACGAAGGTAAAATAAATGTTGTCTTAGCTCGGCTATGTGGGACACTGTTCATTCTTAGCTCGGTTTGAGCAAGGGACTTTAGCTCGGTTAAGGAAATAAGAAGTTCGTAGCCCGGTTGAAGCTTATGGTGCAACATTCTTAGTTCGATTTTAACTAAGAGAGCTGGTTTAGCCCTAAGTTATAGCTCGGTCGGTGGTTGAGTCTTTCTAGCACGGTATTGTGCGAACCTAATACAGTTCACTAGCTCGGCTAAATGAAACAGAAGGTGCTTAGACTTATTGAAACTACGGGTATGGCGTGAAGTTTTAGTTCGGTTGTGCCTAAGCCTTGAGTTGCCCAAACAGGTTTTTAGCTTGGTCACACCACGATTCTAGATTCAAGCTTCATGTTTTTTTTGAATCCAAAGGGTGTGTTCTTGAAACCTATGGTTTGGGGGTCTGGTTTTTGGTGCTATCTGTTCTTCCCATTATCATCAAAACTACAGAGTATGTTTTCTAATATATATGAGTATATATATATCCATATTATGTATATATTCGCAAGATGAAAGGAAAGAAATAAGAAATGGGATTGAGTTACTTACAAGTATGGAGACGAAGTTGATGAAGAATAAAATCGCGAGGGAAAGCTTCACAGGTACTGAGGTTGCAAAAATGGAGGCTCAAGTAAAAGAGAGAGAATGATGAATAGTAGAAGTGATGGATTCAAAGCATAGGGTTTTATTTAAAGCATATGGAAAAGGCGGGACTGTTTAAATTTTTCGGAGCACAAAGACGGCGTGACAGCTACGCTGGGCCAATGAGAGCCAGCCACGTATCCATGGAATAGAAAGCGATTCTGGTTTCAAATGATCGAAAAGACGTTTTGACCGAACGTTTCGGTAGTCTGCGGCGTTTTAGCACGGTTGAAAGACTAAAGTTTTAGCTCGGTGGTGACAGTAATCCCAATCATGCTACGCATTTTAATTAAGGGGCAATTAAGAGGGAGTTTTTATGTGCATTGGGGCTAAGCTAGACCAAGGCATGGTAAATGGGTCATTCTTTGGGCCGTGGTGAAAAGAGCTTAGTAAGTTGTCACGACCCAGACCCGGCCCTATGGGTTTAGCATCAGAATCGCCAAGAATCCGAGATTACCAAGGCCTCTGTAACGATGTCTGATCAATCGAGTACGTACTGGCGGAAGCCAAAACAAGAAGTAACTAGTGTCCATCGAAATGTGAAAATCAGATGCCAAAAACATTTTTCATACATTTATGCACTCAAACCTGTAGAGTATACACAATCATTACAGACATTCAATACGGACTTGATTCTCACATAAAGGCAAGAAAAACAGTCTATACAAAGAACGCATTTACAAGACAAAGCAAGAGGAGACTAGTGGGGACACAAAACACCCCAAGCCATGGCATGGCGTCTCGAACCTCACAAAGGAGGCACATAGGCTGGCTGACAAAACTAGGGACCAATCCCACGCTCTTAGCTTCGGTCTGGGGGCTGAGCACCTACATATATATATATAAACAGTGAGCTAAAGCCCAGTGAATAACATAACGTGTAAAGAGGTTATGAATGAATGTCCTTACAAGAATGAAATCAATTCATTATACAAGATTTCAATCTTCAAGATTTCACCAATCAATATTTCAATCAATCACCATATGTGGTACATCCATTAGCCTATAAATGAGGTCCAAAGGACCGCCTTACTGCATCCAACAATAATGATGGCCATCAATCAAGATGGTTTCACAAGGAAACCGACAGAGCTCAGAATACCAATAACAAGGTGCTAAGGATGCCACAATACAGTTCAAAATACAGGACATACATTCATTCAATAAACAATATCAGTTCAATAAACAGTTCAGTTCGGTATTCAAAATAAAACCATTTGAACATATCTTTACACAATCTGTTACTCACAGTGATTGGGCTATCAGTAGCTAGAGCGCGTCCCCGTGAGCCAACCCTAAACAGTCAATACATAGAACACACACTAAGTTTACAGTTGGAAAAGATGATAATTAAATCCCTAACTTTCCTCGATGTGGTTCTATGTCTACATCCTCATTAAGATGCTCTAAACTAGGCCTAAGAATGCCTAGGATGCGATGAGGATGCAAAAAAATGCACTAAGGAAGCAATTCCTGCACTTTCATGAACAGGCCTCGAAGCGCAGTTTTCGCCGAGCGGACAAGCACACACAAAGGCCCACGCTGAAGGCACATTCCGCCGCCGAGCGATGATGAAAGGTGCAAAAATGCTGGATGCGCGATTTTTCCGCCGGCGTTAAAATCCGCCGAGCGATCAGAAACAATGCAAGAAAAATCGGGAGCATAGATTCCCGCCGAAGCGCACTTCGCCGAAGCGGACGTCCAAAATCTGGAAAATCCAGATTCGACCTCTGAGTTTCAAACCAAGTTTTGATGCTCCAAATTCGATCCTCTTGGGCCCATTTTCTGGAAAACTCTTTCAAACACATAGAATAACAAGTTTTAAAGCTCAATTTAAGAAATCAAGGCCCAAGGGTGTTTAACTCAAACTCAATTTCAAACCATTTTCAAGAACAATGCTCAAACATGACATGCATGCACAATCTACCATGAATTCAACTCAAACTCCTCAATATGCTCATGCATGCATGAATGGAGCTCTAACTCAACAATTATGAACAAATTCATGTCTTAGCTCTATAATTCTTCATGAATCTAGCAAGAACCAACCTTAAATGCAACAATGAGTGGTTAATATACATACCTAAGTCTCAATTACAAGTCTAGGAGCTCAATCTAGCAATCTATGCCTCAAATCTTCAAGCAAAATCAACAAATGAGCTTAATTCTCAAATTCTCCCTTTACTCTCTCTTTGGTCGGTCATAGGCAATTAGAAGGCTGATGAAAAGCTTTGTTCAACATGTAATGAAGTCCAATATAAAATTCTAAGTGGCCCACTATGGGTGGCAAATCCGTAAATAAGTCTAAGTTTGCAATTAACTCGTTTTTAATCTAATTTAATCATTCCTAATCAATTTTCAGATAAAAATACCATAAAATCACAAATATTTTACTGATCATGAAACACTAAACGGTTCCTAAATCGGCCGCCGATAAGGCCTTCAATTAGCAGTTTAAACATAAACTACAAACAGGTAAAATCATACAATCAACAGATAGAATATGCAATTCAATAGACGAACTCATTCGATTTGGCCATTTCATTCATTGTTCAAGAGTTCATCCGTTCACTTATCGGTCATTAGCGCTCGGTTTAATGGTAAACAAGATATAATTCAATGGTTAACAGAATCAAGACGGGTTGTTACATAAGTGGACCGCAGTCCAAGTAGTAGCTTGGTCCAAGTGTGAAAAGGGCTTGGCAAGTGTTAGCTCGGTCCAAGTGTGATTATAGTCACCACAGTCGGAGTAGAGATAGTCAGCTCGACCATAGCATTCAGAGCCGAGGT
This sequence comes from Camellia lanceoleosa, assembly GCA_025200525.1. NCBI lineage: Eukaryota > Viridiplantae > Streptophyta > Magnoliopsida > Ericales > Theaceae > Camellia > Camellia lanceoleosa. The sequence continues at coordinate 183,007,294 of CM045764.1, read as the reverse complement.
ATGATGGCTTCTCATGGTGAACCTCGCTTTGATTAGCGCGGTCGAAGCTCGCTAAAAGTTAGCTCGGTCTCAACAGGCAATCGAGATACAAGTAAACAAGAGCCGAGCTATGAGTTGCATGTCAAGGCGTGGGATTAAGTATGACAAAGTGCTAGTATTAGCCCGGTCATACCTTCATCCAACCGAAACAAAGCTATCTCACTTGGTTTAAGCAGTGAGGGGGCTGTTGAAGGATAAGCATTATCTTTCAGGAATATGATTCCTAGAAGGATTCTACATGGAGGAATAAGAGTCCTACTAGGATTGTGCCACATGGAACCTATAAAAGCTCATAATGTAACCTATGGAAGAGGTAACACAACTTTGATTCTGAATACATAGAGCTTTTTGTCTATTTAATGACTTAGGCATCGGAGAGGTATCCCACACACACCACGGCTAACTCACGCTTGTGTTTTTAGGAGTAAAGCGATAACGCGTTTGGAGCGCAGACTTGAAAAACAAGATCATACAAGAAGAATTATTTCGTGCACATACACTACACATAGGTTCTAATAGTTGAACTTAATTCCCATTGAAAATAAGTCATAGTAAAATTCTTGCTAAAAATAATTTGTTGCATATGTTGCTAAAAATTGACAATTAATGACTTTTTGTTTGTCACAATTGTTATAACTTGTTGTTAAAATTTACAATTAATGACATTTTTCTGTAATGAATTTTTCAAATTGTCGTTAAAAATTAAACATTAGTAATTTTTTGTGATGAATTAGTGATATATTTTGTGATACAATTTTTAAACTATCACTGAAAATTAACAATTTATAACGTTTTTAATAATATTTGATAAAAAAATATCATTAATTCTTGGGGTTGTTTGGGATGTCTTAAATAAATGTACTTTTTGACTTTTTGGACTAAAAAGTTGAGGAAAAAAATATATTTGTTTGGGTTAACTTTTTATAGAAAAATGTATATTAAAAAATTGCATAAATTAATGTGTAGAGGAAAATTAAGGGCTAGTTTGGCATGAACTATATAATCTATCTTTTTATCTTTTTTCCATCACATCACCTCTCTACTTTTTCTCGACATCTTTTAAGTAAAAGACAAAAATGACTTTTAGGACATTCCAAACCAACCATAAGATTAAGAGTTGTCTTGAATTTATCTTTTGACTTTTGATGAATAGTAATAATTTTTTGACTTTTTAAACACATGTCAAACTTGACCTTATAAGACCTATTAGATAATATGTCTATTTATTAAGATTTACAGGTCAGTTTTATTTTTATTTTTCAAAGATAATAATCAAGACCTATTTTACCAAAAGTGAAGAGACAAGTATTCATTTAAATTTTGGAGGGAAACTCAAAATTTTCGAAACTCGCAGTTCCGGACAACCAATCCCCCAAACCCCTTATTAGTAGTATAAAATTTTAAAGGCCACCAACCAAACACATTCCTAGAAAGACAAAGCAAATAGAGAGCAAGAAAAAGCTAACATTTACATTTCTCAATTCATTTATCGTTTTCTCCGAAGCCCCTCCTCGCTCTCCATCTTCTCCAACTTCTCTCTCTCTCTCTCCACATATTCATCAAATAAAATTAGGGCTTGAGAGAGAAAAATTTGGATTGAAGATGTCGCAGCAGAGCAGCGGAGGCGGCCCGGACTTTCATTTACCCGATGAGATTCTGGCGGTGATTCCAACCGACCCCTACGACCAGCTCGATCTCGCCAGGAAGATCACGTCCATGGCAATCGCCTCTCGCGTTTCGAAGCTCGAGTCGGAGGTTGGGAGGTTGAGGCAGAAGAGTCACGACAAGGATCGCCTGATTTTGGAGCTCCAAGACAAGGTTTCGCACCTCCAACAGGCCTGTCACGAATCAGAATCGCTCTTGAGAATGGCTCGTGATGATAATGTATGTGAAATTTCTATCACTCTATCTGTGATTTTTTAAGGAATTGAATTGAATAGATGATTGATTTGTTTTTGGTGCTATTCTGTTTTTAATTGAAGGTGAAGCTTTCAAAGGATCGAGATTCATTGGCCATGACAGTGAAGAAACTAGGCCGTGATTTGGCCAAGGTGAGATTTTTGTACCTTTCATTGCTTCGATTGAGAACTCAGGAATGGAAATAAAATGTTGTTGTTGAAGCTGCATTGACTACTAATTTATGGAATTTGCTTTCTCATCATTGTTTTATGATAAAAATTTAGTATAGATTGCATGTTATTTAAGCATTTGTATGTTGTTCCATTCTAGGGCTCTTTTCCTTAACTCCTTTGTGTTTTTTAATTTTTTCTTTGCAAGAACGGTGAGTGCCCAAGAATATATTAGGAATTGATAGGAACACAACAAATGCTTGAATACTGTATCCTTAATATATTTAGTTTGCTTCGGGGTTCCTTTGAAGGGTAGATTGAAATTTTGTTGCATTATCTATCTAGGTTCAGTAGAAACATGACAAAAAATCATAAAAACTACTAGTATAGAACTATCTCTGCATGTTGAAGTTTGAGATCTAGGTTTCCCTTAACTCATGCATATACTTCTCTTTGGGCGGTATATAAATATCATATGTATTGTGAGAAGTTGACGCTTAAATCACAAATGTCTGCCTCATAATTAATAGGGAGATAATTGCTGAAGTTAATTTAACATTAATGAAGAGAAAAATGCTTGTGATCTTGTGTTTTCATAAAATACTAATCAATTTTTTGGGAAAAGGCTGTGCTTAAAGGACATGCATCTTTGACAAGGGTTGGGAAGCGGCAAAACTTTAATGTGCAATTAGAATATCAGATGTCCTGTGTTGCTGGTGTCATAACTTTAAATTTCCAGTTTCTATTATATTAATTTGGTGCAAAAACTTATCTGAGTTGTTTTGAGTCTTTTGACAGCTGGAGACATTCAAGAGACAACTGATGCAGTCACTAAATGATGATAATTTGCCTGTAAGATTCCAATACCAGTTGTTGTTCACAACCCTTATGTTGACTTTGTTGCTGATTTCCTCCAACAATTCTTTGCAATTTACATGGACTGTTTGAAACAATGAAAAATTCTTTTTGTGACACTATGTTTATTATTATTTTCTCATTTCAACAGCAAGCTGAAACTGTTGATATTGTGACCTGTGACCAATCAGTTCCCAAGCCCTGTCCTGTGAAAGGTATTTACAACCTGATTTGATACAATTTTTCATTTTTTGTTATTTTCATCTAACTGAACTCTTCTCTTTCTACAAATTTTTCTTGGCTCTTGCCACTTATAGATGAGGAGATGAATGGCCACACATCACCATATTCCTTAAGAGGCTCTACAGAATGTGCATACCCAACTGATGATGGTATTTGAACTTGACTCTTGGGTTTTGTTTGGCGTTGCTTTTGCCTGTGTATTTCTTATTCATGGCATGATCTGTGCTGCTTGTTTGGCCTACAGCCTCAAAGCAAGCTGGGAAAAAATTTTCTATGATGCCGTATATAACACCACGGTTTACTCCAACTGGAACTCCAAAAATCATATCCACAACTGGATCCCCAAGAAGGTATTCTGCTGATGGATCTCCTCAGGAAACTTCTCGTACCACGTCTCCCACAAGAACTCAATATGATGGACATGGTGCACTGTCTTCATGGTACCCCTCAAGCCAGCAGTCATCAGCTGCTAACTCCCCTCCTCACAGACGCCAAGCGCCAGGTTTGGAAGAGTTTTGCAAATTCAGCTTTACTTTCAAGAGTTTTGTGAATGTCAGATATTATCGTTGGTTCTTTTGCAATAGTTTTATTGTAACTGCCAACAATTGTTGAGATCATCCCATTATTTTTATCATTTAAAAGAAAAGAAAAAACTCAGACGACTAAAAGTCTGAAACAGTCACTTGTATTTTATTCTATTCTTTGTATGCCTGTTCTGCTGTAACAAACAATTTTTATGTTTGTATGTTTCCTTTCTTATTCTGATTAATCTTCCTTACTCTATCTGTCAAACATTTTAAGCACGCACTCCACGAATTGATGGAAAGGAGTTCTTCCGTCAAGCTAGGTAAATTCCTATTTTGATTCTCTGATTTATGCAGCAATTGATTTTTATCGGCTTGGTTGGCCATTTATGGGCTGTTTTTGGATTTATTTGTAATCCAGGAGTCGCCTGTCATATGAACAGTTCAGTGCATTTCTGGCAAACATAAAGGAATTAAACGCTCAAAATCAATCTCGGGAGGTAATTAGTTGTTTATAATTGCCTTAATCATGTTCTAGATTGATGCAGTTCAGATCTCTTGTGCTTAGGGGTGCAACTCGGGCGGGTTGAGAGGTTGTCCAAGCTCAGATCAAGTTGTGTTGAAATCTGTCCAAGTCTGAATTGTAACCCGAGGTTGTCTGTTTAAGCCCGACTCAAGTTGAACTCAAAATGCCTGAGTTGCTTGAATTGTCCGAAATGTTTTTTTTTTTTTTTGTAGCTATATTATTAAATTATTAAAATTTGATTCTATTCACATTTTTTTAATATATAGAAAATCATTAATATCATCAAAACAAATAATTTATATAATGTAAGAGAGATGTCGTTATAGTAGTTTTTACAATTTATGAGTGAAAATAAAAAATAAAAAAAGGTAAGATTTTATGTTATTTGTATATATAATATATATTAAATATGATTTAATAATTTAAATTATTTTAATATCATGTAATGGATAATAATTTATATATATATTTAATATTTTTATATATCTATATATGTATAATTTGGGTTTCGGGTTGTTTGATATCTTTGCCCAAGCTTGTCCAAATTTAATTCGGGCTTTTGAATTTTTGCTCAAGTCCGTACCAAATTTGAAAATATTTTATCCAAGCTCTAAAAAAATTCGGGCTGGATTCGGATTGCTCGGGCTGAGTCTGCCCAAGTTGCATCCCTACTTGTGCTCTAATTGTTTGTTAAATGAACAATTTTTTTTTCCCTTTCAGGAAACTTTGAGGAAAGCTGAAGAGATATTTGGGATGGGTAATAAAGATCTTTACTTATCATTTCAAGGATTGCTTAACCGCAACATGCGCTAAATGTTTCACTGAAATGGTTTGTGATTTTAGGCTTGTTTGTCCCTAGTCATTACCCTTTAATGTTCGTATTAACTTTGTTTCTTTCCTCTTTATTTTATTTATTTAATCTAAGAAATATATAAAATTGCTTGTAAACTTTTGAAGATAATGCTGACAATTGGTCTGATCTGCAGGGGATACTGCAGCTGCTTTGAGGTTTACCTCTTATTGAGCTGCATTTTGTGAATGGTCCTAAGTCATTCTCTATGAAGAATTTTTGAAATGTGATCAACCTGCATATGAGCTGATTATTTTTCAGGGAACTAGAGTATAGAATTTGCAGGCTTGATTTTCCTCCTTCCTTGCAGGTATGCTCTGTAAATAACTGCATCCTTTTGCATGCCTGTTGCATCTTATAAAAAATGTACCAATTGACGCTAGCAAGAGATTCATGTTATTGAATGCAGTATCAGAGTTTTCTTCAATGCATCTCTCTCAATCTCTTCTCCCCCCCCCCCCCCGGCGCCGATGTGCATTTGTGATCTCTTAGCAACTTTATTAGGGCTTCAGGTGAGGACTTTGGTGGAAATAGAATTTTTTAAGAGGCAAGGTTCAGCAAGTCTAGTTAGTAGAGGAAGGCTGGGAGTTATCTCATGCTTGATCCAAAACAAAAGCTATTACAGTGCATAGTATGAGCTTCACATTGAACCGAGCTAAGTTGCGCAAATACTTTGGGCCAATCTGGCAGATGTTTAGCTATTTCAGCTATGTCATGCCTGCAAATTTACGGCTCTCTGTTGTAACAGTTGTGTAGCTTTGATTGTTTAGTAAGTTTTTGCCTTAAGTGGACCCAAATTCAAAACCAAGATATGGCATCTAAACCCCAAATTCTTGACTGCGAGTGTGAAAAGACATATATGCTTCGCAATTTGAAAAGGACAAATTTAGTGGGATATAGACAGGGTTAATGAGTATAGTTGATGAGGAAGAGAATAATTACCTTGATAAGAATTTAGAGAGGATGCAAAGCAAAATTTTGATTCATTAAAAAATTTGTAAACCTGCTTTCTTGAATGCTAATTTACTTAAAAAAACACTACATATGCCCTCCCTCTCCCCAAAGTTATTTCTTGCCTAACAAAAACAACAAACTTTTATTATCATGATAATTACACGTGATTTACTTGTGAAAATCTTATTTTGGTTGGGAGGTACTGACCATATCATTTGTCATGTGAAGGAGAAAAAAGCAACTTGATCTTATTTTGACAAAGGGATATTGGGCAAGCCGACCTGATAGCGTGTAGCGTGTTAGAGAATTGAACATGTAGATGAAAGGGTAGACAAATCTCAGAACTAAGATCCTCCTAGCTTTGTTATGAGAAACAAAGGAAGTGTACTGTATAGAACAAGAATATGATGGGAAAAGCAAAAGTTGAGATAATATCTGTAGTGATCTTATACCCAGAAATCAGCTTAAGATTCACTTCCAGGCAACATGCACCAACATGACCTTGTTGGAACATGAAACCAATTGGGTGAGAGTGGAGAAAAAAAGATGAAAAAAAGAGGGTACGCTTGTCAGTTGATTAGTAATTATAATCTCACATTTTTTCCCCCCCTTCAAATTATCAAGAGCTTTTGAACCTCCGAACCTGCCCTGTCTACATGACTTTGCAGTTTTTGCCTTTTTTATTGTGGGTGTAGACTCCATTTATCATCCCCATGTCTTGAGCTTTGTCTTATGCCATTAGATAACTGGTTTTGTAGCAAATTTGTTGTTGAATTGAATGTTTTATTGATCTAATTAGCACTTCTAATTGATGATTTGGATTTGACAATGCAAAATTGATAAAATTCTGGAGTTCTATAACAAGCAAGTCACCCAACATCTATGGCCACATGTTTGGTTGTTTTTGCCAAGTGACAGAATGGATTCTTTGGTGGTGTTTGGGAAGTGTTTTTGTTTTTTTTTTGCTAAAAAAACACTAAAAGGCACAATTGGTTAAAAAAAATTCAGACAAAATATCACATCAAATCTATAATCATTTTTTTTTTTTTTTCACAAACATCATATCTAATCACAAAAAAACATAACTATTTTTTCAAATACAAAAATTTTAACCTCTTAAAATAATCAAAAATTAAAAAACCTATTAAAATAACAACTTCTCAAACATCCACTTTGATAGTAATAAGAATAGTATAAACTTATAGGTTGAGCATGTTTTGTGTTTGACCATTTTGGATGCAACTCTAGGCTATTTTCTATTTTAAATGGCGGTTATAATTTTTGTTTTCACTTTGTAATTGTTATGGAGTTGCTAATAATAATTTTTTTGAAAGAAATCTATGCCAAATTGATTAGTATAATTTTTGTTTTCAACTTATGAAGTAAAAATAATTATAAAAAATTAAAATAATTAATTATTAGGAAGTAGGAGATGTTCTTAGCTTCAATGTTTTAATTATTAATTTTCCGCTTGTTAAAAGTTGTATCAAATTATGAAGTAAAAATAATTTAAATAAGTTGATTTTTTTTTATTTTATATTATAGGTGTAATTATTCACTGGTAATTTAAAATATCTAATAAGCATGGCTAAAGCTTCCTAGCTTAAGTTGGTTGAATGGATATAGGTGGAGGTAAGCCAGAGGCACCTGATGCTCAGGCGTGTGTACACAAATTTTCAATCTATTTTATATTATTTTCCTTTTTTTTTTTTTTTTGAGTCAAATAACCAGGCAAAGATAAACACTCAATTTGGTTTTGTTTTTAGAAACTTATTTTATAGAAAAAGAATACTAAAAATTAATTTGATAAAAATAACATCCTTTGTGAATTTAAAAAAATTAATTTTCCGCAAAAGAGAATATATTATCGAGTGGTGAGTGTTTTTGAACTTTTTAAATTTTTTTTCCCACCTAATTAGTTTTTGATGATTTTTGAGAAAACAAAACTTGAAAACGAAACTAAATACAGTGAAAGTCTCAGTCACAGGAGAATCCCTTGCAAAAAAAAAAAAAAAAAAAAAAAAAGGTCCCTTCACTATCAATTATGGCCTTGTTTGGCTTAGAGGTTATTTAGTTAAAATAATCAATAAAGATAAAATAAGTTAAAATAATTAATAAGATAAAGTTATATTTAATTTATAATTATTTTATTTTGGGCAAATTAGAGCGGTAGTTCTTGTAATTCACTTTTTTTTTTTTTCATTTTGATCCTTATTATTTCAATTTGTTTAATTTTATCTTTTAATTTTACAGATTGTGCCATATTAATTTAATAAATAACGATGGTTAAGTTTGATGAATAGAAAATTAAATGATGTTTCAATTTAGTCCTTATAGTTTATAGAATGTGTTAATTTAAACCTTGTTTTGACTTTCCTATGAACTATAGGGATTAAATTGACACATTTTTTAAACTACATGGATCAAATTGAAATATCATTAGGTTTTTTATCTATCAAACTTAATTGCCGTTATTTATTGGACTAATATAATACAATCTGTAAAATTAAGAGGTAAAATTTGTTAAACTGAACAATGGGACAAAAATGAAAAAACAAGTAAACTATATGGATCATTTACATAATTTATCCATTTATTTATTTTTTCTTCATAATTATCAAATCAACAATTAAAAAAAATTAATTATCATCATAAACACAATTTTTTTAACGGTGGTGATTCAGCCCCTGAATCCGGGGGCCCCGAATCCCCACAATTCCCATTTCAAGTAAAAAAAAAGAAAAAAAAGAAAACAGAAAAAAAAAAAACAGTTTGCCAAAAATGGAAATTAGGGGGATTAGAGGGATTTTTTTTAAGGGGATTTTTCATAAACACAATTTTTTTAATTAGTTTAAAATAATCAAAGAGTTAAATAGTTAGTTGTTATAATCTATTCGGAAATGGGGTCGCATATTACATTCTCAATCTGTAATTTATAATTGATAAGAGGGAAAGCAGGTACTTTCTTTGATATGCTTTTTGAACCAGATACCTTTTCAAATTCAGGAAGAAAGTTTCCTCACCCTTCACCCCTGAACATTTTATGCTTTGACAAAAGCATTTCTTGAAGATGGAAGTAGAAAAAATAAGATCATATTTTTTACTGAACTGATATTATTTTTATTTCACACTTAAATGATATTTTCCCTACAAGTAGGACTTTTACATAGTAATTATTTATTTGTTATTTCTTAACATTGGCTTAGAAATAACAGAGAAAATTATAAAATGTGATCCTATCCTATGACAATTATAAAATGTTTAATATTACAATTCATGCAAAACAGGTTATGTATACATGTATCACTATTAGGTTCATTTGAATTACAGCATACAATGTACCAAAGAAACATTTTTATGTTCTAGCTTGGAGGAATATGAATAGACAGTAGAGTAAAGTTACGTTTGTTGATAGTTTAAAAGTTAATTTTGACTAAAAAAAAAAATTCATTTTAGTAAAAATGTCTTGGTTTATTTGACAAATTTATTTCTTGTTCAAAATTCACTTTTAACCACTTAAAAAATCTTTTAGAAAAGAGGGGGAAAAAAAAATTAAGATTACTAAACAAACAAAGTTTTTGAATAAAATTTTAAGCTTTTTAACTTGTAAAGAACCTAAATAGATAGTTGCAAAGGAATTGAATTTGAAGGATATATGGTTGTACTTGTTTTGTGGAAACATATCGCAGCTATCCCATGTGTTAGATTCCTGGTCTATTAAATAGGGTTAGGTCTTTTTAGGGTACATATTAAACAGTATAAAAGAATAGTAAAATCACATGAGCCCTCTGCTCACCTTTTATCATGGATTTAGGGGTATTCCTGTCTTTTCATCCTAAGTTACGAGAAGTTATTCGGTGTTCTTGTTAATTAGATTTGGTTTGTAGATCTCTGTCGTTTTGCAGCCCTACTCTAATCGGATAAATCACTCTTAATTGTAATTAGAGGAATTCTCAAATTAATTGCACAGTGAAAACAAATAATATCATTTTGCAAGTCTGTTTTATATTTCAGCAACGTTACAAATCTAGACTTATAAACTTAAAAAATTTATTCATAAAAAAAAATTAATGGTTCAAATTCATTTTACTTATACATCTTACATTTTATTAATTTAGTTTTTATCACATAAACATATTAGAAATAAATTATAAATTGATAAGAATGAATTCATAATATTTAGTGTACGTCATTTTTATATTGTTTGTGTTGAACTTCCAAAGCAAAAAAATAAAAATAAAAAAATAAAAAACAAACTTGCACTTAAAGATTTTCAAGTCATTGAACCTTTTTTTTAAACAAATTATTTCACCGATAACCAATTGTCCCTTCTAATTATATGAATTATTCTACTCTAATACTAACTGATTATATACAATATATATACCGCTTCTGATTAACATCCTCTATAATATATGATTGGGATGGAGTTATATATTTTATGAAAAATGATTGATTCTTTTAATTTAATCTTTCAATTTTACCTTAATAATGTGAAATTAGGAAGGCAAAAAATGAGAGAGAGAAATGTACGGTTCTTAGCTTTGTTATTGGAGTGGAATTGGGAGTCTCAATTAAGAAATGTAACGGGATTGATATTTTATTGCATAAAGCCATTATACGTGGGGGTGAGAATTTGTGACATAATATGATAACACGACTCAAATTGTATATAAAATTAACGGGTTAGGATTGATCATTTCTTGGTATAAACACGTATATTACACAACTTGATAATACGAATATTAAATAGATCAAGTTAGTGTCAAATTTGTGTAACACAAAATTGACATGGATAACCTATATAATAAAGGATTAGTTGCACATTTTAATATCATTTTTATTAAAGAGTATCATGATATTTTTAATCTCTTACATAATTGCATTCAATTTATTAAAAAGTATGTAAAATAAGATTTTAAGTTTAATATAAGTTTTGTTTTTACTTTTAATTGAACTTAGGCCTCATTTGGCAACATCATATTTTAGCTTAAAAGTTAAAAAGTCATTAAAAAAGAAAAAAATTCAACAAACTATAAAAAAAAAAAAGTCAATTTTTTTTTTTTTTTTTTTACCCAGAACACTTTCAAAGCAAGATCTTTAGGAGTCATCATTTCAAAAGATCCACCCCCACAAGACAAAGGAGAGAAGCTAGCCGATTTACCTAAACTGTCGAACTTCCACTTGAGTATTAGAGGATTCGAATCCTGGTCAATAAGGAGAGGAGTAAGTAAACTCCCTTATCAATTAGGATGGCCTATTGGTGTTCATTTTCTTTCTATTTTTTGCATATCTTTTCGTAAAAAAATTAAAAAGTCATTCAAAACATACTAATTTGTTTACCTCATATTTTAACCAAAAAGTTAAAAAATTACTAAAATAACTTGTTTCCAAACGAGGCTTTAATGTATTTTTTGGGTCTATTTTTTGAGTTAATCTAGTAAAAAATATAATAATAAAATATTTTATAAATTAAGAAAATAAAATTAAGCTAAAATCAAATATTTTAATAAATAATTTCATTTGTAATAGAGATTAGTTTCATGTAATTTGTGAAGAAAATTTTAATTTTTTTATACATTTGATATTTTTTATTAGTAGTAAAATTTTTTGACATGACAAGTTAATACGACACGAACTGGACATGGACTGAAAATGATACGAAATAATAAACTAGTTAGGTTAGTGTCAAGATATTTTAATACGAATCCGAAATGATATGACACGAATATGATCCAACACGATACGACGTCTATCACTAATTATACATCATTAAAAATTAATTATATTAAGTAAATATTAAATATAATAGTGTTAATACATGATAATATAATTATTTAATGAGTAAATAATTATTTAATGAGTAATTTTAATTTACAATAAAAATCACAATAATATTGAATTAATTTAACTTTATTTACCGATGATACTTGTACACTCAATATATATAGATATATATTTCTGGAGGATTCTACCACTTTTCCCAAAGGCAGTGGAGAATTGCGTTGCACTCACAAATGCTATAAATTTCAAGGAATACACTAAAACTGACCCACAACCACTAGAAGATCACCTTGCAATGTCTCCAATGGCTTCCATTCCTCAATACCACTCTGATTACACTTTCTGTAACGAACTCTGCGAATTCTTCCCACCTCCTTTCGCCGCCGGCAACATTGGCGGCGCCGCCGCAATGTGGGCTGACCAAAACTTACCCTTCTTCTTCGACAATGGAGCATCAGTAGTACTTGATGACGTGGTGCCCCCGGAACAGGACGTCACGTCATCGTCGTTTTCGACTACGACACCGTTTCCGGAGCGATTTGGGGTGTCGGACATGGCGGTGCCTGTGTCGCCGGAGTTCAATATGGGTTTACGTGACATTGCCGGAACTCAGAGTGCTCTTGATTTAGCTGGTTTCAACCACCAAGATGTTTGCGAGTTGGGTGAGAAATGCAATGGGTTTGTGCCTGATTTTCGGACAGTTTATCCCTCTAATTCCAATGATAATTGGGTACCCTTTTGAATCTTTAGTCTTGAATCTTCATTTTAAGTAACCTTATTGAGATATATATTAGCATATATCTGTTGATATTAGACGATATCAACTGATATATCGATTGATATATTTGTTGAAAGTCGAAAACCTTTGATATGCAATATCATGTATTTTCATGAGCATGATTTAGTAGTGGATATATTTATAAGAAGAAATTCCAATTTATAGGGTTTTCAAGTTAGTCAAGCTCCAGCAATGGAAGAACCCAGTATGCCGGTTGGAAGGTACTCGGTAGAAGAAAGGAAGGACAGAATTCTCAGATATCTCAAGAAGAGAAATCAAAGGAACTTCAACAAAACTATCAAGGTCTCTCTCTCTCTAACATGCCCACATCTTTTTTTTTTTTTTTTTTTTGAACGTTTTGAGCTCAATTCAAACCATAGAAATAGTGTGTCCATGCACGGGAGCTTTAGAAATTAGACTAACGTCATGTTTGATTCACAAGATTAATAGTAAAGTATTAATAATCCTATTAAATTAGTATGATATTCACTATCCAATTGGATTAATAATCCCACCTCTACCTCATTACTAATAATCCTTCAAATTTGTTGGATTAATTACCATTGGATTAATAATCCTAAACTAAAATGTTAAAATAAACATAGGATAATTGAGCTCACATATTAATAATCCTTATCCCATGTTTTAATCCATCTAATCAAATATGGCCTAAAAGTAAAAGGGAAAATAGTCTATTCACTATTCTCAAAACAAGTTGATATCTAATTTAAGACAAGTTATCTGTTAAATGACCTATGTTGTTTTGATTTCATGTCCAATTTCTTAGTGATATTAGTTTGACTAACTCAATGTAGAAATTAAATAGTAAAATTACGATTACACAGAGGAACTACGTATATAATTTGGCCTCGATTAAATGTGACATAGGTTTTGCACTAAAGAAATAGATTGTACTTTGTACAGTATGCATGTCGCAAGACCTTAGCTGACAAGAGGGTTCGAGTTCGCGGAAGATTCGCCAAAAACAATGAGCTGCTATGCGAATCAGAATTACCAGTAACTAACAACAACAACATTTCTCACCAAGACTCTGAATTTTACCACGATGAAACTATTAAGGTAATTTTAAAGACAGCTGCCCGAAATTCTCAATACCATTTTTTTACAGCCTTGTTGAAACAATATAATGCATCGACTGCACTACTATTTAGTTTTATGTTTTTATCTTATTTGTTAATTTTTAATTTTTTTTTTTAAAATGTTGTTGTTTGGCAGATCAAACATGACGAGGAGGATTGGCTACAAGAGGCTATGGCGAGTCTCATGTATTTACCATATATTTCTGGGTGATTGTTACTATGTATAATTAATTACAATGGTCTCATTCACCTATGGCAGATTGTAGAAGTTTCAATATTATGTACAACCTCATGTATTATTAATGAAGATCTTCTTATTTGGTTTCGGACAACATACTATCGACTACTGTTCCCAGAAACTTTTTTTTTTTTTAATTTTTTATTATATATATATATATATTTTTTGCCTATCGAATACATATATCCATTAAGAAGAGAACTTGTCTCGAATTCATGTTTTTTATTGGAGGGTCTAATTTTTATGATTGTGGATCTTTTGTCTCGGTGATTCAAACTATTTAATTTGTAAAATACATTACGCACATTAGTTATATAAAAAAATTAACTTAATAGGATATGGACAACTACATAATCCAATCATGTTTTTGTTTTTGTTTTTGTTTTGGATTTTTTAAATAACATGTATAATTTTGAAAAAGAAAAATTAGTATGGTTAAGTAATGTAATAATGTCAAATCATATAATAAATTAAATATAATATACAAATAGTAAATAAGTTTAGTTAATAGGACTGATTAGTAAGTACTCCAAAATTTTATGGGGTGTGTACCATATGTCTCTTATTTATAATCTTTATAGTTTTTAATTATGACTTATTAGAGTGTTAGTTATGACTTGATTAAAGTATCCGCATCGGTCTCTCTATAATGGCTTTGAAGCTATTGTAGAAAGCAAAAGTTGTGAATATCAGCTCCATCAGACTTTCTACTCTTTTCATTCATTTTGACTTTGTTACAGTGCCTCAACAATCAGTTGAGGCACTGTTCATGCAGTAATCTATTTTTTATTATATTTTTTAGAGCAAAGTTGGGCAAAAAAGCCATGGCTAGTCATCCACCCAGATGTCTTGTGAGTGCTCTATAATAAAGAAGGAAAATGTCTAAAATTGGCCTGACCAGTCAACCGCCCAGTCATCGGCCGGTAGACCGCCCGGTCAACCTCCCTGTGTGATTGTTTTGCTACTCTTTGCTTGTTGTTTGCTGCTCTTTTGAGATTAATCCATCATATATTTAAATTGAAAAAGATAAAAGAATAAAAAATAATATTTTGATAAATAGAATTTTTAAATAGAGAGTTTGATAAAGTGTGTACATAAAAAAGAGATTAGGTAAAATACAAAAATAAATTTTGGTTTATAATTTAACTCAAAATTTGCTGAGATTGATGCAGGTGCTCTTATACACATTGTAGTATTAGTTATGATTATTTTTTTTTCTTTTTTTTTGATGAATTTTACGATAAGTTAATTATGATAGTATTTTAATTATAATTTATGTGAAATTTAATTATAGGGTTATTTTATTTTTTATTTTTACATACTATACACACTCGTATCATTACTCTATTACAATACCCTTTTGTCAAATTGATTGAACATGTGGCAACCGGTTCCATTTTTTATCTTCACTCTATTCGCGCTTCAAATGCTCAATGTTTATAATTACTACTGCCGCCTACATCAACGGTTAATGATGGTAGGTCATCAAACTTTTTCGCTAATGTCAATTTAGTTTTTTCTTCTTCTTTTTTTAAGATAAGATGTTAACGTTAAATTAAAATAAATAAATAAATAATTAACGATCTCCTCCTCAGGATCATCTCCATCAAACCACAAAACTGGCCACCCCATCATCACCAAACCATCACCCTCCCCTGCAGCACCACAACCATCATGGCCAAATTAATCACCACCACCTATAACCAAACCACCCCTACCCCATCACCAAATTGGTGTGCTTTGCCCCAAAGTGATTTATGAGAATTGTCTATAGACCTTACTCAAAATATCATTTGTCTTGCCCAAATATGCAAGAAGCATACTCAGTGGATGGTATGGTATCATACATGCTGAACACACACACATTGCTTGGCTTTGTGAGAAAACATTCCCAAATTAATCTTAGATATGATTTGTTACCAAATCCCAATCTAGTCAAACATAGACCACCAATGGAACTGAGGCAAACATTGGAGAATATGTACCCTGATTGATTTGACAACAAATACCATGCCTAGCCTAGCCAGCCATTTGTTGGTCAATTCTACTCATGCAATACATTTGAGATTATATCAGATTTGAAGCTTCTCATACTGATTATTCTGATCACATTTCTTATCTGACTTCTAAGATTAAAATGAAGTTGATTGACGTAATTTAAATTATTTTTTTAAAGTTTGATGTGCAAATTCAACGCATCTTAATACTAAATAACTTTTAAACGTATCTTCAACGGAATATATTATTTGGTTTTCTCTTCAAACAAAATATAATGAATGAGGTGAACAAGAGAAATGGCCAAAGCACGGTGCCTAACTTTATTGATGATGAGCTTTTAAGTCAATATTTTGGTGGTTTTAGATTTGCCATCGAGCTGTTCTATGTGAGTCAACATGAACATGCTGAAGCTGAAGCTGAAGCTGAAGCGGTGGGAAAGAAAGTCTTGAATCTTGATTAGTTCCTTCATTATTGCTATTTTTTTCTTGACATTTTTGGTATTGGAAAGAATTTCAATATGAGGAGATAATAAAGCAAAGCAAAGCAAAGCAAAGCAAATGGGGTGTCCCAAGCAAGCATTCTTTGAGTCGTAAGAAATCACTAACATAAAGCGAAGATATGCACTCACTGCAACACAATCATCGATCCTCTCATTTTCCATTAAACTGTCTCCATCCATCAGCTTTGCGGCTTCTACTTCTACTTCAATCTCTCTCCTCTTCAATGAATTTCTAATTTCCTTTCCTCTACATTTATGTTTGGTTTGATTTTTAGAAACTTGTTTTAAGATTTTTTTTTAAAAATCTAAAATTTAGTTTCGTTAAAAAAAAAAAAAAAAAACTTATTATTTTTATATTGTTTTATCTTGTTTTAGGACTGAAATAATTTTTAAAATTTAAAAATATATTTTTAATATTTATTTTTGTCAAGAGAAAATCATTTCAAAAAAGACAAACCAAACATAAAGCTCTTCATTGAAGGGAAGAGTTAACCTTTCAATGGGATCAAGCAGCAACTCAATTACTTATGATAATTCACTATTTTTTTTTTCTCATAATATATATAATTTTGTGTTTGAGAGGAAAAAGATTAGTTATACATTTAACCTTTGGCATAATGCACAAAATGGTTGCCCCGTGATTTGAACCCATAATCTCAAGATTATTAGGCTAATGTTTTACCATTGAACCAATGGTCTTTCAAACACACATTAATGTGACTAATTGAGCATTATTTTTTTTCATATATATAATTCTATTTGTCATATATAAAAAATAATTAGCGGGACTAAACCCTGAAAATGATCTTTAAAAGAGTAAAGTACGAAATTTTAGTAATTAATCCACCTTTTGAGATCTGAACCCTTGAGTAACTGGAAGAAAACCCAATTGATATGATATCTCAACTGTTGTCTCTTAAGTTCAAAATTGGATCAATACTGAAAGATTTGTGGGCAAATGAGTGGGTAATATATAGTGCAACCCACATAATGTGGGAGGTGCAACCATTGCCACAAGTGTGAGCTTGGGGCCCTAGGGGATCACCTAAGAACATTGCATTGGTTGACACACAACACCCCACACCCCCCCTTCTTCATAACTTAAAAGGAACTGGATTGGACCCAAATGAAGAAAAATTTCCCATCCTCTTCAGCAAAATCAGATTGCCACTTTCGGTGAGGCTACATTCTTGCATTGTACTTATTGCTTTTGTAGTCAAATGGATTCTATGATATTTGTGTGAGTTGGAATTTTTGCCTCTGTGTGAGTTGGCGATTTATCGTTATATGATTAAATAATTTTGCTATGTAGTATCATTTAAAGATGATTTCTGATACCTCAGCACCTTAGGATCTAGTCCTAAAGGTCGCCCCTCTGTGATTAGGCCTTTAATTTTGTGATATCGAGATGTTACTTTGTGTACTCTTAAAATGGGTATATCTTATATACTTTTTTATAACATACATAATATAATCACAACATTTCGTAACTTTCACTTTAGAAGTGTTATTCATTCATAACTTTTATCACAAAAATAGCATAATTAATACCACAAAGTGGTGTAACATTTCTTATCGTCACTTTTCAAAATGCATACTAGATTTTTTCCCAAGTTGTTGATAATGATATTGGTGTTACAGTTATAGGCTTTTATAGCACAACAAAATCAAAGGATCACTAGAAAAGCAAAATAAGTATCTCCGGTAATTCATGTCAAAATCAAATTTTAATATATTATAATGTTAAAATATTATAATTTTATAATCGAACGGTACAAATATAATTCCTTCTTTTTTCCTTTTTTTCTTCACAAAACGCTAAATGAATAATGTTATTTGAAAGTCTCATCTTGAGGAAAAAAATGGAGGTTTGCCAAATTTTGACGATTGACAAATCTTGTGTTAATACTAAAAGGATGACCATTTGAGATTTTTTGAGGAAATTTTGCCCAAATTTTAATTTAGCAGGGGTGCTATAACACACTATTCTATATACATATATTGAAAAATAAGGGAAAAAAACACAAAACCTAGGTTAGGCTATGAATGTCATAACTAGTGTTGTTTTCTTCTAAGATTGTTATGATTCTGTTTCTTTTGCCCTTTCTCCAAGTAAACAGACCATGTTCACACCATGTGGGTCGCAAATGGTTGCACTATAGCTTTCTTTAGTTGCAACTTGCAAACAATACTACGCATTAAAAATATATATATATATTAAAACATTAAGTAAATAAATATAAAAATTACATTTATTCCAAGTGCAATTCACACTATATTAAATTTAAATTTTCAACATATATTTTATTTTATAATGTATTTTTCAAAATATTTTTTCATCTTATTGGGATAACTCAATGAAAATGATTATCTTTAATCGGATAAAATAAATTAATTAAACACAACTTAATAAGAAATTATTTTATGCGTAAAACTATATACCTCAATGTGCATCATGAAGTAGTAAGAATAATGTAATAATCAAAATAATTTTGAATTACCCAAACACAACCTTGGAGTGTGCAAAAAAATCCTTTCTTTCTTGCGTTTTATTTATTTATTTTTTGTGGACCCTGAGTTGTTCTTGTACAGGGCTTGTGTTTAAAGCCTTTTCTGAGGTCATGTAGATTCATGGTTGATGGATTGGATCAGGGCCGCTACAAACTAATCTAGTGGAACCCATTTGGTGCCTGATTATGGACATACTCATGGGCTTTCACGGCCCAATTAGGAGTGTTCTGTTTTAGGGCCGTGTCGGCAATGCGGATTACCTGTTTGTAGGGGTGCAACTCGGGCGGGTTCGGTCGGGTTGGGGGTCTGCCCAAGCCCGACTCGAATTGCCTAGAGCAGTGCCCAAGCCTGCCCAAGCCCGAACATGAACCCGAGTTTTGCTGCCCAAGCCCGGCCCAAGCTTTGTATTTTGAACTCGGGTTAGCCCGAATTGCCCAGAAACTTGTAGATAGATTTGTTTTGAAACCTGTAGGTAGAATTGATAATTAACAAAGAATTGAGAATTATTCAAAGTTATTTTCTGGTCACCAAAAAATAAAAATTAAAAATTAAAACTAACTCTTTTACTTAATTTATATATATTATATAATTTATTAAATTATATATATATATATTATATATTATATATTATATAATATATTAAATTTAATTCGGGTTCGGGTTGCTCGGGTTGGCCATTGGTTACGCTTAAACCCGCCGAATTACACTGCATCAAAATCGCCAGGCCCGTCCAGATTACAAGATATAGTTGCCCAAGCCTTAAAAAAACTCGAGCTGGGCTCGGGTTGTTCAGGTTAAGCCCGCCCGAGTTGCACCCCTACCTGTTTGTTTGGATCTTGGATTTTTAAGTAGCTACTTGTGAAAAAAAAAAATTATATTTTGGAAAATTATGAAAGAAAAAACCCTTAAATTTTGACTATTGTAACGAAATAAATTCTGAATTTTTAATTTGTCAATTTAAAACTTAATTTTTTGATTTATTTTCAATTTCAATATGATATTTTCATTAAATAAAATCAATGAAAAAAATTGATATTTTTGTTATTAGACTCAATAAAAAAAGATATTTTATTTACACCTACATTAATTTTAATAGGTAAAATATATTTTTCATGTCAATTTTACTTAATAAGAATAAATAAATAATTTCAATTAAAAATAATTTAAAAATAGGAATTTACAAATCGAGACAAATTGATATATATTTTTTATATTATAATATGAAAGTTTGAAACGGTTGGTTCAACTACTCTTTCTCTCTCTACGAAAAAAGGTTTGAATGGATGATTGTGTGGGAAATACTATTGTGCACACTCTTTCATATATACTTTATAATTAAAAAGAAAAATTATATAATTTTAATTTTTTCAGTTATAATTAAAATTAAAAAAATATTATAATTAAACATAATATGAGACGTAATTAAAGAATTTATAAATTATAATTAAAATAATATTATAATTAAAAATACATATAATACATCTTTTTTGAAGAGGTGTATATTATAATTTCTCTAATAACTCTACTTTAGTCATTCCAAAGTTAGCATGCTTCTAGATCACAAATGGTCCTCCTTTCGGCCAAAGTTGAAAAATTATAATGGCAGCAGTTACATCATGAAAGTAGTAGTAGTTATTAACTTATGGAGGATTTATTAGGATTTTTATTTTAAGTATTTGTATTTTAATTAGTTTATAATAAATTTTTATATTTTAATAATTTTTATTATTTAGACATTTGATTTATAAAATTTTAATTCTCATATATTTTATGTATAATTTTACTCTTACAAATATTTTTTGAAATCTTAGAAACTTGATGATGTGAACATTTATATTTTGTAGTGTGATGTTCATATCATAAAATATTCACACTATCAGTATGAATGTTATTATTAGAGGTATTTTGGTTACTATGTCCCCCATAGAACTTATTGGAATATAAAAAAATAAATTAGATTAAGTGAAATATATGTAGGTGAAGAGGAATTTATGAATAAATCCCTCTTAACTTATGCTCCCTCTTTCATATTCCACACACACACACAAAAAAAAAAAAAATCATTAATATTTTTAATTTATTTATTTTTAACGATTTTCAAAATTTTATTTATAAGAATTAATTGAAAATTTTTAAATTTTTTTATGAAGATATGTTTTTTTACTAATTTGATTAAAGGAAGAGAACATGGATCCTATGCTTCCAAACACAATTTTGAAGTAATAGAGTTCTAAGCAGCTAGCAAACACACCATATATGTTTTCTTGATTATTCTAAGCCATGAAATTGAAAAGAGAAAGAGGCAAAGAATAGAGAACAGAACTAATTAAAAGTAGTCAAACTTAACATTAATTAATTATATATATATATATATAATAACTCATAATTATATGCTGAAGACATTTACAATATGGTTAATGATTATAATAATAATAATCATCATCATCATCATCATCATCTCTGGGTCAAGTAGAGAGATGTGTTCCTGCTATAAAGATGTGTAAGTAAAAGAAGCAAGAAAATAGGCAGACAATAAAGAAAGCTAGCCTATGATAATAATGGTAAAAGAGCAAACATGCGTGCTAAAATTTCATTTAACGGAACACAGATGTGAGACAAACATCTGGTCATTTTGTCTCACATCTATATTCTATTTTGTGAAATTTCCAAGCTCGTTTAAACTTTCTCATGCATTTAAAGCTAGCATGACCACAAGGACTCCCCCATATTGGGATGATCAACCACCATGGCGTCCATGTTAAAAAGGGACTTGGTCTGATGAGAAGATGACATGAGCTTGGACGACGGTGGTGGGGGTGGTGAATTATTATTGTCTGGTGAATCGGTGGATGCACTAGACATTGATAAAGAGAAGTGGCGCATTCGCATATGCACCACCTCAGCTTGTGCAAGAGCCAACTGGGTCTGAAGAAGGTCAATTTGTTGCTGCAACGATGATATTGCCCCTACACATCCGTACACTGGATCACGTACCCTTGCGTTTGCCTCATATACCATGGAACTCACTGCATCTCCTCGTTGGTGCATTGGCAACTCCTGCAAATTTCACATTAACCCATCAAATCTGAAATTAAATTTAATTGTCAAAATCATAAAACAAAATCAAATTGAACCAATTAGACGCAATTTAGTTTTATTTTATTTTTTTGAAACTATAATTTCTAACAGCTTGTCTTGTCATTATTCTCTGATCACAAAATCTTATTCAATTCTCAAACATTAAGCAAAATGCATCATTTTCAAACAGTAAGTAATATGCCATCATTGACTTCTTTTTTAAGAACAAAATGTCAACCTTGTCATCATTTTCCAAACAACATGCAATTTGTCATCATTTTTTCAAAAAACAAAAAGAAATTTGTCATCAGTTTTCAAACATCAATTAAACAATCAAAATATTCCTGCTCACAAGCAAGAGCATTGTCAAACAATATAGAATTGAAAACTAGTACAAATTTATTTCAAGATTGCCTTGATCAGCGGCTAAAAGCTGTTGAAATGAAACTACTACTCATTCGAGCCGCAAAAATTTTCATAGGCATCTACAGCATTTTTGGTTGTTGTTGTTGTAATGATTAAGCATGAGCAATTTGATTCTGTGTCTTTGTACTGCATGCATGTACTGTTTTTTTTTATGGACGGTTTGACGCGCGCCCTAAATCCATCTTTTGGACTTCAATTAAAAGGCGCCCCTGAAATAAAGATGTTTTTGCATTATATTATTTGCAAAAATGTTTGAAACTTCTAAATGAGGAATTCTAGAGGTGAGCCCCCATCTTATGATTTGATGTTTTGACTTGTAATATTGCATTCTTTATTTATTTATTTTTTATGTATTGCTACATCACTAGAGTTGGCATTAGAATTCCAACTCTCGTACTTTCTATCATCACTCTATTATTTGCATTCGAAAGTCAACATCTCTATCTCGGCACAAATACGACTCGGACTTGGATATTCATATTCCTCACCTTCGTGGATTGTTCACTACGAGGAAGGAGCCATGGCTTGGCCTAGGGTGGCCATGGCCCCCTGTTTTTCAAACTCCATTTATAGATGGTATATATAGGGTGATTATATGCAAGGACTTCTCAAGTTGCAGGTATTGATTGACCTCACTACCCAATTAGAATAGAATATATAAGCCACAAAACAAAAGTCTCATAAAGTCTTTTAATTACACTTGACCCAACAACCCATCACCATTATAAATAAAAGAGTAAATAAATAAATAATACAATCAAACTCTATTTCTTTCTATATATAATATTGAAAAAAAAAATTTGATGTGCATGGAGTATAATGTTTAAATTTTTATGTAGTATAATAGTTGGCCCTCTTTAAGATAAAATCCTAACTTTGTCCTTAATTCTCTGTACACATTTTTAATTATTTTATTCATATTTCCCGTTTCCTTTCTTCTTATCCTCCTCCTTTTTTTCCCTTCTTTTTTTCCCCCCACAAATTTCTAGTCAAAATTAAGATCCCAACGCACCCAAAAGACAAATACTTCATAGAGATTCCAATGGCTCCAAGAACTATAATCCTATTTGGGCCCCAAACCTTGACTAATGATAAACGTTGCCTTCATCCCATAATTACACTACTTTAATTAGTTTCAACAACTTAGGAAAAAAAAAAAATCAAAATAAAAAAAATAAATAAATAAAAAAAAAAGAAGAAGAAAAAGTTATTGGAGCCAAAAATTCAATGTGTGACCCAATTCATTGGGCCTGATCTATATTTTTCAACCCAAAAGTTAATAATCAGGAAGCAAAACTTAAAAATACCTCTCTCTTAATTTTCAAATAATAATTTTTTTTTCTTAACTTATGTAAATTATTTTTGCCGCATAGATTATAAACAGAAAGTGCATAAAAAGTTACAACAACCTTACAAAGCACACCAAACAGGACAATAAGTGTGAACCGTATGACACTTTAGAAAGCCTCAGGTGATCAATGTGAACGCGTAGTCATAAAGCAAAAGGCTCAAGTGATTTAAGCACATACTTTTCAAAAATTATGAAGGAGTAAGAATTTTTAGACAAAAGAGCTCAAGCAGGTTTGCGCACCCAAAAGTGTAAAAAAAAAAAAAAAAAAGAAGGGAAAAAAAAAAGCATGGCATGCATAGAGCTTAATGTTCAAAAAGCTAGATTCTATACTAACTATTGATGGTCCTAAAGTAATTAACTACTTTCTTTGAATGGAATTTAGTCTCAACATCCCACCTTTATTCTTTATTAATAATCGTTTCTTATAGTAGTTAAAGCTGATTTTCAGTCCTTTTTATCTTTTCTAAATAGTATTTTACTTACAAAATACCCAACCAAAAACCGTACCTCGAAAAATATATTTAGAGTAATATTATGATGTTCAAATTTTTTTTTTTATTGAATTTGTTTAGTAGGATATGTTTAACACATTAATACATGTCATCCATGCAATGATACATAGAAAAAAATTCAAAAATTTTAATATGTGATCTTGATTTATTCAAGATGTGGATTCCATTGAATCTGAATCACGTATTATTATTTTGGGTATATTTTTATGCATGAATTAAAGTAAATTTGACACACCATGTGATAAATAAATTTAGTACAAAAATATAGTTATCATAACATTTTTTTATATTTATAATATAAAGGGTGAGAGAATTATTGATAATGATTTGGAATGACTAAAATGGCACATGAATAGTAGTAGTAAATTTATTTCCCATGTACCCAGAAAAAAAAGAATATAGTAGTAGTAAATTAGAAATAAAGATTAAAGAATGTATAAAGTTATTGCAGTGGGTATTGGACCGTTTTAACCACCATAACCGACATAACGGTGAAAAAGTCACTACTTTACTACTTTAGTAACAGTTTTTACAAATATATATATTATTTTGACAAATAGTATATGATTAAAAGATTATAGCACCGTGGTCAAGAATTTAAGTCATCACTCCCTGGTTAATTATTTTAAAAATTAATATATCCTAGTTACCTAAATTATACAAATCAAAATCATAATCTAACAATAGTTATAGCCTTAATTTTCTTTTTATTTATTTTTTCTTTTTTTTGACGTAATAATTTTAAGTGGTCAAATTTAGATACTATTTAAGGCGGCATCAATATATTAGTTTAATAAATCTCACATTTATTTGTTATGCTAATATATTTGTGATGCATCAGATAATATGTATATCCAAATTGAGTCATTGTAATTATTTTTAATAAATTAAACTGAAGAAATAGAATAAAATAACTAACAAGAAGGAAAAAAAAAAGAGATTAGTTAGCTAAGGAAACTAGATATAATTAAGGGGGAATCGTTCCATATGATGCATCAGATAATATGTATATCCAAATTGAGTCATTGTAATTATTTTTAATAAATTAAACTGAAGAAATAGAATAAAATAACTAACAAGAAGGAAAAAAAAAGAGATTAGTTAGCTAAGGAAACTAGATATAATTAAGGGGGAATCGTTCCATATGCATTGCATACCGTATATAATTCTTCACAAAATTACGTAAATTTTTATAAATATATATAAATAATTTTACAAAAATACCTAAGCCGAACAAAAATTTGTATAATCATGTAAGTTTTTATAAACTTACACAAATTTGGGTTCAATTTTATGAGATTACTTATTTAAATTTGTGAAAATTTACATAATTTTATATGAGATTGTATATGGTGTGAATTACACACCAAAGCATTTTCTATAATTCAGGATTGGTTTGGGATGTCCTAAAAAAGTGTATTTTTTGACTTATTGGTAGGTTTAAGTTGGGTTTGGGTTGGGTTTGATGTGATGTGTTAGAGAAGTGATGTGATTTAAATACGATGATGTGACTTAAATAAGATAGTGACTTTTTGACTTTTTGACTTTTTTAGAACATGCCAAACTAACCCTAAACATGGGCTTTTCTTTAAATTAATCTAAAAACACTAGATGTGACATCTCAAAATGCCTTGAAAGTTGTAGGCTTGTAGCACAGGGATTTTTTTTATCGTTAATTTTTTTTGTTTTATTATGATGTACTCTCAGTCAGCAAATGTGAGAAAAATCTCAAAATATTAAAATTTCAACATAGTTGAAGCGTCCTGGGACAGGGGGGATATAGTGGCACAAGCACCAAGTCTTACAAGAAGAGTATTTAAGATGCTTAAAATTAAAGGATTGGCTTGTGGGGCTCCTGAGTTTGAGTCTTGTTGTTACGTTTTGTAGTCTTTTCAATTGTAAAAAAAATTAACACAAGGAGAGAGAGAGAGAGAGAGAGAGAGAGAGAATGCATGCATGGGAAGAGAACCTGCAACATCTTGTTAACATTGCTAGCACCAAAGACCTTGTGAACACTGGCAAACTTCTGAGGCTCGTCGGCCGGAAAATAAGGAGCAAACACACAATCCTGAGCACATCTCCGCCGTAGAAGCTTGCATGCTGCACAAGGGGAAGCTGCCCCTTGTTTCCTTCCACCATTCTCCTTCATATTTTATATATGTATATAGATACTCCAAGTGCGTAATGTAATGTAACTAAGTAAGTGGCACTACCTCAACACTCACTATCTACTGGCTAGACTTACATGATCAAGAGCAATTTGGCTTAAATATATATATCAGCAACACAAGCAAAGATGAGTGGGGCGAGAAAAAAAAAAAGAAAAAAGAAAAAGAAAAGCTTGAACAAATAAAGAAAGGTGGAGAGAGAGAGGCGTGAAGGAAGAGAAGAGGGGGTTTCAAGGTAAGGCGCTTGGGGGTTATATAGGAAAAAAGTAGATGGCAGGGATATCTTTTTGGGTCCTACCAAGAAGGACCCTCAGATTTTGTTAGACAAAAACATCCTTGTTGATAAGATCTTTGTCCCTACCTCTTCCATTATATTTTGCATTTTTTTAACATATTTTTTTTTTTTCTGTCTCTCTCTCTCCATACCAAGAGCGTGTTATTTATTTATTTATTTATTATTATTATTTTTTAACCTATAGAAGGGGAATTGGAAAGAAAATTGTGTATATAGCGACATGACTCGAACTAAATATCACATAAGTGAACGCCTCGTCTACTAAACCAACCTTTTATACCAAGAAAGTTTATAAACATAACAAATATTAGGGAGAAATTCAAAAAATTGAAATGTTAAGAAAAAAATTTCTAACTAATGAAGGTACAAGATTTATTTACATAATTGAATATGTAAATCACTTGTACCTTCATTATTTTGTAATTATTTTTTTACTCTTCACTTTTTTGATATTCTCAGTAAATGTTACCAATTGAAAAGCAAAGTCCTTTCTAAGTATAAAGTGGACAAAATTGTATAGTTTGACTCATGGGATCTACTTGATAAACCAAAGATTCTAACCCACTTTTTTTTTTTATCAGTAAAAAGAACTTTATTAATGAAACACATACGAAGTACGACAAATTACATCAATAAAGAGGAGCTTGTACCTAGATAAAGCTCCAACCTCCTAGTTGGTGAGAAACCAACGAACAAAGCAAAAACAAAGACAGAGACAAACAAGATCAAAAGAAAGACAGGTCTTGATCAAAACAACTAGCAGTGCATAGCAGACCAACAGATAGAAACAAGACTATACGGCAACTCCTCTGTTTGAAACACCAGAATCTAACTGCAACAAATAGCAAAAACAGACAGCAACAAAACCTGAGCAAGCTCCAACCACATAATCTTTTGGAAAAATGCATGAGACCCCTAGTGAGGGTGCTGGGGGTCCCTTCTAATTGACCCAAAAACTCTTTTTTTTTTTTTTTTTGCAACCATTGGCAGCCCCCCACGTGAAGGTGGGGGTGCTGGAGGTCACCCCCCATTGGGGGTCCCCAGCATTACCGTAATCTTTTGGATACCAAGTCTCTCTTAAGAGAGAGGTCTTGGATTCTATTCCTAGGAGTGAAATGGAATGGCAAGATTTTCTTGTGAGGTGTATGCGTATGAATTTCAACTCTTCCGATGTGCTAACTTAACAACTAATCATTAACTTTCACCGATCCAAAAAAAAAAAAAAACCAAGTTCCACTATGATAATTAGTTTTGTTTATTTTTTAAATATTGATACTTTTATCAAGTTAATTATTTACTTGCATTTTTATGTAATTGGATGTCAAAATAATTGCAATAAAAAAATTACTGCAACCACCAACATGTTTTATATTTTAATATAATATGTATTTTTTGTTTGTTTATTTTATTACGCCTTATCCCCCTTTTTTTAAATCTTTTCTTGGGAGCCAAGATGGGAGAGATGTATACGCTATTGGATCTTTGTTTCATAGCTTGATTTTGAAGCTTTATTACTAGATTGTTCTTTCACTAAGCTTTATTATTAGTATTCTATGCATTGCATTCTTCTTAGTGGCTCGAGGTTAGATCTTTGCCTAATGCTTTACAAACAGGTATAGACATGTTTACACAAAATGGAATAGAAAGTTTGATGAATCCTATTGACAAGCTCCTACTGATAAGATATCTATGATTAGATTGGAATCTACTTTGAGTGTAAATTATAAAAAAGCCGATGGCATTGTGGCATGGGTCCAACACTTATGTGCTTATAAGGGTGAGGTTGGGGGTTCAATTCTTCCAGTGTGCTTAACTAACAATTAAAAATTGACTTTTGTTGATATAAAAAAAAATTATCATGATATTAAAGCATATAATAAATATCATTTTCGATTTGGTTTATTTATGTAGAATAATTTGGTCACACTTGAGGAATGTGTTCGAGATATAACCCTCTTTAAAAGTTTAAATTTTTAGATTAATTTTTTTTTTTGACCGGCAAAACAAAATATTTATTGATGAGAACATACGAAATATGAAAAAGTACATCAATAAAGAGGAGTTTGAAACTAACAAAAGTTCCAAGCTCCAGTTGGTGATAAATTTTTAGATAAATTGATAGTCAACAATTTATAGCCAAACATAAAGAAAGAAATGCATGTATAAATATATAAATATATATAACTTTAAGACACATGTTAAGAGATTTAAAAATTTTAGTTATTTTTTATTACATCTATTTTCATATAAAATGTACAATTTTCTTTTTGAAAAATTTCTTAACACGTGTTAAAAATTCCCGTTAACAAAGTCCTATATATAATTACCATTCTTCTTAGTGGAAAATTCAGGCCAAGAGATCTCATGTTGGGTGATCTAATTAATAGAATGATTTGGAGGCAGGTTAAATCAAAGAGATTGAGTGCATTGATGGTGGAGTATTATATTAGACATATTTAATTACTAGTTCCATTAGCATTAATAGTGCAATATTAAAGGTTGTTTATTTTTCTAGTGTTTTTTAGATTGGTTATGTGGTATTGTGCTTGCAGATGATTTGATTTTTGTTCGGTACAACTTAGTTAGGATTAGAGAGTTTCTAACATTTATCTTCGCTTTATTGATTTCTTTTTTCAATATTTATTTGTACATTGATTTTAATCAATAAAAAAAAAATTTACTGATAAAAAAAAATTGATTAAGATAATTGGTTTTTTGTGAAATGAAACATTTTATAGACTGGCAAGCTTAGGAACAGATAAGATTCTCCCAATGAATTGATTAGAATTTTTTGTGCGAAAAAATACATTAACCCTTCACCACACCACCTGACAAAATTGACTAGGAATCGCCTCTTGGATTGGTTGATGTCACCATCGGCTGAGTCTTGCAAAGGAGTTTCCAAAGCTATTATATGTATGCATTGCATCTGAGCGTGTGGATTCAACAAGATTAGATGTTTTTTTGTTTGTTTATTGTGATTATTTAGATCTATAACTGTTGAGAAAATTGAAATTATTGTTTGCTCACTATGGACGTTTTAGCTATTTTTAAAAAAACCGCTCTAGTCATTTTAGAAAGTTAAAAAAAATAAAAATATATATAAAATAAACTAATTTTTTTAGAATGAACATTTTTGTAGGATAATAAATTTAGCTAATAAATTAACTTTTTAATTAACTCTTAAAAAAAAACTCTTATGTTTAAAATAACTGCTGAGAAATCAAAATATAAATAAATGAGCAATTACAAAGTGAAGAGGCAACAATGTGGAAATGTGCTGTATCAGTCATGTGCACTTACACCAAAAATTAAAAATATATATATATATATATTTGCTGATAAAATTTTAAAAGGACAAGCCCACAATCCTCTTTTTCAACCATTTTGAATGAGAGATATCATGAAGACTAGCAACTCCTCTTAATAATAAATAAATAATAAACTAATCTTTTAGTTATTTTACAATAAAGTTAACAACAATTTTCTCCTCTGGTGGTTGTAGTAGTGACCATTTGAACACTGATGGTTTTGACCTTGCAAAAATCTTTCTGGTTATTAGTTTTTTATTTGTTTATTTATTTTGTCAAGGATAATTTATACAGGTCTCTCTCTAAAAAACAAATGATATTACATAGTTATATGTTTATTCTTTTGTAATTTGTAAAAAGCTAGCAGAGAGAGTTCACTTAAGCAATCTGAATTCATTCAATTAATTGCCAAATTCTGATGATACAATATTCCTATCAAAAATAAAACAAAATCTCCAACTTTTTAATGATTTGTAGTCAAATTAATAGAGATATAACAGAAAACTGCCACATTTTGATTCTTTTCTGATTCACTTAACTTTTGAAAGTAGTTAATCCATATATAATAAATATACTATACCCAAAAGCCACCATTTACTTTATGATTGAGGTTGCCCATACATATCACTCTTATATATGTTTGACTAACATTGGTCTCACTTTGGATTGGAAGAACCATATCAACCATAGATAGCACCACCAGCACTCATCACATTCTTTTCCAGTGTAACCTACTATTCATTATCTAGATCCCCCACTCACCCTTTTTATTAGATACTCCAACATTGAAGAGGACTTCTTCAAGATTGTATTATATATATATATAATATGGGGCCTCCATGTCCTATGTTGCCATGCAGTCTTTTTTATTTGTTTATCTTTCTCCGTTATCTTGTACACAAGCAAGCATGGCCAACAAGAGAATTAACCATATTTCATGACAAAGTGAAAAGGTGTCAATATATGTCCTCCATGTAAAGAGTGATTGGATCCTCTGTTTCACTCTCCCCTCTTTCTTTGTTCTTTTTTTGGTTACATCGGAAAGAACCCTCTTTCTATGTTCCGAGAACGTTTTCTCTAACACAAGTGTTAAGTTTTTGTTCTTGACAATCTCATTTGACAAAATTCATTTCAATTGTAATTTTATTCGATCTTTTATTTAAGTGAGGTTATGAGTATTTAGATGTGAATTCAACCCGAATTATGCCTATGCAGAGGAGTTTGTGATCAAAATTGCAATCGAAGTTATTTGATTGCTCAAGCGGCCATTCATGCACTCGAGCAGAGATGCAATCCGTTCAGAAGTTTCACTAGCCTGCAAAAGTACTAGGAGTTGTTTTTTTCCGCTCGAGCGGCCATTCTTGCGCTTGAGTGTATATCCTGTTTAGTCACACGCGTTTTAGTCACTCCGCTCGAGCGGCCATTTTTGCGCTCGAGCGGAGATCGCAGATCTATTTGCTATAAAAGCTGTGATTCAGTTAAGTTTTAAGGTACGGCTTCCAGATCTTCTTCTTGGATATTAGGGTTTTCATCTGGAACTTCTTTGCTTGTTTTCCTTTGATATCTGTGAGAGCTTAATCATAAATTGAGTGGATTATATCAAAGAGTTTGTTTAGTTTGTTTTATTCACAAAAGAGAGATTTGTTCTTCAATGGATTTAGTGCAATTTAGGCCTGAAGTTTTGATGGATTTTGGAGTAGCTCATCGTCGTGGATTCGGCATTGTAGATTCAACGTTGAGGAAGACAATTCCGAGGTGAAGATTGGGCTAGAAGAGGCACATAGAGGTTGGTTCGATTTGGGCGTGGATTCGTTAGATAATTGAGAGTACACTTGTACAGTTCCTTTGAGTCTTCTTAGTGGATTGTTTTGTGACTTTTGCCGTAATTTTTTTTTATCACAGTTGGAGGCCTTCCAATTGTGATTTTTTTACGTAAAATTATTGTGTCGATTTGTCTTTAATTGGTTGATTGGAATGGCTATTTACTGATTAAAATTGATACATAATCACAAATTAATATCTCCGGATTGATGCAATGATAAAGAGAGTGTTTGAGATAGGGAGTCAGGGACCAACCAATAGATAGGAGACCCTCATGTAATGCCGGAATTTTTATCCATAAATGTATATAAAATTTCAATGTATGATGTCAATTTAAATTTGATTTGATATGAGCTAATGAATATAATCTATACCTTTTAAATTTTTGGAGGTGCTTTTTTTGACTAAAAATTCTAAATAATCAATGCAAATGGTTTTTTTTTTTTTGTTTTTTTGGAAATGCGAATGAATTCAGACATGCATAAACATATTCTATGTTATAAAATTGACAAAACTTTAAGGAAAAAGGGAGTGCTTGTGTGAACCACTCGATGATGTTCAGGTCTCTTTTGGTGGGTTAAATCTTAAGTTACACTGGGCCCACCCACCTAATGGCAATATAATTAAGAAAACATAATCATATATTTGATTTTTAAGTATACTGTTAATTGCTCAAAAAATATTCAACTATAAATCTTTTTAATGTACAGTTGTGTGAAACAATGATTGTATTAGCCTTTCTAAGGAGAGATCAAAATCTGTGAGTGCAAAGAGAAAAAGAAAATGAGAAAGGCAATATTTGCAAAAATTATTAGGTGATTTTAAAGTATCATGAGAATTGTATATGTAATACTATCCACAAATGAGTATACTAAATAGATTAGTTTATTCTTTAATTATTAACTACTTAATAAAAGTGAGTTAATATATTTTACTTTTAAATTTTTTTTAATAAATAATTTGGTTAAATTATATAAATAATATTATATCGTGCTTTAAAATTACTAAATAATATATTTCAATATTTAGGTAGAGACTTGAGAGCGCATACCTACCTATCATAATTGGCTCAAGTAGGAGATTGGTGCTTTTTCTTCATGCATAAAAGCAAATTCAACTACATAGATGATAGATATAGCAAATTAATATGAACTGTTATAAGGGAAGGCGATGATTGAGGATTCCCATTGACTTTGGGTGGCTGGACCCTGCACCCATCATGATCAGGTGGTATGCGACGGAAGCAAGTCGCCTGTCATGCCTCCATTGGCCTTGATGATCATGTTTCAACAAATGTGAAAGAGGTTTTTTTTTTTTTTTTTTTTTTTCTTTCTTCTATTTTTGTTAAGTGACGTGTACTGAATATTAATTATTTTATTATAAATTTTAAAATAAAAGTATATTTTAGTATTTTTACACTTATAATTTATAATTCAGATACTGTATAGACTTAATTGGGAATGACTATATTTGAATTTTTACAATAATTCTTTCTGATCATAATAAAAGTGCAGCAACCATGTATTCTAATTTTAGGATGAACTACTTAAATCTTATGTTTTTATGTGTATATGTAATTTAGAAATTTTGATTTTAGATCTTCTATATTATCACGTCTCACTTATTTTGATTTGATATTTTGCAATTCCTAATAGTTTTGACATCCCTCACTATTGTGAGATTAGACAAATAGGATCTATTGTATGCAACGGAGGTGACTTGGGATGGAATCCAGCCTAGACAAATATACATCAAGGCTCGATCTACATTGCTTGTCATGCATTCATTGGCCATGATGATTATGTTCTAATATGGTAAGAAATTTTCAATTTCAATCTTCTTGTTTTTTATTTTAAAGTTTTTGTCTATCGTACGAGTAGGATAGAACGATTCATCATATGATATAGACCATGAATTGGAACGAAGGTATAAAAAGAATCTTCGTCCTCAACAAATACATATGTGGTATATGAAAGTTCAATTTACCTTTAATTCCAAAATCTCAACCAATTGCTTTTAGTAAATTGGTTAGGCTATGCTATCAGAAAGATTAGGATAAGATCTTGCCTGAAGATTTTCGTATGAGAAGACAAGGGTAAAGCTGACAAAACAAAAATTGAGAGAGAGAGAGAGAGAAAGAGAGCTCATAAAGCCAAGTAAAGAAGCTCCTTAAGCATGATAAGATGGGAAACCAACAATAAATAAGCTGCATGAATCAATGCATACATTGGAGGGAAAATTCTTGTAAGGTGGTTCATCTTTTGTGATATATATAATAGTGGGAACATTTTCTAAGGAGTGACATCATAGAAGGGTAAGTGCTTTTTATTTAAGTGCTTTTTGATGCAGGGAAATCATTGTGTTATCACCAACTACCCATTATTCAATAACAAAAATTAAGGTGATTAGGGTTTTGTATATAAAATTTTTTAGATTAAATTAAAGATTATTCAAGAAAGGGAGGGTGGGTTGAATATGGAGATTTGATAGGATCAAAACTATATAGTAATGAACATGTCCCAATTAATAGGGAGAAACAAGCTAAAGCAATGCTAGAAAAGTGCAATTTTTTATTTAAATTTTATATATTTATGGTGAATAATCTTAACTACCACTCTTAGAGCCTTACTTGAGATTGAAAGATGCATAAAATAAATATTGAAATATATAATTGAAAAATGCGTAAAACATATATTAAAATACGTAAAAGAATATACCGTGGGAGTGGGAGATTGGTGATTTCACACTTATAACAAAAATCTAAACTCTCTGTCGTATAGAGAGATAATGCTACCAATGAAGGGTGATTTTTCGATGGTTTTCCTTCTTAAAAAAAAGAATATATAAAAACACATGAAAATATACAAAAGTATGTGAAATATATATTGAAATTTTAATTTTATCAGCACTATTATTTAAACTTTAACCACTACCTATTGAATGGTGATTAGTAAGACCTATTTATAATT
The DNA here is from genome assembly GCA_025200525.1 of Camellia lanceoleosa. Classification (NCBI taxonomy): domain Eukaryota; kingdom Viridiplantae; phylum Streptophyta; class Magnoliopsida; order Ericales; family Theaceae; genus Camellia; species Camellia lanceoleosa. The sequence continues at coordinate 182,972,395 of CM045764.1, read as the reverse complement.
AGCAAATGAAATGAGGGTCATGCCCATGACCCCTTTGAACAGTTTTCCCAGGACAATCAAGGTACTTTTTTGTTGGGTTTTTTGTCCCAATTTTGTTGGGACATATCTCAGCAATGCAGCAATTCTTTTTGTTTTTTGGTGGATTGTTGGTGTACTCTTTTGTACTCCTTTTATACATCAATAAACTTTTTTTGTGGATCAAAAATAAATAAATTACTAGTGGATCGAAATGGGCTAATCTAATATCATGAAAAGTTAACTAGGATTTTACTCCGAAAATGAAGTAAATGTAAGTTTTCTAGGTATGTTGCACAATTAAATCTCAATCTCTAATCCTAACATTTGTAATGGGATATGGTTCTTTTGTTTTTTAAACCAAATTCAGTATGCTCAACCAAATTAACTGTCTTATGTCGGAATATAATTCTTTTTTTTAATGATGAGGAGCCTTCCAAGACAAATCCTATGAAACTCTCAGAATACCTCTAATCACTTGCAAATCATAAATATCGATTTTATAGAAAAATATCAACAAAAGTCAAACTTAGAAACCAAAGGTTCATGGCTCGCTCGCCTGAGAGTTGACCTTCTTGTTTTGGGAGGGTCAGAAACTTAATTTGGAGTTTAGATAGCACATGAGAATATCTTTCTATTAAGTGACTTTTTGACTCTAATCATGTAATGAAGAGGTGGTTTTAAAACTAAAGGTGATTTAATGGATGAACCCTAACCTAAACCCTAAGCAAGCTTGACGAGACTAATGATTTTTGCTAATCACTACACTTCTTGAAAGTCAATGCATCCAAAACTTTGTGGAATTACTCAAAAGCTTCACATAATTAACAAAGTTTGAAATTATTAAGAGCATGAGACCATTTGGGAGTTGGAGGGTAGTGTCCTGTTTTTGGGGGTTAGTGGGTCCTGTTCTTGTTCTTGGTGTTTTTTTCTCCTTTGGTTGGTTCCTCACCAGCTAGCTTGGTTTGGAGCTCTGTATGGTGGCGCTATCACCTCTGTATGGTACTGCTCTCACCACTTTTATTGATGTAAATTCATATATTTTGTATGACTTTCATCAATAAAAATTTTCTTTTGTTGATAAATATATATATATATATATATATTATCTTTGCCCCCCATGCTCTTCATGATTTTTCTGGGGCCTTCTCACTGTCTCAATCCGTCTAAAGCTTGCCGACAATTAAATTTTATTCGGAGCTATTTAACTTGTTTGATTTGAATTTTCTGAATTTATTATTCGGAAAATTAAAATTTTTTATTTTATATTTTTTTTTTCTTTACACTGAATTTTAAAAAATATTTTAAGTAATTTTTTTAAATTTTTAGATATACCTAACATAAAATATACTTAAAAAATATAATATTTGTGAAAAAAAATCTTTAAAGAATTCACAAAATACCAAAAATACAAAAAAAATGTAAAAATATATTTTTTGTATTCTTATTTATTTATTGATTTTTTACAAATATTTTACTTTTTAGATACATCTAAGTAAAGAACATCTAAAAAAAAGTAAAAAAAAAAATTTGCTTAAAATTTTAAAAATATTTACTAAAAACAAAAAAAATACAAAAAATAAAAAATTCAATTTTCAAAAAATTAAATTCAAAAAATTAAAGCCAAACACTGTGATTATTTTTTTTAAACCAGCTTCAAAATTATTATTGTCAATTATTTATTTAAAGACATTTACGATAAAATTATGTGATTGTAATTATTAGAAATATATATATATATTTTTTTTTATGAATGATTCACACACGGAACTATAAAGGCTTGTTTGATTTGTTTTTCAGGAAATTTTTTTTTAGAATTTTTATAAAAAATAATAATAATTTGATAAAAATAAATATTAAAAAGATATTTTAAAAATTATTTTTAACTTCCAGAAAATAAAATTATATAAAAATGATATGTGGTTTTAACATTTTATTTCTTTTACAAAATTAATTTTAAATGTTTAAAAAACAAAATTTTAAAAATCAAATCAAATATGAAAATTTTAACAAATTTGATTATCAAAATAGGATCGATATTGGGGCTAAGGGCCCAAAATAAAATGATCCAAGTCCAATAAGCTCAACTCATAATTTTTGTCGAGGCCAAACTCCTCTCTAGTTTGGGGAAAATTATTTTTTGCTCCTAGATATGCTAATGTGGTATTTCAACTTAATTTTTATTACTTGAGATAATAAGATATATCTTTTTTTAAATCTTTTTTAAGAGATAATTAGATATTTGTCTTTCAATAAATAATGCAGTGCAATACTCCTACACTACCAGATAACTTCTCCCAGTTTGGAGACTTGGTGTCCCAAATTGTACGTTCAGTTCGAGGGGCTGATGTTGACCACATTAACACTTTTTGTAATTTAATAAAATTTAGATTTTATCTACCTACTTATAAATTTAATATTAAATTCACTAGAAAAAATGAGAGGTAAATTATTGTTGTCTCTTTTGAAATTTCTGACAATTATAAGAATTTTTTTTATAGTTTTAATAATTATATTAATTTCTTTATTTTTAAAATTATTATCAAGATTTTCTTACTGTGAGTTTATTTAACAGAATTTGCTAATGTCATGTCATGTTGATATCATACAAAAAATAACGAAATTATCCATTAATTACTTTATCTATTCAAATGAGAAATTTCACTCGTCACCCCTGAGATTTTGCATATATATTATCAAAAAATTCATACATATTTTATCATTATTTAATAAAATTATTAAATTTTATGCAATATTAAATAAAATCTTTAAATTTTATATAGATATTTAAATCATTTAATGCGAAAAAAAACTTAATTTTATTGATAAAATACTTAAAAATAAATAATCTCTCCAAAATTTAATGTTACATAACATCCTAATTATTTAATATAAAACTTATTTCACACCACATGAATAATCTAAAATTTATTATTTTAAGTAATACATTTATTATTTGAATTTTTTTTTAAAGTTAAAATAAATAGATTTATTTTTTTTCCCTATAATTTGCATTACTTATTTATTCATATGTAAAAAAATTATTATTTTATCTTTTCTCAATCATATATTATTCTCAAATTTTAATTTTTATCTTTGAGTCATTAAATTTCTAGTTGATGTATTTTTAAAAAAAGCAAATCAATATTTCTTACATGATTAAAAAAATTAAAAAATAAGAATAGAAGTATAAAAAAAAATTAATCGCATCACAATAAATTAAAATTAGTTAATAGGGATTGAAAAAAATCATTTGAAAATAATAAATAATTCAAACAATTTGTCCTTTTTTTACACTTAAAATTAAAATTAATCTTTACTTGAATAGAGAAATTATTTGAGAATAACAAAATACTCAATTAATTTGTTATGTATGATACTTAAAATCTATTTCTCCATCTTTATTTATCTTATTTAAACTATTTTTATTAAATTAAATTTTAAAATTTATTTCTCACCTTCATTAATAGTTGAATTTTTATTTTATTTTTTGTTTATAAAGGTTCAAAAACTTGTTGTGAAAAAAAATAGAATCAAGAAATTACATTTATATTTTAAAAAAATTATGAAAAATAAATAATAATTTCATATATATTAATAGGGTAAATTAAACTACATTTATATTTTTTTTCTTTAGAAAGTGTTTTATTTTGTTGTGTGTTTAAATTAGTATTAGAATTTGATTTCTCAATCTTGTCAATAAAGTATTAGATATGCGGAAGAAGTAAAATTAGATAATTTAAATATTAATACTTCGCCATAAATAATAACAAAACAAAATAATGGTGAGAAATTAAAAAAATTAAGTAAAAATTTAACCATTAATGAAGGTGAGAAATCAATTTCAAGATTTAATTTAATAAAAATAGTTTAAACGAGAAAAATAAAGATGGAGAAATATATTTTAAGTATCACACAACAAATTAGTTGAGTATTTTAGTATTCTAAAATGATTTCTCCATTCAAGTAAAGATTAATTTTATTTTTAGGTGTAAGAAATGAGAAATTGTTTAAATTATTTATTATTCTCAAATGATTTTTTAATTTTTCATTTCCTATTAACTAATTTTAATTTATTGTGAGGTGGTTAGATTTTTTTTTTTATATATTTATTTTTTAATCATGTAAGAATAACTTGCATTTTTTTTTTAAATATGCATCGACTAGGAATTTAATGACTCAAAGATAAAAAATTAAAATTTGTTAATAATATCTTAAAATTTGTTAAAATTAATATTTAGGGATAAATAATTTTCTTAGATATGAATAAATAAGTAGGACAAATTGATGGAAAAAAAAATAATCTATTTGTTTCAACTTAAAAAAAAATAAAAGAAAAAAGAAATTTAAATAATAAATGCATTAATTAAAATTGATAAATATTTCATTGTTTATATAATATAAAATAAGTATTGTATTAATTATTAGGATCTTATATTAAACTATTATAGTGTTAAATTAAAAGAGCAATGATAGAGAACTGTAATAGTAAAGCTCTAAAATAATGTTTTGGCTTGCTTTTTTTTTGTTTGACACCTCACTAGAGCTCATGTTGGAGCTCTAGTATTAGAGCTCTCTATCACTAGAAAAATAGTTGAGAGCACTAAAAATAGTGCTCTAATAACACCACTTATGATGTGGCAATGGGCGGGGCCGCCACTGCCTATGCCTTCTTTTCTTTTTTTTTTGATGTTTCTAATGGAAAATGTTTCGTAACTCAAATTTTGTGGCTCAAAAGTGGCTCAAATAACCAAAACGACGTCGTTTTGGCCATTTTTATGTTGTTCTGTACTCAAAACGACATCGTTTTGGTCATTTGAGCCACTTTTGAGCCACAAAATTTGAGCTACGTAGCATTGTCGATTTCTAATGCATTAGTGATATTAGTGATATGAATCATTGTTGTCTATCACTACCCAAGTGATGATATAGAGCTCTTATAGTACAGTTTTAAAGAGAGCTCTACTTATGTGGCAAGGCAAAAAAAACAAAAAAAAACCAGCTAGCATAAAACATCACATTACAGTGGGACATATCACAATTAGAGCTCCCTAGAACTCATTTTTTAGAGTTATCAATCATTTTTAAAAATAAAAAACTAGGCATACAAATCACATCACAAGTGCGACCCATTTATTAGATCTCTCTTTTTGGAGCTCCAAATCATTTTTGTAAATTAAAATATATATAGATCTTTAATAATATATATATGTAAAACCTAAGAGGAAATGAGTGGAAAATTTCATTTAAATAGCTCATTAGTTTAAAGGGGCAATATGATTCTTTTTAGATAAAAAAAAAAAGTAAGGACGTTTGTGCTAAATTAACAGATTGGGTAAATCTTAATATTGTTAACAAAAGTATATGAGATTTCTATAATTATTAAAACTACAAGAAAAATTGTTATATTTGTCAGAAATCTCAGGAGATGTAAGTATAACTTGTCCAAAAAAATATTGGATAAACAAAAATCTAAATATTTAATTCTAAAAAAAGTGTCAACTAAATCATAGAATTAGAAGAGCATTAAGCGAGTTAATTATGTGGCTGCTCTCAATTGTTTCTGATTCAGGTTTTGTTATCATGAAGATTTTGAACAAGATCTTGTCTGGAGCAAGACATCTACAGAAACAAGGATTGATGTTGATGCAGTTGACTATGAGGGCTATAAGAATAATGATTCATTTTTTTAATTTTTTCCTCACAATTTCACTATAATAATGTGAAATTATAAGACTAAAGATAAGAGCGAGATGGGTGTAAAATCGCTTCATATAAAATGGGTAATATCATTAAAAGTGAAATTAAGAAAACAAAATTAAACAATATAACGGGACTATTAATCAAAACATCCTAACAAATCAACTTCTTTAGTCGTTATTACATTCTAATTAAATTAGCATTAATTTTATTACTTGTACAAAACAAGCCTCGGATTTCTGAAAACAACAAACATGAAGGGCAAAATTTTGTTGTGCATTATTGATCGTTGTCAAAATAGCTGAAGTGAAAGAATATATGCTCTTGGACCGTTGTATAAAGGTGAGGATGACAAAAGTTAAAACCAAACAAATACATAAATATATAAAGATCCATGTGGTTGGACGTTTTGGATACGATTTTCAAATCTTTACTCAAGAAGATCAGTATCATCTTTAAAATTTTGAGATAAGTCATTGTGAGTGTTTGGGAAATTATTATTTTCGATTAAGGCGAATTATACTAATAGTCTTTGTAGTTTTGGGCTCGTGTCGGCCCTAACTTTTCAATTGTAATATATTTGATCTTAAATTTTGAATATTGTTCCAAATAAAGATAAGTGAAAATGTGATTGCTCAATTTCAAGGGTAAAATCGTCAATTTGATAAAATAAACTAATTTGATAAAAATAAATAACAAAAAAATATTTTGTGAATTTTTAAAAATAATTTCTACCCACCAAAGATAAAATTATATAAAATTGATAAATCTTTTAGATATTTATTTATTTATTTATTTTACCAAACTAATTTTTATTATATGATTTGATGATGATCGTGTAATGGGTGGTTGTTAGGCTTTTAATATGTAATCGATATATTTAATATATGAAATATTTTTAGTTTTGGATTTTTTAGTTTAATGAATTGGTTTAATAATGATATCAAAATTGTTGCCATATTTGACTTTCGAAAAAATAAAAACTAATTTAATGAAAATAAAAACAATCACCCATTATATAATCATCATCCGAACATATAATAAAAATTAATTTGGTAAAATTAATTAATAAATAAATGTCCAAAAGATTTATCAATTTTACATAATTTTATCTTTAGTGGGTAGAAATAATTTTTATAAATTCAAAAATATTTTTTTGATATTTATTTTTATCAAATTAGTTTATATTTTATAAAATTAACGATTTTGTCCTTGAAATTGAGCAATGGTATCTTCAATTGTCTTTATTTGGACAAGATTCAAAATTTAGGGTCAAATATGTCACAATTAAAAAGTCATAGACCAAAGTGACACAAGACCCAAACTATCTAAAATGAGTTAAAAACTAACTTTTAATTTTTTATTCGGGTTCCAAATGGCCATTAGCCGAATTCGACATCTACCAACAATAGGAACAAAAATGTTCCAAACGTCATAAAAGATAACCAGTGAAATGAATTAAGACATTAGGATACTTCGGATTATTTTGAAAAATGGGTAAAAAGTTTAGTTTTTTTTTTATACATTTTGTCTTGTTGTAGGTAAAAAATGTAAAATATGATGTGACTCAAAATTGGTAAAAAGATAAAACTGACTTTTTTAGCTCTTTCCAAAAGACCATTCACATGAGACCAACAGTAATAAAAAACTAAGAATTTCTTTTTTATTTTTTATTGTGAATAAAAGGATAAATTATAAATACACTTTCTGTGGTTTGATTAAAATATGAGTCACCTTCTGTGGTTCTGGAAATTACATTTTATCCCTTGAGATTTCTAATTTCATAATAAATTATCCTTTTTATTAATAAATTATGAAATCAATCAACAATTTTTAATAATATTATAAATATGTTTTAATTAATAATTTAGATAATTTTATTATTGTATAGGAGATCAATTATGAATTTTATTTTTTTAGTTAATTCTGACAAGAAAGTATTTATAATTTTTTAAATCACAAGAAAAAATTGGTACTTATCTGAATAAATTTAAGATGTTAGGATTGTGATTTTTGAAAAGAATTATGATAGAGACCCCAAATATTCTATTAAATATTCTACTAAATCTCTCACATGAATATTGGACCAGACAAGTAAAAAACCAACGGTAATAAAATTAATTATACACGTTCATTTTTATGAGTAATAACTAAACAAAAGGTACTATCTATAAATATAAAATAATAATAAAAAACTAAACAAAAGGTGGATTTTTTCAACAAATATCTGTTCATTTTATTCTGTTTTTCCTAATCTAACTGGAAATTAACTTATTTTCCTTTATTTTCATTTCTTTTCTCCTTTTTTTGTTGCTATATCTATCTCTACAATGTATAAACAATTCTATGCATGTAAAAAAATTAGATTAATTAAATATCGATAACTACGTGATTACATCATATTTATTTTAAAAAATAGATAATTTATTTTTAAAATTATATTAGCCTACTTTTTTAAAGATAGATGTGACTCAACTATGTACTTTTCAATATTTGATCAATTTAATTTTTATATCTATAATTTACTGGTTTTATAAAATAAATAATTTAAAATATAAAAATATGTCCACAATAGACGCACCATAAAAACAAATTACATCACCATTAATTTAATCGCATGCGAGCGATAAACAATACTGAAAGCTCAATTGTGAAATCAAAAACAAAATTAAAATTTAAAAAAAAAAAAAAAAAAAAAAAAACAATGGATATGGAGAACCAGTTGGGCCCACATGTTTTTATTTAACTTACCTCCCAATATACCTCTCTCCCGGCAAACAAACAAGCTTTGGAGCTAGCATTATCGAATGCCTCTCTATAATGGACTCTCTATCTCCGAGTGACTAAAGAGTGTGTTTTTTGTTAAGTGGAAACTTTACTCAGCAGCACACAATTTCTCATGGAAAGAAAATTTGAGGACGAGTAACATCATTGAGACTAAGTGCTTTGCTTATTCTTAATTAATTAAGCCTAGTTAATGATTTTAGTCACCAGAGTGACTCATTGTTTATTTATTCACAGTTGAAGATAATTCTTGATCTTTTGTTATATGCTTTAAAGTTTAAATTAATATATATAAAATACATTATATGGTGAACAAACTTATGATATGAAGATCTTTCAGTTTATTTCCTTGTCTGGAAGTTGGGTTTTGTCAACCAAACAACACTAGATTTTGATGACTAAGCAGGAATGTTACGTTCATGTAAAATAAAATAGCTGAATAATTTATGGAGTAATTGGATTAGAAAAAGATCAAATAAAGAGATTGAATTGTTGATCAGTCACAAAATCATAATTTTGAATGAGTTTAGAATATATTCTTCTATTATTTTTCTTGATTAGCAAAATTAATTTTGTTCCTTATTTGTTAATTTGGATTGTTTGGTCTCCAATATGGTTCGGTTTTCAAGACCAGGCTTATTATAGAGAGAATTACACTAAGGGATATTTGGAATTATCAAAATAAATATATATTTTTTATTTTTTACGAAAAAATATGAAATATGGGTTGAGTTTGAAATTATGTAACTTAAAAAAGATAATTGTGACCAAAATAAAATAATGTGCTAAAATAATATGTGACCAAAATAAGATAATGTGCTATTTTAGCACATGTTAAACACCCCTAACAATGCCTATAATTTGAGACTTATGTCATTTTAATCCTTAACTTTTCAATTGTGATACATTTGATCTTGAATTTTGAATCTTGTTTTAAACAAGGACAATAAAAAAATGTTTATTTTGCAAACGGTCTATTTCAAGGATAAAGTTATTATACAACTTATTTTGTGTTTATTAACTTGTGTACTGTTTGAAATGTAATGACATTATTTTTAATGAATAATATTGACACTTTCTTGGTTGTAAAGTTCTGTTTGGTTTGATTTTCAAAATCTATTTTCAGAAATTTTTTCTAAGAAATTAAAAATTAAATTGATGAAAAAATTAAAAACACATCATTTTTATATAATTTTATCTTTTGGATGGGTAGCAATAATTTTTTATATTAATTTTTATTAAATTAGTTTTTATTTTTTCAAAAGTCAAATATGACAATAAGTTTGATATCATTATTGAACTAATCCATTAAATTAAAATATTCAAAACTAAAAACATTTCATACATTAAACATATCGATTACACATTAATAATCTAATAATTATCTCAAAATATCTATTAACAACAAAAATAACCATCTATTACATGATAACCATCCAAAAACATCAACAAAAAACAACCACCCATTAAATGATCACATCCAAACACATACTAAAAATTAATTTGATAAAAATATAAAAATGTAAAAAATTTATCTTTTTTATATAATTTTATATTTGGTGGGTAGAAATAATTTTAAAAAATTAAAAAATAACTTTTTGACATTTATTTTTGTCAAACTAATTTATATTTTATCATATTGACAATTTTGCCTTTAAAATTGAGCATTTTTTATTTGTAAAGAAAATTGTATCTTCAATTGTCCTTATTTGGAGCGATATTCAAAATTCAGAATCAAATGTATCACAATTAAAATGTCAAGAATCAAAGTAATACAAGTCACAAACTATATGCACCATTAGTGTAATCGGAGCAAAGACAACTTTTTTTGAATAAGATTCATAATTCTTTTTTTTTTTTTTCAAAGTTCTATTTTTCTCTTGAATTTGAGAGACCATTTTATCCATTAGAATTTAAAACTATATCTAATTCGAGGGTGTAATCTGTAACATCATATCTACTTACAAAAGTATTTAGAATTTAAATTTAGTATTTGATTTGGTGTGAATTACATAAAATAAAATGAATTAAATTCATACATTTTAAGTTATGAACATTTTTTTCCCCTAAACAAATAGGGCATGTTTGGTTTTCAAAACTTGGTTTAATTTTTTTTTTTTTTTAAAAACTAAAAACTAATTTGGTGAAAGAAAATTAAAATAAAATAAAAAAACAAAAACACTTATTATTTTTACATAATTTTATGTTTTAAAAATTAAAATTTTTTTTTTAATATTTATTTTTATCAAATTAGTTTCGATTTTTTTCCAAAAAACAAACCGTTGACGGCCAATAGCATTTCTATTACCTTTTTCTTGGTCTTTAATGTCGACTCACTAAGGAAAACAACAACATAAAATCTTTGCACGTGCAGATGAATGTGTAGTATCTTTATTAGATCATTGCAAGACATTATACATATAAAGAAGATGAAAAACGAATTAAAGGGGGACAATGACAACGGAAATGCTTTTTTATTATTTTTTAATGTTATTCAAACTTCTGTTTTTTTTCTTTTGTTCGCAGTTACTGTCATTAGCTTGATTCTGATTCAACTATTATGAAAATTTTAAACATTGATACTGACCGGCACCCAAGAGGGCCCAATTCACTGGACACCCAAGAGAACCCAGTCTACAGCTCAAGGTCTAGCTTACCGCCTGGGCATTAAAGCCTACTAACTTTGAAAAATCAATGCTGGGCAGAACTAATAGCATTTAAACACAGGTGAGGAATTAGTCACATAAGCAGACAAAGATCATATAAAGTTATTACACTCATATTTTATAGGGGTGAGCATGGTCCGGATTGGACCGAATTAGAGTAAAACGAGGACCAATCTGTTATTTACGGTTCCTAAAAAATTGGAACTAATCCAATCCGTTTAAATCGTAGAACCAATCCGAACCAATCTATTTAAACACAGATTGAATCGGTTTAGGATCACGGATTTACATAATTAAATAACAAAAAAATATATATATAACAATTTAATTTCACAAAAATATAAATATAGCACTATATTAATTTCACAATAGTAACATATTTTTTCATAATAGTGACAAACTGTTCTAGAATTTAAACAATCATAAGAAAACTAGTTCCACCATAAGTATTTAGACCATTACAAATTAACACTAAAAATTACCAAACAAAAGTAATAAAACAAAATATTATGCAAGTTTAGGTTTGGATTTAAATTTTATATAAAATAAGAGAAGATATTATGCAGGAGAGTGTATAATAAAAATATAGATTATTTGTATACGGTTCGGATCGGTTCCAATTCGGAACCGTAGGGTTCAATTCGAAACCAATCCGTGAACTACGGATTTTTAATTTTTCAATCCAAAACCGAACAACATATTCAAAAAACCAATCCAAACCTATTGGATCGGACTAGACCGAATCGGATCGGATTACGAATTTCACGAATTCCTTACTCAACTCTAATATTTCAGCCATTTAATGAGGCTCTCGTAGCATAGGCCAAGTTTGGCATATTACAAAAAAGCCAAAAAGTCAAAAAGTTATTCAAAAAGTTAAAAAGTTAACACTATTCACCAAAAGTCAACAATTACGGCTGCACAACTCTCAATTCTAATTTTTCCCTACAGATCAATTTTTACAATTTTTTATTACACATTTTTCTATAAAAAGTCAAAAAATTAACCCAAACATTCATATTTTCTTTTTCAATTTTTTAGTCTAAAAAGACAAAAAGTGCACTTATTTATGATACCCCAAACAACTGGCAAGACCTCTCGCGCTGAAGTATGCAAAATCATCATGAATGATGTTAACTAAGCTATAGACTTTCGGCCAATAAGACAGCTTGGAAGGAACAAGGAAATGATAAATAAAAGATATAAAGAAGCCTTCGAGATACGTTAGAGGTTAAGTTCTCTCTCTCTCTCTCTCTCTCTCTTTTTCAAATCAATCTACCCCAACCTAACTTGATCATCGGAATGTCTGTCGAGGGATTATCTCCCCTTTTGGTTTTTTTTACAAGCACGCTTTAAAGATACAAAGATCAGCAGACTTAAATAAAGATATACATCATCTTTGCGTGTAAATATTACAATGCGAATTTGAATCGAAAAAAAAAAAATATTACAATGCGAATAATATTATATAAATTAATATGTTTTATAGAAATAATTAATCATAATAGTTGTTCCCATGTCATGTGGATATAAATTTTTTTTTTTAAATCTTGTTTTGTTTACATTACACTCAATACATGCAAAAGCAAAAATTAAAATGGGCCACAAAGACAAGGATGAAGTCGATGTAGGGGAAGAAGATGATTGAGCCTAGTTGGTCAAGAATTTAGCCCAATAGTAGGTCATACGTGAGGTTAAGTCTAATATTCACATATGGGCTTATGTATTTTGTACTATGGCCCAACCATCGATTCTTGCCCATGTTTATTAGGATTGTTTATAACTTTGTTTTTTACTGGTTTATGAGAGAAAATTAATCTAAATAAATTTTTAAAAAAAAAACTAATTATTGAAAATCTAAGAGAATTGTATTTAATTTTCTACTTTATAATTTTTAAGAAGTTGCACCACACAAAAAAAAAAAAAAAAGTAAATTGACAAATAATTTGGGATTGTATCATAGGGGGTTGAACCCGCTTGATGACCTCGGTGTTCAAGAGCGCAAAGATTGGTCTGGCCCAACAGGCCTATCCCTTATTTTTAATTGAGATACCCATCAGGTTGAGTCTCGGGCTCTATTCTTTCGACCCAATTACAATCTATCTATTTATTTTTAGAATTATATGACCCATCCTCAGATTTGAGCGGGCTAAAGTCTGAAATGGGCCGGGTATTCAACTCCCACACAAAAAGATCCACAAGTCGCTGCTTGGAAATACTAAGAAAAAAAAAAAAAGTTACACCTTTTTTCAATTTTTTTATTTTTTTATTCATCTTATATAGATGAATCAAAAAAAATTGACAAAGCCAAAAAAAGCTTCTAAAATTCACTATTTTTTGCCTTTCTTTAAAAAATATTTTTTGGAATTTTTATATAAAAAAATAATTTTCTGATTCGTCTAGAATTTAGAAGAGTAAATATTTTTAAATTTTTTTTTAAAAAAACATAAATAAATAGAAAAAAATATTAAAAAAAACACCTAAAAAGCAAATTCGACTTTACAAAAATGCTTTAGTGGCTCTAATGATGTAGCAGTGGGTCCCACCCACTGCCACATGTATTTTGTGCCTTGTTTGTTTTTTTTTTTTTTTTTTTTTCAATTGTCACTTCACCAGTAATGAAATTAATAATGACAATTTAATGGTATATAGCATTGCTCTTTGACTTTATCTTTGAGTGTGACCTCAACCATGCTTTCAGAAGAAATCAGCAACCAAGATTAAAAGAAGAGTATATGTTGTGGTCAGGGCCGGCTAGGCATGTGCCAATCACGTCATGGCATAGGTCCTTAAAATAGATTTAAAAAGATTTAAAAGAGGGGTTCTTTCTATTATTATTTAGGTTAAATTTGACATCTACTAAATAATATAAAAAGTTAAAAAGTCACTATCATATTTAAGTCACATCATCTTATTTAAATTACATCACCTCTCTAACACATCACATCAAACCCAACTCAAACCCAACCTATAAAAGCCAATAAGTCAAAAAGTGCACTTTTTTAGAACATCTCAAACCAAACCTTAGTGTAATATATCAGGTATATTTTAAGTTTAAAAAAAATTAAAAAAAAGTCTAAACTAACTTAAAATAAATTGACACATTAAAAAATTGAAAGGTCTATTCAAAAAAATTAATATTGTTATCTATTGAAAATAGACCCCAAAAAAAGGGTCTCTCCTATTATAGTTTATTGTAATATATTAAGTATGTTTTAAATCCAAAAAAATTAAAGAAGGCCCAAACTAATTTAAAATAAATTGACCTATTAAAAAATCAAAAGGTCAATTTTAAATAATAATATTGTTATCCATTAAAAATAATTTTACAAAAAAACTAGATTATGCAAGTATGATTGATTTATTTTCTTCTAAAAATACAAGAAGAGTAAGGATCAAGCGACATTTATTAGTTATTATAATGTAATACTAAGTATTTTTTATAATTTTGACATAATTCTTTTATCTTTTACCTTTATTTTTTTTTATTTAATAAAAATATATATATAAAAGATTTCTAAAATTTATTAATTGATTATGACTTTGGCCCGAAAAACTCAGGCCGGGCCTGAACGTGGTTCTCATTTCATTATGGTCAGCAAAATATCATTATCAGACTTGTCGCTTCTCTAGTATTTAATTACTAAAGTAGTTCTCAACAAAATAATTGCTGGCGAAAAAAAAAAAAAAAAAAAAAAAAAAAAAAAAAAAGAAAAAAGAAAAGTATATTACACTTTTTAGATCAAAGTGTTGTCATATATTCACATAAAAGAGCACACATTTGCAAGCTTGGCCACTCAAAAATGGCTCCAAGTTCCGAAGATGGAAACTCCTTATTCAACTTCGTGGTCCGAGACGGCAACGGCGTCAAAGGATTGACAGATTCAGGCCTATCAAAAGTGCCCGACCAATACATCCAACCACCAAACGAGCAATTTGGCAAAACCACTGCTGCACATCCACACGACCAACCGGCAATCGACTTATCGGGCCTTGATGGGCCTAACCATGATCAGGTGGTTGAGGCTGTCGCTAAGGCTGCTGAGACTCTTGGGTTTTTCCAGGTGGTGAACCACGGTGTGCCGGTGCAGTTGCTGGAGGCGGTGAAGGAGGGGGCTCACCGGTTCTTTGGGCAGCCAACGGAGAAAAAGGCGGTGTATATGAAAGGAGTGAGTACGAGTCCGTTGGTGAAGTATGGGACGAGCTTTTTGCCTGAGGTAGAGAAGACCTTGGAGTGGAAGGACTTTCTTAATATGGTTTATACTAATGATGAAGATGCTCTTCAACATTGGCCTAATCAGTGCAAGTAAGCTTATAATTATGTCAGTTGATTGCTTTGCTTTGCTTATAGAGGGATTTGGGTAAAAAACAAATTGTATTGAAAATAGATGGAAATTTAAGAAGAGTTTTGAAATTAATGAAAATGTTTTGAGATTTGTGAAAGTAAATTTTTTTTTTTTTTTTTTTTTTTTTTTCTGCGCGCACGCTTGATGTAGTTGTTATTATATTTGTTTGTGAAAATTACTAAACAAACTAACAAATCTTATAATTATAATTGTCATACTTATAAACGTGGCATAGGACCCAATATAAGGCCTTGTTTGGGAAGACTAAATAAGTGTACTTTTTGTCTTTTTTGACTAAAAAAGTGAGGTTGAAAATATGGATGTCTGGGTTAACTTTTTGACTTTTTATGAAAAAATGTGTAATAAAAAATTGTAAAAATTAGTTTTTAGAGGAAAATTTGAATTGGGAGTTGTGCAGCCGTAATTGTTGACTTTTGGTGAATAGTGTTAACTTTTTAACTTTTTGAGTAACTTTTTGACTTTTTGGATTATTTGGTATATCCCAAACTTAGCCTAAATATAATATAGGTGTTAGGCTGGTGAGTAAGAAAAATTATAAGAATTATTAATTTGTATACCATTACTCTTTGTTTGTTGCTATTGGCTTATACATCATCATTATCATTACAAAGTTTAATAATTAATGAATAGTATTATACAAAAAAAAATTATAAAAAAATGATTTGGTATATTATGATACCTTCATTTAAAAACACTAAGCATAGCATATTGTCATGTGCAATTGAAATTGTTAATACAGGAAGATCATAGATGAGAGTGGAGAGAGGGAGAGAGTTTATGTGTAGTGGATAACCGTTTTTGATTTATTAATTTTACTTATTTATTTTCCCATAACAACTAGGTTGAGGTATATACATTTGATATTTTTTTTAATACAAAATTATGCGATGATTAAAGTTTCACTGAAGCGAGCCAAGTATTTTGTAGAATAGAATATATATACATATATGACTTATCGTTATGTTCATAATTTACGAATTTGTCAAAGTAAAAATTATCATAATTTATCATTTTGCAAAATTAATTTACTTATAATAGGGAAGCGGCACTGGAGTACCTCAACACATCGACCCAGTTGGTGAGGAGACTATTGGCAGCATTAATTGGGCATCTTGGAGTGAGAGTAGATGAGTCTAGAGTTGAAGCACTTACTGGGCTAAGGATGGTAAACATGAACTTCTATCCACCATGTCCCAACCCAGACCTCACAGTAGGAGTGGGCCGCCACTCGGACTTAGGCATCCTAACCGTGTTACTACAAGACGGCATTGGTGGTTTGTATGTCAAAGTAGAAGATGACACAAATTCTAGAAGAAATCAAGGAGAAGAGTGGATGGAAATACCACCCATCCCTGGAGCTCTGGTCATCAATGTTGGTGACACCTTTCAGGTGTGTGTGTGTGTTTTTATATATAATTTCTCTCCTTAAACTCTTATAATTGACAATTCTTTTTCAAATAATGTATTATTTTTTTACTAGATACTGAGCAATGGAAGGTACAAAAGCGCTGAACACAAAGTGCGTACCTCAAGCACTCAATCAAGAGTTTCAATCCCTCTATTCACTATGCCACGATCATCAGAGAAAATTGCGCCACTGCCTCATCTAGTGGAGAGGGATGGTGTGGCTCGATATCAAGAATTTATATTTGACGATTACATGAACAACTTTTTTAGTAAAGCTCATGAAGGAAAGAAACCCCTCGAATTTGCTCAAATTAATTCTCAGTGATGCCAAGTCTCTTCTATTAATGTGTTCTTATTTTTCCACCCATCTTCTCCTGTTGAAATAATTCCACTTATTTTAGTTTCTGACCGTTTACTTAATCACAAGTGTTTTGTTAGTTGAATTGTACTTTTGATTTAAAATTTGAAATGTTTTGGGACAACAAAAACAGTTTCACTTCTAGTAGGCATGAAACTCATGTTGAAACTCCTAGTCCATGCCTAGTTCCTATTTATGTTGATTAAAGAATATGAAAAATACGATGTTGTGTTATCTAAATGTATGTGAACAAATAGTTATCGAACTCATGTCATGCATGTAAGAAAATTTCAAAAGGTGATGAAATTTGGCCATGAAAAACCTCATTAGTCCCTTCCAAATTGTATTCTTCAACAATTAAACAAAAAACAGTCATTGAATAGTTTAGAATAGATGATTTTAAACAAATTAATCAGTAAAATCAGAATGAATGTGTTATAATCCCACATTAGAGCAAAAGATAGTTGGCCTAATGAATGTAAATTTATCTAGACACTTTCCCTTTAAAAGCCAGCTTTCAAAATTAATAAAATTCGATTCATATCTGATGATATGATAATTACAACGATGGATGGATCGGGCTGGTCCACGCTTCTAACAGGTCTGCTAGCCTTGAAGTTCGCAGAACGTTCCTGGAAAAAGGTCCAAGAGGGGAGGCAATCCCCCGACAGGCACTCCAACGATCAAATTAGGATAGAGTAGATTGATTGTATTAAGCCAAAAGAGGGGGATGAAGAACTTAACCCTTAACGTATCATGGAGACTTCCTTATATCCTTTACTCATCATTTCCTTGTCCATTCCCGACTGTCGTGTTGGCCGAAAGTCTATATTGTAACTCGCATCGTTCACGGTGAGTTTGTCTCCTCCGACGTGAAGGGATTGTCGTATTTAATGCTGTGAGAGCTTCATTAATGGCTGATATGTGGTGTAATAACTTTGCAGGATCTTTGTCTGCTTACGTGTCTACGCTTCTGTTTGGCAAGTGTTTGAATGGTATTGGTCCTGGCCAAGTGTTGGAATCTCAGAGTTATTGGGCTTTAATCACTGGGATGTGGATTGGGCCCTAATCCGTGGGTTGGGCCCTCTTGGGTGCCTATCGATATTAGTAGTCACTGTTTCCGAATGCAGCTTTAGTCCAACAAAAGGAATAGGAAAGGTGGAGGGAGTCCCCCAAGCTTGGAGAGGGGGCAGGGGTGGGGTGGTGGAGGAGTAACCAAGCGGTGAAGGCGGCCGACAATAGGGATTTCGGACCCCGAGGGTGGTCGAGTGGGATAGCCACCCAAGAGGAGGACTGACCGCGAAGGTGGCCGACCGAAATGGCCGGGCCGACGACAAAGGTGGCCGACTGGGGTAGCTGACCAGGAAGAGGGCTAACTATGAAGGTGGACAAACAGAATGGCCGACCAGGAGAAAGGTTGACTGTGAAGGTGGCCAAGTGAGGTAGTCGACCGGAATGAAATGGCCGATCGGGATAGGCCGCGGGATGGCCGAAAGGAGGAGGTCGATCGCGAAGGTGACCAAAGTGGGATGGCCGACCAGGAGAAGGCTTGACTGCGAAGGTGGCCAAGCGGGATGGCCAACAGAGAGGAAGAGGGCCGACTGCTAAGGTGGCCGACCGAGAGGCGAGGCCGATCACGAAGGTGGCCGAAAAGTCAGTGACGGCGCACGAGGCTCGAGAAGCGAGTAGGCAAGTGATGATGTGAAGTGGAATAGACAGGGGAGAGGAAAGAGAAGTAGTGAGGAGGAGGGGGAATCGTAGCCGTACACGTGGCGCGATGGTAGGCCGCAGATGGGAAAGACGAATCGAGATGGGGATGGAAAGGGGTTGATAGTGGGGATGTAGAAAAAGGCGGGGAGTTGTACTTGTTTGTTAAATTTCAAACTAGCGAAATTTAACCGCGATCCTGGAAACACAGGCAAACCCTAGGCATTTGGACTGGTACAATTTACGTATCTTATTACAAAGAATCAACATATTCTAAACTTTAGCGCATTCGTCTCGATGGACTTTCCCCTCTTTCACATCGCCAATTTCCTCGCCCCTGCGACTAAGGCGATATACAGAAACGTGAAGGAGATGACACAACACAAAGCACCGGCGATAACATTGGATGCGTTAGCAGATGACGATGGAGTAGCACTGGCAGAGCAGTATAAAGTAAAGAGGCGGGAAGAGAGGGTTATGGAGCAGCTAGTACGACCTGCTTTAGAGACAATGATGGCGGCGGTCCAATTGATTAGCCAAGTGGCGCCTGACCACTGGCATACCAAGGCTGATAAATCTACGCTAACGGTAGAGGATCTAAAGGAGCTGCGGAGCAGATACCAGATTCTGACAAAGGTAAAGTTGAGAATGCCTACGGAGAATAAGAGGGCTTCTGATGCATGGCCAACGGAGTTTGCATCGTATGAAGAAGCGCTGCGGAGGGGGTCTGAGGTTGCCATTTCCACAACTGGTGATTGATGTGCTAAATCGTCTGGAGTTGGCTCCAGGACAACTGATGCCGAACGCATGGAAAATTCTGTTCGCGTGTATAATTGCGTGGCCACAAGCAACTAAAGGAGAGAGAATGACAGTGGACGAATTCTTCTCCTGCTACAAGGCGTCAGGGCAACAAGAGACATGGGTGACCTTACAAGCCGTGGTAGGAAGGGGATTGGTGGCGGGACTGCCCAAGTCGGTGAAGAGCGGGCTGCCAAAATGGTTTTTCGTGTCGACGAGCGGTGAAAAAGAAGTGCGCACAATTTGGAAAGTCCCCACCAAGTTGTGGGAGCCAAATTGGATGCTGAGGCAGAGAGAAAGGTCAAACAGGTGAAGGAGTAAATGGAGAATGAGGGGTTAAAGTAGGACGACCTCATCCAGCCCTTAGCTTTGTTCGCCCTGAATCTGGGGCCGCAACCAACTGAGGGAGATCCGTCACCAGAGAAGGTAGAGGCGAGGAGGAAAGCTCAAGAGGTAGAGAACAAGCGAGCCTTTGTAATGGTGGATAAGTATAAGGAAAAAAAAACTAGGCCTAGCGCCTAAGATGGTTACGAAGAGGCCAGTCCAACCACGACCCAAGCCGTTGGGAGAAAAGGACTTAGCAACGTTTGTCCCCCTACAAGCGCCAGTAGATCCGTTGAGGGAGAAGAGTATAAGGGAAGTGGAGCACGTATTGACGAAGAAGAAAAAGAAAGGGACAACAGAGGGTGGTAAAGAGAGGCCCTTGGAGAAGAGAATGAAGGAGGGGGTGGTGGAAATGCCCCCCGCAGTGGGAATGGAGGAGACCAAGGCTGCAACCTCATGAGAGGATTCTACTCGGCAGCGACAACCTTAGCGGCCGCCCTGCTGAAGAAGGCAATGGGGGCGAAAGTGGAGGCGGAGCTAATGAGGGCCGAATTGGAAGAGACGTGGGTGCAATTGCAAAATGTATGGGTAATGGCAATCGACTGGAGAAAAGCGGCACGAAGCGCATGTGCTAAGGGCTTAGCGTATGCTCAAAGAGCAAAGAAAATGGAGGTGTTGGCGGTGGTATAGGGTTATGTGGCGGAGCGTGCCAAAGTCGACCAAACTGAGGTTGCCGCTGAACTGTTAACTGTCAAGGCAAAACTGGAGACAACGTATCGTAGGGCAGTGTCGCTGGAGTTTAAATTGGCGAGTGAGCAAAAAATGGGGTAATGAAACTTGAGAAGCCTGCACCACTGTTAAGGAGAGGTTAAAGGAGGCCTTGGTGAACAATGAAGAGCTACGTGAGGCGTCTCTGAAGGAGAAGGAAGAAGAGGACACACGGGAGGCCACGTTGGCGAAGGCCTTGGAGGAAGAAAATGCCAAATTAACGAAGTTAGAGAAGAAGAGGGCTTCTGAGAGGGCTGCTTACCCAGACTTGTGCACGGCGGCAGTGGAATAGTTCAAGCTATCGCCTGAGTTCCAATTGGCGATCGATGCAGCTGTGAGAAGGAGCATTACCAGAAAGAGGGAGGCTGGTACTGGGCCGTCGAAAATGTAGCTGCGGCCGAACTAGTGGAGGGTCAAACAAAAGGAGAAATAATCTAGAACTTTCAACAGTCAGGCTATTATAAGCATGAAATGAGCCAGTACTGGGATGGTGGATGGGTGAGTTGCCAGCAAAGGGCCGTAAAGATCTTCCCAAAGATTGACACTAGGCTCCTAAGGCCAAGGGAGGAGAACATTGCTCAAACCCCGCTGGACAAGGGCATTGATGAAAAAAGAGCTAATGTCTAGTGAGGAGGAAAGAAATGATGGTGAAAGTGGGGTAGAGTAGAAATTAGACTTAGGGTTTTTTTTTTTTTTTTTTTTTTAAAAAAAGAGCTCTTTGTAAAGAATGTGTGGTATGTATAAAGAATTTGAATATGATAATTTGTGAAGATTTAGTTTGTATCTGCCTTAATAATGGTGTTTCTTGTTGTTTTTTTTGTTGTGTACTGTGTATATAACAAACTTGTGCACGAGAATATTTAAATGTTGTATAAAGTAATGTCGTTAAGGAGACTTTAAAAGTGAACTAAATGAATCATGTAACTAGCTGCCTATAAGCTGAAGGAACTGCGTGTTATTATGGTTTGTAATAAAATTAAGTTATAAAAATATTGTGTGTTTTGCTTCGTGCTTAGTTTGATGCTCAGGCTTTGAAGGGTTCGGTCTAGTTGAGCGCTTCATGCTCAGTCTGGCTAAGCGTTTCGTACTCAGTCTGGCTGAGGCTTTGGAGGGTTTAGTCTGGCTGAGCATTTCATGTTCAGTCTGGTTGAGCATTTTGTGCTCAGTCTAGCTGAGCGCTTCATGCTCAATTTGATGGAGCGTTTTGTGCTCAATCTGGTTGAGGCTTTGGAGAGCTCAGTCTGGCTGAGTGCCACATGCTCAGTCTGGAAGAGCGTGTTATGCTCAGTCTGGATGAGGCTTTGAAGGACTCAGTCTGGCTGAGCGCTGCATGCTCGGTCTGGCAGAGCGTATTGTGTTCAGTCTAGTTAAGGCTTTGGAGGGCTCAATCTAGCTGAGCGCCGTATGCTCAGTCTGGCAGAGCATGTTGTGCTCAGTCTGGCTAAGGCTTTGGAGGCCTCAGTTTGGCTGAGACTATGTGTAACTTAATCTGCCTAAGTTCTTCATGTTCAATCTAGCTGAGGCTTTGTTTAACTCAGTCGGGCTGAGGTTTTGCTTAACTCAGTCGGGCTGAGCTCTTCAGGTTCAGTCTATATTTAACTCAGCCAAATTTGTTTAATTTAGGATTAAGGCACGACATAGATAATGGAAATCTTGAATTGTTGTCATAGTCCTGCGATCATAAATATATGCATTACATGGCATGAGTTAAAACGAACAAGTGTTCTGATCACCAAAATAAAACATACAACAATTTAAATCGAACAAAAAGTAGGAAATGCCGCTTTACTGGAAATAATGTTTCAAGTGTTCAGCATTTCATGAATGGGGAAGGTCTCTGCCCTCCATGTCTTGGAGTCGGTATGTACTTGGGTAGGGTCTTGCTTTGACAATGTAAGGGCCTCCCCACTTAGCTACTAGCTTGCCCTCAGTTAGGTTTTTGGTGGCGTGAGTGGCTTTGCGCAAAACGAGGTCTCCCACTGTGAATGCCCTTGGTTGGACTCTGCGATTATAGTGTTACCTTGCTTTCTGTTGATATGCGGCTAGTCGGACAGCGGCCATTTCCCACAGTTCCTCGATAAGGTCTAGGTCGACCCTTCGAAGGTCTTCATTCAAGTGTAGATTTGGATGGATGACTCTAAGTGTCAGTAGGCCAATTTCCACAAGGATGACTGCTTCGGCGCAGTATGTCAGGCAAAATGGGGTCTTCCCAGTTGGAGTTCGAGCAGTCATCCGATAAGCCCAGAGGACGTTTAGCAATTCCTCTGCCCAGAGGTCCTTGGCGGCCTCCAGCTTGGTCTTGATGATTTTCAGTAGGGAGCGGTTGCTAACCTCTACTTGGCCGTTGGCTTGAGGATGGCCTGGGGAGGAGAAACAGGTTTTCATGTTGAGTTCTGTCCAGAATTCTCTAAATTTGGCGTTGTCAAACTATTTGCCGTTGTCAAAGACAATGGCTTGAGGAACCCCGAAACGACACACAATGGATTGTCATATGAACTTAATGGTATTCTGCTTAGTGATCTTGGTAAGAGGTTCCGCTTCGACCCACTTGGTGAAGTAATTAATGGAAACTATGGCAAAATTTACTTGGCCCCTGCTGGTAGGTAAAGGACCAATGAGATTAATTCCCCATTTAGCGAAGGGACAAGGGCTACTGAACGTGATCAACTCCGTTGGAAGGGCGTGGGGAATGTTAGCAAAGCGTTGGCATTTGTTGCATTTCATTACAAAATCAGCGGCGTCCTGACTAAGTGTGGGCCAAAAGTAACCTATTCGGAGAATTTTATGAGCCAAAGATTGTCCCCGAGAATGATTCCCACAAACTCCCTCATGTATTTCTCTCATTACATAGGTTGCTTGGCCATTATTAAGGCATCTGAGAAATGGTTGTGAAAATCCCCTTTTATACAAGATGCCACTGATAATGACATAATTCGACAACCAAGTCCTAACTTTGGCGGCTTCAAGTTTGTCTGCTGGAAGTGTTCCCCACTCAAAGAATGCGATGATGTCCTGGGCCCATGGGATTTGCTCGTCCTAGAGCAGGTGAATTGCTCGTTGATCTGGTGAGACTGCTGGATGGGTCAGGTACTCAACCCAAACACCATGATAGAGGTCTGATTTGTCTGCTGAGGCTAACTGTGCCATTTCGTCTGCTTCGAAGTTTTCTGACCTAGGGACATGTCAGATACAAAAGCTATTAAAGAGGCAGGTCAGAGGAAAAACAATGTCCCTGTATGATCGCATGGCTTCTTCCTTGGCATCAAACTCACCCGTTATCTGGCTGACTACCAACCGAGAGTCGCTAAACACTTGGAGATGATCAACTCCGATATTTTTAGCCAGTCGAAGACCTACTATGAGAGCTTCATATTCAGCATGGTTATTACTTGCTGCAAATAGAAATCAGAGGGCGCATTTGAAATTTTCTTCTTTTGGGGTGATAAGGATTAAACCGGCTCCACTACCCTCTTTGCAGGATGAACAGTCGATACAAAGAGTCTAGGAGTGGGGGTCTTCTTCCTCAATAATGTTGTGTGCTAATTGGGGGGCACGTGCGGGATAAGATTTGTGAATTCCAAGATAAAGTCGGCGACAGTCTAGCCTTTGATGGCTGTTCATGGTCGATAAGAGATGTTGTACTGACTTAGTTCAACAGACCACTGCATGAGCCTGCCTGATGATTTTGGTTGTTGCATGATCTTTTTCAAAGGCTGGTTAGTGAGAATCACTATGGAATGAGCTTAGAAATAGGATCGGAGGTGTCTGGAGGCGACGACTAGGGCGAGAGCCCTTTTTTCTAATAGAGGGTAGTTTTGTTCGGCTCCCCTAAGTGCGCAGCTAATGTAGTAAACTAGGCGCTGTACTAAGCCGTCTTCCCTAATGAGGGCAGCACTGACAACGGTGTTAGACACAATTAATTAGAGGAAGAGGGTTTCGCCTAGCAGTGCTTAAGAGAGAAGAGGGGGGTTGGCCATGCACTGTTTCAGTTGCTGGAAGGCCTCCTTAGACTCGATGTTCCATTAGAAGGCCTGGCAGACGACTTTGAAAAATGGAAGGTGTAACGCCCTCAAATAATACATATAAACCCAACATTCTTGACATGCATAAACATAAGAAAATAAAGCATATTTCCATTCATCAGAGTATTAAGTACAAAAATATTACACGTTGACAACAAAAGTAATAACTTTCCAAGTCAACACTTGGGTTCAACAAAAGAAGAGTTCTAACTCTTTATACAAAATAAGCCCTCAGCTTGATTAACATGTAATACATAAAGAAAACAACAAAAAGATCTTCAAGCCTCTAAGCCTCCCAAGCTACGTCCTTGGAGGTGGCATATTACCTGAACTTGAAAATGATGTCTCATATAGGGTGAGCCAATGCCCAGTAGAGATATACTAAACCAAGTATAAGAAATAACTAAAACAATAGCATTTGATATATGGTTAACACATATAAACCAACTTACAATAGTTTTCAATTCAACATCAAGTATACCCATTTTTTCATTTCACTTTCCTTCACTTATACATTTTCGATTCATAATTATGGCTCAGAACCTGGCCAAACAATTTAATGAGACTATAATTCATATTAAAACATTTCCATACTTCACAATTCATATGAGATTATAACTCATATTAAAACACTTCCATATTTCAATTAATACACATATTTGTTGTATCAGTGGAGTCCATCCCCTATCTCTTCCTAAATAAGCTTGAGTGTCCATCCCCTATCTCCTCTCAAACCATTGAGTACATCCCCTATCTCCTCCCAAACAATATACACATACAATGTATTTAAACACTTATCATATACAATAATTAATCAATACACATATTCGCTATATTATTCCAATCGTCATATTCAATGACATAATACGTTCGATTAGTTTCAGTTTTCCCTAATCAACATACAGTGTCTACAACAATCAAAACTATCCTCCACCGATAGCCCAAAGCAGTTATCTCTAAACAGATAATAAATTTATCAACAGATAAAATATTAACATTCTCATAGGTGAGTGATTAAATTATCCAACTACACCATTCAATCCCACAACTTCCCAATTTCATGAATTTCAACTCAATTACACAATTCCCCAAATTAATTATTCAAATTAATTGGTCATATTAAATTAGAGCTTTTCCCAATTTTTCCCAACATTAGCCCTAAGGCTCATTTTCGTCAATTCAACCACAATAATTCCATTTTTCATAACCTCACATACACATGGATTTTATCTTTTGAAAAACCCCATTTTTATAACCTCAAATCAAACCTTAATTTTCCCAAAATTTCCAAACAACGCCATCTAATCAAAATAACCAAAATTTATGTTAAAACTCATAGAATAGAGTAGGTTATCCTTACCTCAAAATGAAGAGACCAAATGGAGAAGATGGAGAAAACTCAAAATGCTCCAAACCAAAAGATTTTCAGATCAAAGTGAAGCCCACACCAAGCACAACCTTTCTTACAAAGGGACTAAGCTAGAAACACACTAGAACTAGGTGTATTTTTAGAGACAAGGTAAATGTAAAGAGAGAGGTAGCCGATCTAGGGTTTGAGAAGAAAAGAGATGTAGAAAAAGTGAAGAAGAAGCTGCTGCTGCAAACTGATATATTCGAGGCTCGCTCGAGCGAAGGAGTGGTCACTCGAGTGACCAGACACAAAGAAACCTTGCTCGAGCGTAGAAAGCCTCGCTCGAGCCAACAATTCAAAGCTTCAGGTCTGCAACCCAGAAGCATGCTCGAGAGAAGAAAAGCTCGCTCGAGCGAAGAAACTCAAAGCATAGTCCTCGCTCGCTCGAGCGAAGGAAAGCTCACTCGAGCCAAGAATTACTACCTTCAGGTCCAGAACCAGACGCAGACGCAAGCTCGAGTGCAAGACTTCTCGCTCGAGCCACCAGACACATCACCTAACTCTCGCTCGAGCGAAGGAACCCTGGCTCGAGCAAAGGATCTAAAACACAAAGCTCGCTCGAGTGACAAAAGCCTCACTCGAGCGAAGAAACAAAATTTTGGGCAGCAACTATTGGTTTAAACTCACTACCAACTTATAACAAACATGCCCAACACATCCCAAAACTCGAATATAAAGAATTAAAGGATGACAACAAGATATATACAACAACCAACACCACGGAACCTAAGTCCGGAATACAACAACCAAATGGGGAAAAACCGAGATCGCTATAGAAGGCATTTGTCAATCACTCATGAAATGAAACGGTTGTGAGCAATAACTCTACCTGTGAGCCGCTGAACCTCCTTGACCGTTCTAGAAGACCGCATTTCTATCAGGGCCTTGATCTTTCCTAGGTTGGCCTCAATGCCTTTTTGGCTGACCATGAACCCCAAAAACTTACCAGACCCAACGCCGAATGCGCACTTTTCCGGATTTAGTTTCATTTGATACTTGCGCAAGGTTTGGAAAGTCTCGCACAAGTCTTCTAAGTAGTCAAGTTTGCTCTTTACGAGCATGTCGTCGACATAGACTTCCATGTTCCAACCTATCTAGTGTTGGAAAATGGCATTAACCAAGCGCATCATTCTTCAAAATGAACAGCATGATATGGTAGTGATAAGTTCCCCTATTAGTGATGAAAGAGGTGTGCTTCTAGTCGGCTGCGTGCATTAAGATCTGATTATAGATGGAGAAAGCATCCATGAAGCTAAACATCTGATGTCCCGCAGTTGCGTCGACCAATAGATTTATCTTGGGAAGGAGGTAGCTGTCTTTGGGGCATGCTCGATTGAGGTCGAAATAGTTGACGCAGAGTCGCCATTTGCCGTTATTTTTGTGGCCCAAGACCACATTGGACAACCATCTAGGGTAGTCTACATTTCTGATGAACTGTGCCTTCAGCAGCTTGTCAACCTCAGTGGCGATGAGGCTATTACATTCCGGATGAAAAATGCGTTGCTTTTAGCTGAACGGTCGAAATTGGGGTTCAATGCTAAGACGATGGGTAATAAAAGAAGGGTCGATACCTGGCATGTCTGTGAGATTGGCCTTGGCCTGAGAGGACAGCTGGCTGCTAATCTTAGCAATTTTCGTTGAATCGATAGAATCGACAAGTACTCTGACAAGTTCCTATACTGGTTTCTCTCTAACTAACTCTTCCCCATCTCTAACATCAAGGCCTTCAATAATCATAGCTTCTTTCATTTTGACTTCCTTCAATGAGGTGACATAGCATTCTTGGGCTACCATATGTTCACCCCTCACAGTGCCGAACCCCTGGTTAGTGTGAAACTTCATGGCCAGATAGTACATGGAGGTTACTGCTTAAAGAGCATTCAGGACGGTGCGCCCAATTATGATGCTGTAAGCAAAAGGACAGTCAACGATGAGGAAAGTAAGGAGTTTGATGGACTATCGTGGATACTCTCTGATGGTGATGGAGAAGTCGATGGAGCCCATGGATGTGACTCGATCGCTGGTGAAACCAATCAGGAGGGTTTGTAGATGTGACAACTTCTTTTCCCCGACCTTTAGTTGGTGGTAGGCCTTGAAGAAAATGATCTCTGAGGAGCTGCCATTGTCGACCAGAACTCTCCTAACTTTGTAGTTTGATAAGAGAGTAGAGATGACCAGGGGGTCGTCATAAGGATAGCGAACGCTTGTGCAGTCTGCCACTGTAAAGGTGATCGGCTCAGACCATTATTTGGGTTACTTGTAGAGTCGGTCCACTGTGGCTACTTCTTTGTCAAATCCTTGTCTAATTTTTTGGAGCTCAGCTAGCTGTGCCGACCACGACGGTCCACCTCACGCGAGACTGCCGACAATGACCCTTATTTCACTTAGTAGGGGGGAAGGGTCACCGTGAGCTTGGGGTTGGTGTTGAGGCTGGTCATCATTCCACTCGGGTTGTGTTGGTCGTCGGGGGGTAATGTGTTGGTAGTTATGGTTTTAGGGGCCAGTTCTAGGCCTCTATAAGGGCCAGGCTGTTGTGAATCAGCTGAGGCGTCCTTGGTGGACTAGATCCTCGACCTGGTCTTTGAGGTTGACACATTCGTTAGTGTTGTAGTCGTGGTTTTGATGGAAGCAGCTGTACTTGGATTGATTCCGTCAGTTGAAGGGAGATTTGGATGGTTGAGGCCATTTCAGGTTATAGTCTCGTTGAATTTGGTTCAAAACTTGCTTCATGGGTGAATTGAGGAGTTTCGAACCGAAGGTGTGATGAGGGTCGGCACGATATTAAGTAGGGTCGGGCTTAAGCTCTTTTCTTTTGTCTTTGGAGGGCGGGGCTTTGGATGTGTAGTCTTGGCGAGCTGCCAAAAAAGTTTTCGACATTCATGTATTTTTGGGCTTTGGTAAAAAGGAAGGTCATGGTGATCAGGGGATTTTTGGAAAGGGAGAAAATAAAATTGGACGGGCGCAAACTGGCCATGAAGACTGTTAGAATGACCTTGTCATCGTTTTCCTCCACTTGTAGGGCTTCGGTGTTGAAACGGGTGACATAGCTGCGGAACAACTCCCTTTTTGTCTGGCGGATGTTTAGTAGTTGGGTGGCTGGATGCCGTTGTCACTGAGCACCAATGAAATGGCTTAAGAAGGATTCGCTGAGTTGGCGAAATGGAGTGACTGAGTTTGGGGGGAGCTGACTGAACCAAAGGCACGCTGACGCCTTCAACATGACAGGGAAGATACGACACATGATTTCATCTAGAAAGACATGTAAGATCATAAGTGTTTGATATGCTTCTACATGGCCAACGAGATCGGTGGTATCATTGAAGGTGTCGATCGATGGCATTTGAACTTGGAAGGGAGAGCTTTATTTGTGATGGAAGCGTTGAAAAGAGAGTTAACGGTGGAGGAAGTCTTATGCTGCATGTTCTGCATGACCCCCTGTAGTTGGAATTTCATGGCCCGTAGTTCTTCGTCCCAGACGAGAGCATTATCTCCACAAACAGGGATCGGGGGTTGAACAATGCTAACCTCACCTTCATGGGAGGCTGTATGGTGTGGTAAAGGATGGTCGTAGAAATGCGGTGGCATATCTTTGCGAGGTTACGAGCTTGACGGGAGAGGGTGCAAGTCATTAAGATTCGACGGTTGAGAACGCGGGGCGAATGGTGGAAATGTTCCTTGAGACACGTGTAGTGGGAATTGATGGTGATAGTGGGCTTGTTCCGGGTGCAAAGGAACTATTGGTGATGGTGGAAGAGGGATAGGCAGGTCACGCTGAAGTAAGACATTGATCAAGGTTTGGTTTTGCTCAGTCAGTCAGTTGATGTTGTTGGTGAGCTCTGCGAAATATGCAGACGAGTTATTTGGGTTGGATAGCTCAGCTTTGGGGTTACCAGTGTTTTGTTGGGAAGCCATGGATCTAGTCGTGACTATCCACCCTGATGCAGGGGGTGAGTGATTATAGGGTTCATTCCGACAACAATGAACACAACTGTCTTTCCAAAATGGTATTCCCACAGACGGCGCCAATTGATGATACGATAATTATAACGAGGGATAGGTCGGGCTGGTCCATGCTTCTAACAAGTCTACTGGCCTTGAAGTCTGCGGAACGTTCCTGTAAAAAGGTCCAAGAGATGAGGTAATCCCCTAGCAGATACTCTGACAATCAAATTAGGATAGAGTATATTGATTGTACTAAGCCAAAAGAGGGGGATAAAGAACTTAACCTTTAACGTATTGCGGAAACTTCCTTATGTCCTTTGCTCATCATTTCCTTGTCCGTTCTCAACTATTGTGTTAGCCAAAAGTCTATATTCTAGCTTGCATCGTTCACGGTGAGTTTGTCTCCTTTGACGTGAAAGGGTTGTTGTATTTAATGCTGGGAGAGCTTCATTAATGGCTGATGTGTGGTGCAATAACTTTGCAGGATCTTTGTCTGCTTACGTGTCTAGGCATCTATTTGGCAAGTGTTTAAATGGTATTGGTCCTATCCTAGTGTTGGTTTCTCAGAGTTATTAGACTTTGATCGCTGGGATGTGGACTGGGCCCTAATCTGTGAGTTGGGCCTTCCTAGGTGCCCGTCGGTGTCAATATCAAAATTTGTAACCTGTAATAGCACACTCATTAATTGTGTATACCGCTAGCTAGTATCGTAATATACATAACATAATCACAAAAATTTCATAACAAAAATCACTTGAAGTAAGTTTTTCATTTTAATTTGTAACATTTTCATCACAAATAATTGGCATAATTACCCGTGCTGTGCAGTGGTATGAATAAATAATCAAAAACTAATTTTAAAAATTGAATAATAATTTTAAAAAATTATCTAGAATATTTAGTAAAAATGATTTAGAATCAATTAAATTTTATTTAATTTTATCACAGTTATACATAAGAGAATTTTTTTTATTCTTATGTCATTAATTATGTGCTTTAAGTTCTTAATAACAAATAGATGTCATAATTTAATTGATAAAAATTAAAAAATAAATCACAAAAATTATATTTATGATAAAATATAAATATATTTCATCTTATGAGTTTCGTAAATTTAATTTATCATATGATAGTGGTAAATTACATTTATCAATATATTAATTTTTTGATATTTTGTAAAGTCTAAAATTTTGTCTAGCATCAAAATTATAATGTCTTAAGTTGTAAGATTTATGTAAAAATGGATTAGAATTCAATTGTGATATTAAATTTGGGTTTAATATTAGATTTACGCCAACTTATTCTTTACCTAATCATTAAAAATTATCTTGATATATTCCCAACTTATATGAATCATTTAACCAATCTATTTATTAAATTAGTAAATAGATATTTGTAAGTATTTTTTATAATAATTAAGAATTTTTAACTTAGTTTTTAAAAAAAAAAAACCTATATATTTATAGATGAAAAAATTATCTAAGATAGAGCCACCCTAAATTGTAGGTCATATTCTAATCCTAATAAATATAAATTTTATCATAACTTATCAATTCGTGACTGATATGAGCTAATTTGGTTGTTGTAATATTGGATTAAATACTAAAAAGTAGCCAAAAAAATTTAGTTCAAACCAATTTTTTTGCCAATAATTCTTGATTTAGGCCTACTCCTTGGAGAATCGTCTAGTTCATGTCCAATCTATGAGTTAGTAAAACCACCTATTTATTTAATTTTTAATTAGTAAATATATATTTTTTAAAAATTTATAACAAAAATAGGAAATATGTACATATGTGTTTAGTATATTTATTAATAATTTTAAAATTAATTAAGAAATTATGTAGTTATTCTTAAAAAAATAAATTACATTGGTAGTCCCTATATTTTAACTCTTATATTATTTTTGTCGTTACAATTTTAATTTGCTTGATTTTGATCCTGAATTTATAATTTTATCTCAATTTGGTCCAATTGTTATAAGTGCCAGTGTCTTTTTAATTGAAAATACACACATGAGTAGTATCTGTTATAATTTTATAGACAAAATTATAAATTTGTTCAACTCAGTAAATTAATGTCAACCAACTTAATAACTATTTTTTTTAAACACCTTAACCGACATTATCAATTGGACCAAATTGATACAAAATCTAAAATTAATGATCAAAATCAAGTTAATTAAAATTACAGAGACCAAATTGATACAAGAGACAAAATACGGGGACTATCGATATAATTTACCCTTCTTAAAATATGTCTAATATTGATTATATCAATGTTAAGATATATTTATATTTGAAAAACTATTGAAGACCAGATCAGATTAGAATCTGAATAAGAAATTGATGGCTTATTAAAAATATTTAATAATTATAAATTTAAATTTGATCAATTTTTCATTTAATTTTTTTCATAATAGAATTAGGTTATTTGATAATAATAATTTATAGTTCCAATTTTTCTTTGTATTTTCTTACAAATATTTTTAAATTATATATAATTATAATTTCTTTTGAACTTTCCTTTTCAATTTCAAATTAGTTATAACTTGAATTATATATAATTTATTTTTTACTTCTCATCTACAAAAACTAACAATGAACATAAATTGTTTTTTGAACATTGTAAAAAAACAAATAAAGAAATATATTATCAATAATAATAATAATAATAATAAAACATATTTTTATTTATCATGTTGCATCTCACCACTACATTGATAATAAACATTAATAAGAAAACTCATTACAATAATACAGTAATAATATATCAGATGATAAATAACATATGATCCCAATAATTTTTTATAGTTATACAAAAGTATCTAAAATGATATATAAAATATAATATATGATTCATATTCAATTTTTATATAGTAAAATTCATACTTAATCTCAATCACACATTAGTTTTATAAATCAATTTATCACTCAAACTATCTACTATTCTATTAAGTAATATTCACCTTTTAAAAACTCACCCGAACAATACTCTGACCGAGCTCATCATCATCCTTATTGTTCCCATGCTCACCACCTCCACTAACCACTATGCAATTCTAGTCTAATTTTTTATCTTTGCAAATTTAAAAAGATAATGTTTGGGAAATAAAAAGATACCGTTAGAGTTTTAAAGAGTTAAAAATAAAAAATGAAAAAAATGTGTGGTTTTAGTTTTTCTTATTTCATATATGGGTGATAATTTTTTTTAAAAACCATAAATTATGAAACAATGTTCATTATTTAAAATTTTATTTATTGATGGGCAAGTCAATTAAATGTTTTAAATTTTTTTTAAAGAAATAAAAATAATGGAAAAATCATAAAGAATAATATAAGAACCCCTATTCCATTAAAAAACTCATAACTGTATTATCAATTTACATATATCAAAATTAATAATAACAACAACATAAAAAACATACAAACATCCACCAAAAAAATAAAAATAAAACTTCAAATTAACTCCTAAAACAGTTAAATATATATATATATATATTATCAATTTAGTTGAAAAAAAAAATACATTGGAAAAAAAAAATCATATAGAGAAAAAAAATGCTCACATGAAAATAGAAATTTACAAAAAAATAAAATAAAATAAAATAAAAAAATCACAAACAAACAAACTTGAAATGACAGAAAGAGAAACTAATCTTTGCATCATTACATTTGGAGAGGAGTTGACCGAGCTGAAAAAAAGAGATTAACTATTAAGTATTCTAAAGAGAAAATTATATTGAATTTTTAATTTGATTGGGTTTTTAAAATTTTAGGATTTATATTATTTTTGAAAATGATTAGGGTGGCTTACCATATTATTTTGAATTTTGAAATTCAAAACTATAGATAATTAGTATCTTTATTTTTTTTTTATTTGAATTGTTTTGATCAACATTATTTTTGAAAAAGATTGAGGGTGACATATCATATTATTTTGAATTTTAAAATTCAAAATCATAGATAATTATAGCCTTTTTTTGTTTTTGGTTTTTTGACTTAAAGAACTAACCAATAGAGTTTCTTTTTTTTTTAATTTCCTTAAAAATTAACAAATTAACAAAATTAGTTTTGGAGTTTGGAACTCTCACAATCAATATTCTTAAAAAATCCATTTTCCTTATATAATATATAGACCGATAGATAGATAGATTAGTATTATTTGTATTAGTATATTACTCGTGCTATACACGAGCATAAATAAATAATTAACAATTAGTTTTTAAATTAAAATAATAATATAAAATTAAAACATGTGGTAAAAGTGATTTATAATCAATTAATTTTATTAATTTTTATTAGAGTTATACTGAGAGAAGATTTTTATTCTAATATCAGTAATTGTATTTTCTAAGTTCTTAATAAAAATCTGCATCTCATAATTTAATTGGTAAAATTTAAATAATAAATTACAAAAATTTTATTTACAATAAAATATAAATACATTTCATTTTATATAAGTTTCGAATTTTAATTTACCATTTGATAGCAATAAATTATATTTTTTAATATACTAATTTTTTCTTATTTTGTAAAACCTAAAAATTTGTTCACTTAAAATTGTTGTCATAACTCTTATGTGAAAATGGATTAGAATTGACTTGTGGTGTTGAACTAAACATTAGAAGTGACCTGAAAGCTGGTTGACTGAATATTTATGCCAATGTGACATTCACCTAGTCATTAAAAATTGTCTTGATTATTTAAAATTATTTTTATCAGTTTGTAACCGGTATGAGTTAGTTTGAGGGTTCCAATATTAGATTAAATATTAAAAATGAGTTTAGAAAATTTAGTTCGAGTCGATTTTTTTTTTTTTTCAACAATTCTTGGTCCACGCCTATCAGACATCTTATTTTAATAACTCAACATAACAAAAAAACAATAATTTTAATGTTTACAATACTTTTTGTCAATCAATAAAAAATATTTATAAATATTAAAAGAATTACATTTGAACAAATTCTAACATAAATTTTTTACTTTAAAACTCTAAGACCTACCCATTTTGTTTGATTCACATCACCTGTAGCAATCCGGATTTTTCGTAAGTCTTTATTTATTTATTTATTCATTTATTTATTTATTATTATTATTATTATCTTATTTTATTTTTAGCTTTATTAATCATGTAATTACATGAAAATTTAATGTGATATTTAATTAATTTAATGTGATATTTAATTATATATAATTAATCTGAATATTTATATATTTTTTATATATGTATATAAAAAGTGTTTTATATATATGTTTTGATCATATATAGTATATTTATATGTATTGTATTTGTATAATATAATATTATATAATATAAAAAAAACAAACAAACAAAAGGGTGTTATATCATGAGGGTCTGCTTACTAAAATAAAGAAAAGAAAAGAGTGAGAGCAGCAGCCGAGAGACAGAGAAAGAGAGAGAGAGAGAAATCAAAATATCGAGGATTGGGTGTGGCGTGAAGAGAGAGTCAGGGAGAGGTGGAGAAAAAGGAAGAAAAGGGTTAGGGTTTTGTTTTGGTGGCTTTATTAATCTTTTAAATATTTTTTTGATCTTTAAAAAATTATTGTGAGTACAAAATCTACTTCCCTTGATTTATATTTATTTCATTGTTTTTATTTATTTATTTTTATATATATTTGATGTTGGTTTGATATGGTATTTGTGTGAAGATGATGGTATGATTTTAATTACTTTAGTTAATTATTTATGCAAGGTTTAAGGTTTTTGTATATATTTATTTTGTAGATGTGATCACACTCATATGTATATGAAATTAAAATTAATTAGAAATCCATAGATAAATTCTTTATACTCTACCATGACTCCATGGATTGTTTTTTTATTTGAGTGTTTGTGAGAAAGAGTGTACCAAAAAAAAAAAAGGATTATAAAATTTATTTAAATACCTTAGGCTTCGCATTATTATGTTTGTTCTTATAAATAGATAAGAGATTGCGTATATATATATATATATTGTTACCTCGTTCTTATGAGTAGATGAGCGTTTTGATTTATGCGCGTATGTATATATTAACCATCTGGGCAGGCCAAAGAGGCCTGCACCTTGGGCCCCCAAATTTGGGCTGAAAATAGGGCCCCAAAATATAATTTTGTGTTTTAAATATAAAAGAAAAAAATCCAAATGTCATAAGCCCAATTGAACATGGGGCGTGAAAAAATAATAATAATAATAATAATATCATAATAGTGGCCCAATGAACATGGGCCCAAAAACAAATACATCATAATATACCCACATAGGTCACTGAAAAAACAAAGATGAAAGAAACACATGGGTCACTAAAGAATAAATGAATTCACATGGGTTAAGAAACACATCTCTGTCTCTCGGATTGGATTGGATTCATCTCTTTCTTGCATTGGACTGATGAAGATGAAACTGTGTGAGTCTTCAGTCCTCTCCTCTCCTCCATATTTAATGGACGCTGAGCATTTTGGATATCAAAACCGTGAGTCTCTCTCTCTCTCTCTTTCTCTATATATATATATATCACATTTAAATGGAGGAAGTTTTTGCCCTAATTTTTTTCCAAATTTGTTGCCCTAATTTTCTCTGTAATTTTCCTCCTAATTTCTTGCCCTATATAATTTGTTCTTTAAATTAGAAAATTACCTAATTTATGTGCTTTAGTGAAAGTCTATAATTTTTGTTATGCTCTAATTCTGAAAGTATATTATTTGCAGAGATCAATGATTGTAAATTTGTGTGGATTTGTGATTCTATAGAGTAGTCATGCCTCCTATGAAGTATATTTCTGGATGTGAAAAAAGAAAAAAGAAGCAAAAATTAAAAAAATTTATTCAATCTCAATCAGGAGCGCTTGATAATTTTTTTGATAGCAAGAAACAAATAGAAAGTTCATGTTTGGTTGATGAAGATTTGGTAATTGAAGAACTTAATCAATGTAATGAGAATGATAATGAAGATTTGGGTATTGAAGGGCCTATTGAATGTTTGAATGAGAATGACAATGAAGATTTGGTGAATAAGAAAGCCACCGAAAGTGAAGATTTTAATGTTGAATATGGACCTTATCGTTTTATCCATCGACTTTTTTTTTTAATGTAAAAAAGGCCCAATTTCCGAAGGTCGCCTTGGTCCTCCTAAATCTCAGGGCCGGCCTTGCATCCGGGGAGTGTAAGTCAAACTCAGGACAATATCCCTGTGCAAGTTTGGCTTCGGAGCGATGTTAGATATACGGGAGGCACATGAGATATATGTGTAGGTCGGAAGTGGAGGTCGAAGTGGTAGAGTTAAGGTACAAAGAATTTAATTATGAGTTTATTGGTATAGTGTGAATTGTATTGATTTGTGCATATTGAAAAATAGTAAATGACTTTGATAAATTATGAAATTTGAACAGAGGCATGTATACGTGATTTTAGACAATTTTTGTGTTTTAACTTTTTATTAAAAAGATCGATGAGAGCTTGTAATCGAATGATCTTGGTTACGATAGTTTTTATTCATTTTAGCAGGACGGACTTTAGATGCTGTTTTAACTTATGAAACGAGCTCATTTTTTTTTTGTTTTGCGTAAACTAAAGTGAAAAATTATTCTGCACACTTTTCATGTTTTAAACTTTTTTGAAAAAAATCATTTTAGGGTAGTTTCTATTCGTTTTCAGTTTTAGATTTTTCGGTTAAATTCCGTCTAGGTTCTTC
Organism: Camellia lanceoleosa; assembly: GCA_025200525.1. NCBI lineage: Eukaryota > Viridiplantae > Streptophyta > Magnoliopsida > Ericales > Theaceae > Camellia > Camellia lanceoleosa. The sequence continues at coordinate 182,934,436 of CM045764.1, read as the reverse complement.
TATCAAGTTTTTCTCTCAACCTGTTCAATTTCTACTAAATTCGTTCGCATTGGATTTTAAAAAATTTGATTATGTACAACTTTTGTTATTTAATTTTTGGTTAATTTGAATTATTTAAGCATGAAACAGTACACTTTTATACTTCTTCAGCAAGTTACTTATGATTAAATTATACTAACTTTATTTTTTTCAAAATGGTGGGTCTTACTAACTTTTTATGCAGAGTTGATCCACCATATTTTTATTTCTATTTTGTTTATTTTATACCCAATTTATATTTCGTTGTGTACGGGTAAGAAACTAAATGCTACCGTATCTCGGGAAACTACCCATTCGTTCTGGTACGGATAAAACTACTTGTCTTGTCCCGTAAGAAGAATTAAATATATTTTTGTTTGTGTCTGGTGAACACGTGGGCGTTAAATCCTGTACTCATACCAATATACTTGTATACTGACCCGTTTTGTCTCTTGGCAACTCCGGTGCGTTCCGTTTGAGCTCAACCGAGTTTCCTTTGCAGGATTAGTTGGGACTACGGTGGTGAAGATAAATAACTATAGTGGTTGGGCATATCGTTTGGATTTCTTTTGTTTTGTTGAGCTTAAGGTTGATATTAGTTTATGTATTTTTTATTTTTTTATGACCTTACTATTTTGATAATTTGACATGGTTTGTAACTTTACATTATTTAAGTTATTTTGACTATTTATTGTTACTTTAATATTAGAGGTATTGGCTAGTTATTATGGTAGATGGTTTTGTTGGCGTTTTGTTAATTTTTTTTTTTTTTATCCCTCGTAATTTTTTAAGGATGCAAATTTACTTAAATCTTGTGGAGACGCGAACGTTTAGATTTTGTCTCGCCCCTAGAATTTAGATGATGGAATATTGATAGGGATTTAGTCCAAATTTTGGGGCGTGACATCACCAATCTTTGGAGGTTTCATGATTTTATTTTATTTTTAAAATGAAATGTCTATTTGCTATAATATAGATATATATATACCAGAATATCGATGCATATAAAATTATTAAACATTAAGGAGAAAAAAATGTACGAAAGATGTAGATTAATTCCTATTTTTTAGTAGTATAAAAATTCAAATTTAAATTTATATTTTAGTTAACTTTCCTTTTCAATTTATAAATTTAAATTTTTAAATAAATTAATTAACTTTCTTTTTGAAATGTGTAAATCAAGTCATAAAAGTTATTTAATTTTTTAAATAGATTAACTAACTTTCTTTTTAAATTTAAATTTATAAATAAATTAATTAACTTTCCTTTTAAAATGTGTAAATCAAAACATAAAAGCTATTTAAATTTTTAAATAGATTAATTAATGTTCCCTTCAAATTTAAATTTTTAAATGAATTAATTAACTTTCTTTTTGAAATATGTAAATTAAGGCATAAAAGTTATTTAACTTTTTAAATAGATTAGTTAGCTTTCCTTTTAAATGGATTAATTACTATTTTTTTTAATGATTCCATAAAAGTTAAACAATAGATTTTTTTAATTATTTAAAAAATAAAAATTTTAAAAAAATAATATGAAAGTTTTGAATTTTGCAAGGCCTTCTCATTAAAACCTTCCTTTTACTTATATAATATATAGATTTAGGCCTTGTTTGTCATAACATAAAATAGTCAAAAAGTCACTATTTTATTTAAGTCACGTCATCTTATTTAAGTCGCATCACTTCTCTACCACATTACTTCAAGTCCAACCCATATTTTATTAAGAATCAAAAAGTACACTTACTTAAATTATCCCAACCCACCCAAACCACCCCTTATTCAACACCAAAAACGGCAAGCTCCTCTGCAATTTCTTCCACAAACAAATTAATTTGCATTTAAGTCACACGAATCGAATAAACTAAAACAAAATCAAATTAGGTGGGGGCGTTCAGCATTAAGGCTTCATTTGGGAATGAAAGAAAAAAAAATGGTGTTTTGTAGCTTGGGCCAAAAAAGTTAAAATTGCTTTTTTGCCATCAAATCATTTGGAGTAATTCTATTTTCATACACTAATTTTTCTCAGTACACATGCATAATGAACATATTCTCAATACACATTTTATAAAAATATAAATTCTTAGTACAAATCTCTATATTATAATATCACTCATATTTTCAATTTTAAAACCCTAAGGCTATGTTTGGTTTCAATGTTTGAATTAATTTTTTGAAATTTTTGTAAGAAAATTATATATTAATTTGACAAAAATAAATATCAAAAAAATATTTTTAAATTTTTTTTTTTTTTTTTTGGCCCCTAGAAAGATAAAACCATATTGAAATAAGATTTTTTAAAAATTTATTTTTGAAAACATATTCTAAAATTAGATCAAATAGAGCCTATTTGTTTTTTCTTCCATTCAACCACTCATCCTTTATTATCGTTGGAGCCACTTTCAATCTTCTATAGCCACCACCGCTACTTCTAGCTCATTCCTTCCATCCTAGACCTCCACAATCAACCTTGAGTGATTTGCGGTAGAAGACTTGTGAGAATGTATGGTTTATGGCGAAAAGTAATCGCAGGTGGAGAGGGAAAAAGGCGATAGGAGGGAATGGTAGATGAGGAACATGGTGCTGGTAATAGAAAATGGTTTTAATGTTTTAGAATTAGAGTTTGGGTAAAAGAAGATGAAGTTATTATAGTATTTTTATTTTAGGACAAAATTGTATTAATAAAAAATTTTCATCAAGTGTGTGAACCGAGGAAAATTGGTGTGTAAAAATAGAATTATCCAACCATTTGGGAAAGCAGCTAAAAGTTACTTGTGAAATTATTGTTGGACAATTTTCACTGTATTTAAATAAATTTAATTCTATTGTGTACTTAACAACAACTAGAATACAAAATAAATAAAGGAAATGAGAGAATTTGTTTGATTACAAAAATCAAACCAGTAAAATAAAATAAAATAAAATAAATAAAATAGATTTTTATTTTGTTTTTTTATTTTGTTACAAAAATAAAATCAAAATCTGATTTAAATAAATATATAAAACCAGAAAATAAATAAACAACTTATTTGATTAATTTCTTGAATAATATTCTAATCAAATCCAGTGTTTGATACTGTGTCCTTAAGACAGATTCGTCCTCTTCACGGTGTTTTCAAAATATGGACGTCTATCTCCCAGGATAAAATGATCAATCAACGAATAAATGTAGCACTACAATTTATTCATACAACGAACACACTAAGTGTTTACATTCTTTCTCACAAAAAATTAAATGTAGCAAAATGCAGAATATATTAGCAGAAGGGAAGTACGAATTTTCTAAATGAAAACATCAAATGAGGGCTGCCTATTTATAGATGCAGTGGTGGCTATTAGTTTTGAATTAAACAGGTGCAAACCTGTTTTGAATTAAACAGGTTTTAAACAGGTATGAAACCTATTCGGTTTTGAATGAACAGATTTAAATCTGTTGGGTTCAAAATTCAAACAGATAAAAACCGTAGGGGCCTATTTGGATGTAGAGAAAAATCGGAACAGATTAATTCTGGAATTAATTTAAATTCTGGACAGTTAGACAGATTTTATTTTAAAAAATAAAATTAGACCCAAATGTTTTTGGCCCAAAAAGATTAGTATTGGGCCGAACAAGCCCAATCCAACCACACACTACGCATCCTCACCCAAGCCCAGTCCTAGCCCAACCCGCCCGACTGGACGGCGCACACGTGTATGGTGATTTTTGAATCCAATGAGTCTAGCCCATTTTGCCCATAACCTCCCTCTCTACAAAACTTGAGTACCCCTTGGGGCACACCCCAAGTTCGAATCCTAAGCCTTATAAGCCCATTCAAAACTTCCTACCAAATCAATATAGGACAAGCCTTATTCAAACCTTTAAGGATTTTTTACCAAAACTCCATTTCCATGGAGCACACTTTGGCTTCAATTTTCCATTCACTCGATAATGGTTTTGAGCAATCAAATATATCACGTGAATCACAATGCGGCATAGAACACATTACCACTTAGACCCGCCAACTTTGGCGTACGGGTCCCACCTAAATAATTGACCAAAGTTAGGAAAAAATTATGTTTTCTAGAATTTTTCCAACCATTTCTAACAATCCCCCACATGAATGGAATTTGATGACAACAGAAATGTAACAATATGAAGACTTTGTCGAAATAGTATAAGTCGAAAATATCTTACATCAGGATAAGTAGCTTTCGACCTTGAACCTTCCCTAATGATAACCTATCGGACTTACTAACTAACCGATGGATGCGATGCCTTGAATTGTTCAGCTGTTTGTGTAAGCCAAAACAATAGATTTCACACAAAATATCTTCTAACACATCGTGGTTCTCACTGTTGTGTTCATTTTGGCCTTAAACGCTCTTGGTCTTCGTGAGTGCTTCTAGAGAATTTAGCCTCTTCATTCTCATAGAACCGGCCCTAGTTCGACACTCATATAGGTGATTCTTATTATGAGTATCTCATTATATTTGTCTTGATTTTATGCCTTAATCAAGATAAGTAATCATTAAAAGCAAAGCTTATCCTTATAACCCTGCAGACAACTCATGTTACAGATACTACTCTCACCATAAGAATAGGTAGGGAAATTTTAATCCCTTGGTGATTTTTGGCGAGCCACACATAACTTAGTTGTCCCTTTGAACTTAGTTCTTGGGATCTCCAGTCATATAAGTAGGGTTACCATTATGATGACTCTTATGTAATAGGCTTTAATCCCATCCTTTTCGATGAACTATACACTTGCTCTTTAGTCAAACCTTTTGTTAACGGATTTCCAATATTCTCTTTAGATTTTATATAATTTATTGATATTATTCTATTTGAGAGTAATTGCCTTACGGTATTATGTCGACAACGAATGTATCGTGACTTACCGTTATACATATGATTTTATGCCATGCATATTGCAGATTGACTATCACAATGAATGAAAATAGCTGGCATAGGTTTTGGCCACATTGGAATGTCTTCTAAGAAGTGACGAAGCCATTCTGCTTCTTCTCATGCTTTGTCTAAAGTAATGAACTCGGATTCCATTGTGGATCATGCAATGCATGTTTGTTTCGTGAATTTCCAATAAACAGCAGCGCCTCCCAGAGTAAAGACATAACCACTAGTGGATTTTGAATCTTTAGTATCCAATATCCAATTGGCATCACAATAACCTTCGAGTACTGCTGGATATCGAATAAAGTTCAAACCATGATCACGAGTAAATCTTAGATATCTAAGAACCCGAATGATCACTTTCTAATGGTCTTCTCCAGGATTACTAGTATACCTACTTAATTTACTGACTGCATAAGCTATGTCAGGACAAGTACAATTCATTAGGTACATTAGGCTTCCAATGATTTGGGAGTATTTTAACTGAGACACTGCATCACCTTTATTTTTTGATAAGTAAAGACTGATGTCTACAGGTGTTCTGGCTACATTCATATCATCCTTGATAAATTTATCAAGAATTTTCTCAATATAATGTGATTGAGATAATGCATATCCGTCAGATGTTTTAGTAATTTTCATTCCTAATATAACATCTGCGACCCCCATATATCTTTCATATCAAATCTTTTGTTAAGCATTTGCTTAGTTGATTTGATTACGTTTTGACTGCTTCCAATGATAAGCATGTCATCCATATAAAGGCAAACTATGACATATCCTTGGTCAGTATTTTTAACATAGACACTTGTCACATTTGTTTATCTTAAACCCATTCGTAAGCATAGCATGATCAAATTTTTCATGCCATTGCTTAGGTGTTTGTTTTAATCCATAAATAGATTTTACAAGCCGATAAACTTTCTTTTCTTGCCCCGGTACTACAAACCCTTCGGGTTGCTCCATATAGATCTCTTCATTTAGATCACCATTTAAGAAAGCTGTCTTAACATCCATTTGATGTATTTATAAATTAAACAACATTGTTATAGCAATAAGCATGCGAATGGATGTTATTCTTGTCACAAGAAAATATGTGTCAAAATAGTCCAGACCTTCCTTTTGCTGTAATCTTTTACTACAAGTCTTGCTTTATACTTGTCTATTGAACCATCTGCTTTCATTTTTCTCTTAAATATCCACTTGTATCCAAGAGGTTTAGAACCAGGTGGAAGATTCACCAATTCCCAAGTATGATGTTGCATAATGGATTCAATTTCATTATTAACGGCCTCTTTCCACAAAAGTGCTTCAAGACTTGTCATAGTTTCCTTAAAGCTCTGAGGTTAATTTTCTAATAGGTATGTCAAAAAATCTGGACCAAAAGATTTTGATGTTCTCGCTCTCTTATTTTGTCTTGGTTCATCATCAGTTAAATCTTGTTGGTCGAGACCATTACTAGTCTCTTGTGTTTGATAGTCATTAGTCTCTTGACTTTGTGTACAATCATAATTTCTTTGCTGTTAACTTAATTCCTGTCATTTCTTGTAAGAAAAGACATGTTCAAAAAACAAAACATGCCTTGACTCTATAATAGTGTTCACATTTATATCAGGTATTTCTGATTTATAAGTCAGAAATCGATATGAACTACTATTCTGAGCATAACCAATAAACACACAATTTACTGTTTTTGGTCCAATCTTAGTCTTTTTAGGAACAGGAACTTCAACTTTTGCCAAACATCCCCACACTTTTAAGTATTTGTAGGAAGGTGGTCGACATTTCCACAATTCATAAGGAGTGCTGTTGGTTTTCTTGTGGGATATTCTGTTAAGAACATAATTAGCAGACAATATTGTTTCCCCCCACAAGTTTTGTGGTAAGCCTGAACTTAGTAACATGACATTCATCATTTCTTTTAGGGTTCTATTCTTCCTTTCAGCAATTCTATTTTGCTGAAGAGAATAGAGTGCTGTAGTTTGGTGAATAATGCCATGTTGTACACAAAATTCATTTAATGATGCATCATATTCACCACCCTTATCACTTCTAACCATTTTAATGGTTTTACAAAGTTGATTTTTAACTTCTGTTTTGTAAAGTTTAAACATTTCTAAGGTTTCATCTTTACTTCTAAGTAAATAACCATAACAATATCTTGTGCAATCATCGATAAATATTATGAAATACTTTTTGCCTCGTCTAGTTTGAACAAATTTTAGATCACATACATCAGTATGGATTAATTATAGAGGTTCGGTTTTCCTTTCAACCGATTTAAATAGAGCCTTAGTTAGTTTCGCTTTTACACAAATTTCACATTTATGATTATGATTAATTTCAAACTTTGGTATATAATCCAAACCAATTAATCTACGCAAAGCATCATAATTTACATGTTCTAATCTACCATGCTATAAATTCGACTCAAGAATATAAGCAAAAGATGTGTTATTCTTATTAATAGCAACTTTTGGTACAACTGTCATTACATTTAGTTTGAAGAGACCATCACTCATGTATCTCTTACCAACATACATGCCAGTCTTTGTTAATACAAATTTATTAGACTCAAAGACCAGCCTAAAACCATTTTTACTCAACAAAGAACCAGAAACTAAATTCTTCCGGATGCCAGGTACATGCAGTACGTTGTTGAGGGTCAGTTCTTTCCCTGATGTCATCTTCAATATCACTTTTCCTTATCCAACCACAGTAGAAGTAGAAGAATTTCTCATGAAAAGTTGTTCACCATTTGCAGCCTTATTGTAGGTAGTGAACATCTTCTTGTCCACACATATGTGACGTGTTGCTCCAGTGTCAACCCACCACTCTTTGGGATTTCCAACCAAGTTAGCCTCAGACACTACAGCAGAGAGGTTGATGTCATTCACATTGTTAGAGATGTAATCTAGATCAGTTACATTGGCCTGATTGGTAGTCTTCTTGCTTGTACTTCCACGATCCTTATTAGGGCGGCAGCAATCAGAAGTTTGATGTCCAGTCTTGTCACAATTATAGCATTTTCCTTTGAATTTCTTGTTGCCATTGTTGTCGCATTGTTTAGGACCATCTCCAGTAAATTTCCTCTTTTTGTTATGTGGTTTGTGAACTTGTTCAACCACATTAGCCTCAGAGTCAATGGGATTTTTCCCATTCCTCTTTTCAGCCTTTCGGTTATCTTCCTAAATTCTCAATCTTACAATCAACTCATCCATAGTCATCTCTTTGCGTTTATATTTTAAATAATTTTTGAAATCTTTCAAAACCGGTGGTAACTTTTCCACTAAAATATCGACTTGGAAAGACTCGCTAAGAGACATACATTCTGAATGAATATCATGCACAATTATTTGAAAAATTTTGAACTTGAGAAATTACTGTTTGGGAGTCTATCATAACAAAATCCAGAAATTTACCGACAACAAATTTCTTCGTGCCGGCATTCTCTATCTTGTATTTCTTCTCAAAAGAATCCCATAATTCTTTTGCTGACTTCAGAGGGTTGTAAATATTATATAGTATGTTGTCAAGACCATTAAGGATGTAGTTTCTGCACAGGAAATTTGAATGTTTCCAAACATCTACAGCGGCAACAACTTGCCCATCACTTTCACCCTCTTTAAGTGCTAGAGCCTCTTCACGGAGAAATCGAGCCAAATTTAGAGTTGTAAGATAGAACAGCATCTTCTGCTGCCATCTCTTAAACTTAGTATCGTTAAATTTTTTCCATTTTTCTCCATGATTTATTGGTACTTGAACATGGTTCTGGATAGGAACCGGTATTGGTGTAACAATTGGAGCACCACTTCTAGTTGCAGTTTCAGTTGCAGTAGCCATAGCATATGATTACAAAAATCAGAAAAACAAACCACAAATTAATTTTCTAGTTACTAAAACCAGAATATAAATTATAACATAAAATAATTTTATTTTCTTTGTTACTAAAACCAAAAAAATAAAATACCACAATAATTTTCTGTAACACCAAATAATATTCTGCAATTGTTAATCACACCAATATATTACTACTAGTTGTCCAAGAAAATAGACAGTATATTACTACTATCTGTCAAATAGTTTATAAATACTATTTGTATTTTCCAACCAGAATATCACTTTGTGAAAATATAGAAAATTAAATACAATAAAGATACAAAAAATTATTTTGTCTTCAGATTGTTGGACAATCTTCACTGTATTTAAATAAATAACTAGAATACAAAATAAATAAAGAAAATGAGAGAATTTGTTTGATTACAAAAATCAAACCAGTAAAATAAAATAAAATAAATAAAACGGATTTTTATTTTGTTACAAAAACAAAAACAAAATCTGATTTAAATAAATAAATAAAACCAGAAAATAAATAAACAACTTACTTGATTAATTTCTTGAATAATATTCTGATCAAGTCCAGTGTTTGACACTGTGTCCTTAAGATAGATTCGTCCTCTCCACGGTACTTTCAGAATATAGACGTCTATCTCCCAAGATAAAATGATCAATCAACGAATAAATGCAGCACTACAATTTATTTGCACAACGAACATACTAAGTGTTTACACTCTTTCTCACAAAAAATTAAATGCAGCAAAATGCAGAATATATTAGCATAAGGGAAGTACGAATTTTCTGAATAAAAACATCAAATGAGGGCTGCCTATTTATAGACGTAGTGGTGGCTATTGGTTTTGAGTTAAACAGGTATGAAACATGTTCGGTTTTGAATGAACAGATTTAAATTTGTTGGGTTCAAAATTCAAACAGAAAAAAACCGTTGGGACCTGTTTGGGTGTAGAGAAAAACCGGAATAGATTAATTCCGGAATTAATTTGCATTCTAGACAGTTGGACATATTTTATTTCAAAAAATAAAATTAGATCCAAATGTTTTTGGCCTAAAAAGATTAGTATTGGGTTGAATAAGCCCAACCCAACCACACACCCAGCCTAGCTCGCCCGGACGGCGACGTCGCGCACGTGTGGTGATTTTTGAGACCAATGGGTCTAGCCCATTTTGCTCATAACCTCCATCTCTACAAAACTTGGGTACCCCTTAGGGCATACCCCAAGTTCTAATCTTAAGTCTTATAAACCCATTCAAAACTTCTTACCAAATCAATGTGGGACAAGCCTTATTCAAACCTTTAAGGATTTTTCACCCAAACTCCATTTCCATAGAGCACACTTTAGCTTCAATTTTTCATTCACTCGATAATGGTTTTGAGCAACCAAATATACCACGTAAATCACAACGCGGCATAGAACGCATTACCACTTAGACTCACCAACTTTGGCATACGGTCCCACCTACATAATTGACAAAAGTTAGGAAAAAATTATGTTTTGTAGAATTTTCCCAATCATTTCTAACAATTATAATTATACCCTCCATGATGTTTAAACGAGCCACATGGGTAAAAGTGATTATTTTCTAAAATAAGAGTGTGTTTGTTTTAAGGGATTATTTTATGGAATTGGACTATTAGTCCATTCGGACTAATAGTTTCATTGTTTGGTTCAATTTTTTTGCTCCGGATTAATAGTTTTTTCGGATTATTAGTCCCTCATATGAGGGATTATTGTATCCTAGGAGGAGGGGTGAGATTATTTCCATGGGATTGGTATCCCATGAGACTAATGTGTGAAATGTCTATTTTACCCTCATGCCATTACTTAATAAACACTTGAAAAATGGTAAAATAGTCTTTTGAACAATTATAAATTATTTTTTTAGTATTGTTAATTTAAAATTATATATTAAATAAAAAATATAAATTATAAATTTAATTTAATTAAAAATAATAAATTATAAATTATGGTCTTATAATTTTTTTAGTGTTGTTAAAAAATTAAATTTATATATTAAAAAATTTTATTTTTTTAGTATTGTTAATTTAAAATTATATATTAAATAAAAAATATAAACTATATATTATAAATTATATTTAATTAAAAAGAATAAATTAAAAATTATGGCATTATAAATTAAATTTTTTTAGTGTTGCTAATAAAAAAATTAAATTTATATATTAAATAAAATTATTTTTTTAGTGTTGTTAATTTAAAATTATATATTAAATAAAAAATATAAATTATAAATTTAATTTAATTGAAAATAATAAATTAAAAATTATGGCCTTATAAATTAATTTTTTTTTGTGTTGTTAAATTATAAATTATAGATTACAAATTTAAAATTATATATTAAATAAAAATTATAAATTACAAGGGTAAAATAATTTTTTAAACATTTATTCTTATTCAGTCCGTCAAACCAAACATTAGATTCACTAAAAATAGTCAAATCCAGACATCTAATTTCATGACTAAACAAACATAGGATACAAATCCAGTCCAACCAAATAATCCGGGGACAATGTATCACAGAACTAATAGTCTAATGGATTACAATCTCCCCTTATCCAGTCTGTCCAAATAAACGCATCCTAAGTGAGTATTTTGATCATTTGATTATGATGTGACAACATAAACAAAAATTAAGTAAAAAAAGTTAAAAAATAATTTTTTACCAACTTCTCAAATGACTTTATGAAAAAATCAAGAAACTTAATTAAAAATAAAAAATTAACTTTTAATCATATTCTCAAAACACTCCAAAATCTCCAATGATTTTGCAGAGGATCTGTGATTTGTGAGACTTGTTTTGAGAGATAAGAAAAAAATTATCAGTGTGTTTGATTTGAGTTTTTTGGATTAAATTTTTTGAAAATTAATTTTTTTGATTTGAGTGTTTTTTTAATTTTATTTTTAGTGAATATTTTTAAAATTTTAAACTTTTTTTTTACTTTTTTAGACGTATCTTACTTAAATGTATCTAAAAAGTAAAAAAAATATAAAAAAATATTTTAAAAAATTAATAAATACATAAAAATATAAAAAATGTATTGAATTCTCGTAATTTTTTTATATTTTTGGTATTTAGTGAATTTTTAAAAAAAAATTTTACAATTTTTTTACTTTTTAGGTATATTTATATTAGATATGTCCAAAAAGTAAAAAAAAATTGTTTAAAATATTAAAAAAATTCAGTAAAAACAAAAAAACACGAAAAACAAGTAAGTATAATTTTCTGAAAAGTGTTTTTTGAAAAATGAAACAAAGCAAAGTGACTAATTTTTTTTTATAAAAAATATGTAAAAAAGTGATATAACTTAAATCGGCACTGCAAGGAACTTCTAATAATAGAGCTCTAACAAGAGCTCCATTGATGTGGCAACCTCAAAAAAAAAAAGAAAAAAAAACTGTTACAGGGTGAGGTCCACTACTACATTATTAGAACTATCACTAATTAGTAATCTTAAGCATTTTTGTAACTTAAATAACTGAACTTTTTTTTTCATGTAGGTAAACAATACCGCCTGCCTTATATAAGTCTCACAAACAATGATAAAGGCCTTAAAAATTCATGACTTGAATAATTCAAAACACCAAAAACAAAATTATTTTAAAAATAAACAAAAATGCTTCATACCCCCAGTTAGGCCGACCCCCACCCACCCCCACCTGACGTGGACATCACGTGATATTCACGTGCACCTTCTCTTTTTTCTCTCATCATTCAGAAGTCATTCAGGTCTCTCATCTCTCAAAAATCTAATTTCATTACAGGTCTTTCATCTCTCTCTCCCTCCACACCCGACTCCCTCTCTCTCCATTAACTCCGATGAAGGTCCGACGAAGGACACCCGACTCCCTCTCTCGCTCACTCATCTCTCACTCCCTCCATTCTTGACTCTCTCTCTCTCCCTTGACTCCGATGAAGGTCCGACGAAGGACACCCGACTCCCTCTCTCGCTCACTCATCTCTCACTTCCTCTATTCTTGACTCCGACGAAAGACACGCGGCTCTCTCTCTCTCTCTTTCCCTCTCTCTCCCTTGACTCCGATGAAGGTCCGAGACCAACAGCCACCACCATGGAAGTCACCGGAGATGGAGGAGAGAAACCAGAGATACAGGAAGTGGCCGGAGATGGAGGAGAGAGAGACGCCGGAGATGGAGGAGAGGAAGGAAATTGTTTTTCTTTTCGGTTGTTAGAATTTATCAGATTTTGTTTTTCTTTTTTTTTAAGATCGATCTTAAAAAGAAAAACAATCTATGAATGATTGATCTTAAAAATCATGTATGATTAAAATCATACAAAATCATCTATGAAAGAAAAAGAATTTTTGATCTTAAAAATTATCCAGATTTTGATCGATCTTAAAATCATGTATGATTTTGTTTTTCTTTTTTTTTAAGATCGATTTTAAAATCATACATTAAGATGATTTGTGTTTTTTCAGATCGATCTTGATCGCAGAGCTCCGATGATTGTTCCGATTAGGAGGTCCGATGATTGTTCCGATTAGGAGGTTGAACGCAGTGTCACCCGAGCCTTTTGAGGGATGACTTCGCCATTGTTGCTCTCGAGTAAGCTGACTCTGTTCTCCATCATCACTGTGTTTCGTTCGTTTGGATTCGTAGAGGACTCCCCAAAAGTTAAGGGTTGGGGCTAGAGTTGCCATGGGAGGTGAGCTATAGAGAGAAAGTTGTTGCAGAGAGGGTCGTGTGAGAGAGAAAAAGGACGAAGAGTGTGCTGACTCTGTTTTTCTTTTTCTTTCTTTTTTTTCCAACTGTGTTTATACATCAGCTGCCACCTCACTAGGGGTCACCACATCACTGGGTGTTGCCACATCACTGAGTGTATATAGCGGGATTGAAAAATAAAAAGACGTCATTCAGACACATTCTAACCATTCAAACCACCCAAATCCACATCAAACATTTTTCAAACCTCACCGACCGACCTTTAATTTTTCGCGGACCTTTTGCCCTGAATTAGGTGATCAACATTCAGAACAGAAGCCAACCTCTCATCTCATCCTATTCTCTCTCGGACGCCAGTCCAACACTCCATCTTTCTCTTATCTTTCTCTTTTGGGGTGTTTGAGAACGCCTTCAAACCATGAGCAAGTTGGATTCAGATAAACAACAATTCATGAAGGAGTTCAGTGGCGACTACGGGTACTCGAATGCCTCCAAAAACATCGATCAGATCCGTGCTACCGAATTCAAGAGATTGGATGGTCAGTTAGTTTCTCTTCCCTTTCTACTACTGTCCCGCCCAAATAACCCCCAGCCCTTTCACTCCCGAGAGAACTCCAAAATATTTTATTTTCTATTTTCTCAGCATCCAAACAGCACGGGAGTGCCAATAAAGTGGAAAAAAACAAATATAAACTTGTGGCTACGAGATATAAAACCCTAGGTTTTCTGAGTGGCTAAAAAGGATATCTTTTTTTTGTTTTACTTTTTCGGACTTCTTGTTTTAATTGGGATTGGAATTGATAGGTCTTGTGTACTTGGATCATGCTGGGGCAACTTTATATTCTGAGTTACAAATGGAAGCAATCTTCAAAGGTCTTACCACCAATGTTTATGGGAACCCACGTATCCTTTGCATGTGAATGGCTATGTACAACTATCATTATTAAGTAGTTTAATTGTGTAAGGTTAATCTTGTTTCTTAGTATTTAGTATTGATGCTAATGAGAAAATTAAAACGATCTGATTGTTTGTAGATACAGTGACAAAAAATGCACTCACATATATACAATAAACGGTTGGTCATCAAAACATCTTTGACCTATTAATCTTTACACTGGTATCACTATTTTCTTAACAAGAGATTAATATAGTAGTCTAGTAGAAGGTTGAGCATACTTCATTGGAAATAAAAGATTTCTACATGCTGACACTATTTAGCTGAATATTCCCTGGAATGGAAAGCATACATCATTATGCCTAAAAGTCACAAATTGAAATCGTATATGTGCTTGTTTGGTTCAGTTCTATAACTTATCAAAACTAGCTTAAGCTTCACATTATTTGTATATGGGTACTTCTTCAGCTTGTAGATTACTAGGTAACCTGGTAAAGTTTCAATTAAAATATCTATTATGTCTTTCCTCTATTTGCTGACCTTGTTTTTGCTATTATTATCCCAAGAATATTGGATGGACCTCTTTGGAGGAGGGTGTTGTATGTGAAGTATGGAGGTTCATGGGGTATTGGACTTCTTTGAGGTTTCCATACCTTATGGGAGGAGCCTTTGGAAGGGGATTCAAAAAGTTTGGGGCATTTTGTATGTGAATCTTTTTATGGGGCTTTGGTTGGGCATAGGAAGGATGAATTTGGATTGCAGAGCCACCTTCTAAGATGGAATTGTTTGCATTTCAGTGGCTCGTTGGGAAGATTCTCATTATTGACAACTTGATTAGAAGGTGGGTATTTGTGAATAAATGTTGTAGGTGCTTGCTGGATGGAGAATTGGGTCATAATCTTTTTATTCATTGTTGAGTCGCTAGATAGCTTAAGGGTTGATTTGGCCTTGTCTGGGATGCAAAGGGTTTTCTCCAAAAGCACTGGCAGGTCTTCTGCATAGATTTGGGCTGAGGGAGGGGGTTGGTGTTGGGTGAAGAAATTTGGGTTTTCGCTCAATTTTGTTTTACGTAGACAATTTGGAATGGAAGGAATGCAGGCCTTTTGAAAGAATATAAGTTTCTATTTTTTAGTTAAAGTTGAAATTTTTGGTATAGCTGGATTTTGAGGGAGGTGAATTCATCTATTGAACAATATTTGGATTGTGCTACTTTATCCTTTCAAATTATGCTCTTATTAGATAGAAAGCATATTTATTGAATTTATTAGTCTTGATTGAGGTATTAAAAAGGGTTTTCTTAATCCTTAAAAAAATTAGATAGCCAAAGTGACTCTAGCTTGGCCACTTCCGACATTGTAAGGGAAGCTCGTCAACAGGTATTTCATTGTCTTTTTCTTACCTTAGTGACACCTTATTAAAAATACCGGTATATGTTTATACAGTGTACATATAATGTTCTATATCTTACAAATCTTTGGTTTGTGGGTGTATGATAAATGGATAATTACAAGAACCTTCCAGAACCTCCCTTGTGTTTATAAAAGTATACTACCCTCCCCTGTCAAAGACAGAGTGGTCAGCTAAATGAGATTAACTGTAAATGTGCATTTACCCTTTTTTACTTTTACAAAACCAAATTTCCATGACATTATTTTTTAAATATATATATATAATTTGATTTAAACTTTGAATGTGTAAGGCAGTACGGTTTTAGCTTGTATGAGCAACTGATATTTGCTTTCTGTTTGTCTTGTGGCACAGGTCCTTCATTTCTGTAATGCCTCCCCAAAAGATTACAAATGTATATTCACTTCTGGGGCAACAGCTGCCTTGAAACTTGTTGGGGAGGCCTTTCCTTGGAGCAGTCACAGTGCTTTCATGTACACGATGGAAAATCACAATAGTGTCCTTGGGATCCGAGAGTATCCTTTGACAATGAGACCTTTCTTGTTGGCCCCATGTAGTTAGGAACAAGGAACAATGTGGGACATATTTTCATGTTATTTTCTTACTGATATTGTCTCTGTGAATAAGAAGTAGGGATTTTTGCTAACTTATCCTTTAGTGCACCGATCTCCCACTTTTGAATTTGTTAGAGTTGAGAAGAAACACAATAACCACCAGCTCTTAGCTTGAGTGGTGTCTTTTTCCACTCCCTGAGAGGAAGTTACAGGGTTAAAGTTCCATTGGAACATGGTTGTTTCTGTCTTGGCACTAAAAATATAAAGGCTGGCAACATAGTGCTTACAACTTTGGGCTATGTGAATTCAAGGGTTTTTCTTTTGATTAGTGGTTCATATTATGTTCATGTATGATTCACTACTAGTTTGGGAGAGGCATGTTGTTGGTTTCTATTCTAGGGTTTTGCAGAATCTTGGATATAATTTTAAAATATGCAAACCTTTGAGACTATAACATAAAGGAAAAACAATATTTTTGGATTTTTTAAAACATAAGGAAAAGTCTGATTATTTAAAATATAAAGATTTATAGAGTTTTTTTAGAATGTCTTGATGTACTATTTTAAAACGGCCTGAATGCCTAGCTGTTTAATATTTTTTGAGCATCATTGATTCATTTGTGTTTGCTATCTGCAGCAGAAGGTGAAGTTTGAATGAAATGTTTTCTTAAATTGTGCATGAAAAATGTTTACTGACATGGGAAATGTGCTCTTGAATTAGGTGGCTGGGGGATTAATATATATCATGTATTTGTGATCATCAAATGATCTTACCGGAGCAATCACTCACTTTCTATTTTCTTTTTCTTTTAGAGTTGGATGGGTGGCAAGGATCGCATTCATCAATTAGAAAAGATGTTGGCATGTTAAACAATCGGGTTATGTGTATTTAATGTTTTAATTTGAAGTATTAGTTTAACAACTTGTGTTATTGAGCATAAATTTCTGCTGAATGCTATAACAGCATGTTACTGAATCTTGGGATATATCAGTGCCATCACATATATTATATATATTGTTTTCCCCTCGTGGATGCTGTCTTCTCATTAGTTTTTTCTTTAATATGAATTGAGGACCTTGTGGCTGTCCATGTTGGCAACATCCACTACATTTACTAGAAATCGAAATCAGTTATTATATTCTTTCTGGAATTAATGATTTTTTTAGATATGTTGACCATAACTTCTCAAGATATGCACTCAATAAAGGAGCTACAGCCTTTGCAATAGATATTGAAGAAGCTGCTCATGTTGGTGTAGGATTTAGAAGCCCTGTATCTTCCATCAAGGTATTACGACACCATATACAAAGGAGAAATGAAGCTAGAATCTTGGAAGAAGAGCTTACAGGTGAATATTAAGCTAAAAACTGACGTGGAATGGCATCCTTGTGAAAGCTGATGAGAATTGATGTTTACCTATTGACTTTTTCTTCTTCCCCCCCCCCCCCCCCCCCGCGGCCCCGCCCCGCCCCGCACACACGCGCGCACACACACACAAAAGAGAAATGCAGCTAGAATCCTGGAAGAAGAGCCTCCGAAACGTTAAAAACTGACATACAATAGTGTCTTTGGAAAAGCTAATGAGAATTGGGCTCTGTTTGGAAGAGCTTTCCAAAATTAATTCCACTGCTTGGTTTGAGATGTTTGGTTACAGTTTTCAAAAATTGATTCAACACCCACTTTTGCAAACATGTCTACCCGGTCATCCTCCGGGACGTCCGGCTGGTTGACCGAAACAATGTTCTTTTTATTTTTTATTTTTTTTTGACACCTGTTATTTTTATATTTTAAATAAAAAATATTTTCGGAATTTAAATTTTTTCTTTTTATGAGCTTTGAATAGAATTTTGGGTTGTATATTTGGCTATGAGTTGTAAGTTTTTGAATCAAATATCATACGTCACATAAAAAATTTCGAATTCAATTCAAAACTCTTTACAAAACTCATAACCAAACAACTTTTCCACACTCAAATCATAATTCTAGAACTTACAAACAAAATACAACTTTATTTTCAAATCATAATTCTAAAACTCTACCAAATGCTACCTTGGTTTTTCCTATTTTTCCTATTTTTGCTTCTTTTTTTTTTTTCTTTTCTTCTTCTCTTCTTCTTCTTCTTCCCCTCCCTCCCTCTTCACACACACACACACACACACACACACACATACAAACACACTTACTTTTCTGAGAGCTTTGCCCCATTGAATTATAGAAATTTGTGGGCAACGTTAAATGGCAATGAGGCTGTATTTATTCAACTGGCATGTGTGTTCCTTTTGTCAATTTTTGATGGCTCTCTAGATGGTTAAAGAAACATGGTGTGCTTTTTTTTTTTCAATGTCAATGAGTATGATCTGAAAAGTATAAGAATTTCTCAATCTGGCCAGTAGAAAGATCTCCTGAAGTCCATCAAGATAGGTTTGATTGTTTTTGTCCTTGTGATTTAAAATTTTAGCATTTCAGTAAATATAACAAAAACTTAATTATTTCTGTTGCAATGATAATAGTATTTGACATTTAGAAATCATGCTTCACAGCACAGGGTTTCTTGTCCTTCTTGTACTTTGTTACAACATTTACTTTGCTTATTGCAGGAAATGCATTCAACTTATTTGCCTTTCCGTCAGAGTGCAACTTCTCAGGTTCAAGATTTAGCCTCGACTTGGTGAAAATTATCAAGGATGATTCTGAAAGAGTTTTGGAAGGCTCTCCATATTGCAAGTAGTCACTTCACTTGTTCATTCGATTAATCGATTATTTCCTCCAGAATATATAAATTGTATCTTGATTAATTCTTTGCAGTTACTGAATGGCTCTCTGCATTTTGCTTTGAACAGCAGTAGAATTGCTGTCATAATTATGATTTGAATGTTGGATCATTTTGTTCTCTCCAATTACACCATGTATACATTATAGTGACTGCTTCAGCAAATTGATGCTTAAGAAATGCACAAACTTCTTGAAACTGTTATAAGCTAGATACAATATTTGCACAAGCTTCATGAAGTCGCATCGATTTTTAGATTGAATCATATTGAGTTGCAGATGGAGCTTCCATTTGCAATTTTACTCTTGCTTTTGATCATTACAGTATCTAAGCTAGATACAATATTTAATTACAGTTTGCCATTCTATTTTCCATTCTCACATTTTTTAATTTAGATGCTTGCTCTGTTGATTCTTGCTAAACATCATTTTAACCTAATGTTTAAAAGCAGGGGCGCTGGATGGTTTTGCTTGATGCTGCCAAAGGATGTGCAACAGAACCACCAGACTTGTCAAAGTATCAGGCAGATTTTGTTATAATTTCATTCTATAAGGTACCTTTTTGCAAATCTGCAGTTGTTCAAGATTGATATAAGAGACTGTTATCTGTTGATATTGGTGTCTGATTCTTGTATATTGCTTTTCATGTAGCTATTTGGCTATCCAACCGGTCTTGGAGCTCTCATCGTGAAAACCGGTAAGCAGCTGATTTAAAAGGGTTATTTCCTTTTTTATCTTGTGAGGCGGTGTAAAAAATTTGGTACTCTAATCTGTCATCTCCAATGTCATATGCAATTAGTTAAGAAAGATGGAACTGTACAAACCAAATTTTAAGTTTTTTTTATTGGTTATATCAAATTCGAGATAAATGTCGCTCATTTTTCATCAATTTTGGGATTACTGCTTAAACTTCTCTTTACTTTTTTGTTGGCTTCTTTTTCTTTTTTCTTTTTAAAAAATATTTTAAGCAAAACTGGAAATAGGGATGAAGGTTGCGTAAAACTTGATGGAAATGAGATACCTAATAGTGATCATTTCCGATATCTTTGAATTATTATTCATAAAGATTGAGAGATTGAGGAAGTGGTCTATAGAAGTATCCTATTAGGGCGGATGGATGAAATGGAGGAGTGCCTCAGGACTATTGTGTGATTGTAGGTTTCTTTTCAAGTTGAGAGAAAATTTTATAGGACTAGACATACAATGAATCAATGATATATTATTGTTCTTAACGTTGTGTGATTATGAACAAACATGTTTCGGAAATGATTATAACTGAATTAAGAATGTTGACATGGATGAGTGGGTATACAAGAAAAGATAAAATAAGAGATGAATCCATTAGGAGGAAGTTATAACTGGCTCCAATTGAAGATAAGATGAGGGAAAACCATGTGAGATGATGTCGTCATGTGCATTGTACACCAATTAATGTGTTTTTGGGGGGGGGGGGGGGGGGGTTTGATTTGATCCACGTGGAAAGTGGTAAAAGCAATAAAGGAAGGCCTAGGAGAAATTGGATTGAAATGATAAGAAAGGACATGAATATCTTTATACTTTACGGAGGATATGACTACAAATAGCACCAATTGGAGGAAATGGATCCATGTAGTCAACCCCAAGCATTGTATCAAAGCTTTTTGAGTTGAGTTCAGTTGTGTGGGTTGACATTTGTACCCATTGATTTGGAAAGCAAGATAATGGTTCTAATGTCAAGTTTTCCATCCACTTTGAGATAATTTTAGGGAATACCACTGGCACCAAAGTGACTGCACCTGGAGGCTATTTTTTTTTATTTTTTCATGCAAGCGTTAAATATTTATTTTATTTTTCCTTTCAAACATTGAGAAATGATCTTGCTTATTTTTCATTTGCAATTCTACAGATGCTGCCAAGTTACTGAAGAAGACATACTTTAGTGGAGGTCTGTGTTCGGATCTGTCCTTTGCAATAATTTACTTGTTTGCTGCCAATATTACTTAACCATTCAAAAGCTTTTCAGGCACTGTCGCTGCATCAATTGCTGACATTGACTTTGTTAAGAGAAGAGAAGGTGTTGAAGAGTTTTTCGAGGATGGCACCATATCATTTTTGAGCATAGCATCAATTCACCAAGGCTTTAAAATACTAAATTCTTTGAGCATGTCTGCTATATCCCGGTAAGTTAAAAGTTGGTAACTTAACACAAAATTTCCATGTGTAGTGAAAGATCAGGTAATGCCCACATTGGAACACCCAAATGGAGTCACCAAATGCCCCATGGACAGCGACATGCTTTATTTTGTGTTTCTGATTTTTAATGCCCATCTATAGTATGGTTTCCTTAGAATTTGTCTAAAGTAGTAATATTGATGAATTTTCAGTCATTTTGAAAGACCATTTATTTGTTTTGTATATGTTCTAATTCAGAAAATTCTGGTCAGTTTATTGTCATTAGTTGAAAATTCGGATGCTTGTGTAAAACTGGTGACTCATATGTGGTGAATGGAAGTTGCTCTTATATGTTCTGATGGATGTGAGCGAAAATTTGCTGGTGACATGATCAAATGGAGGGTGGCCATGTGTTGAGTTATCTCGTAGCTTGGTTGTGTCTGTTCAATGCGTTGTATGTATGCATATTTGGTTATGTTTTACATGCCTTTAGTCTAGGTCAGGTCATACTTGGTTTTTTTCTTCAGGACAGTGATTTGGCAAGGACTGGTTCAAGCCATTTGTAAATGCTTGATATGCATTGTTTTACCCATCCACTAATTTAAGCTTTTGGGACAAGAGGTTGGCTAACATCGGATTGTTAGGTTCAAGTATCTCCATGATGTATTTGTTCCCCTATAATGTTTGCCTGTCTGCTTTCACTTTCTTGTGTGGTGACAGCAATTGTGTTTGTCCATCTCTCCATGGTTGATAGCTTTTGGGATATGCAATTTATTTAATATCATAAAAGGCCAAGTCCACATTGATGTGAGATGCTTCTTTTACATCAATCTTCTTATCACTCCATACAAATATAAGTAACTCATGTGAAGTGTTGTTAGTCTTCTAGGTTTTTTCATTAATGGGATACAAGTCTTAGCATATAGTGTGTCACTTTCTCCAAAAGGAGATAGCTATGGCAGCAATGCCTGGTAGATGCTATACACATAAGTTCGTTTCTTTTGCAGAAATTCACACCCCCAATTTATATTGATATGAAAGTTCAAAAATGTGTATGGCTTAATTTCCTCTTCCTTTGATTGGTCAAGGAAAATGTGTCCTCCTTTACTGTTTTCTTTCCTTGTTATTTTGATTAAGTATTCTATGTTGAAGCAAAGGCCTTTTGTTCTGACACAAGCATGTCTTCTTCAATGTCAAGGCATACTGCATCACTGGCCAGATATGTGAGGAACATACTTTTAGCCTTGAGGCATGAAAATGGTGATCGTGTCTGCACATTATATGGAAATCATAAGTCAAAGGTAAGTTTTATTGTTAAAAAAATGAAAGAAGTTTATCTTGCTACAATATACTAATGTGCTTTTTATGTCATTCTAAAACACTTCCTCTTCTTTCATTTTTCTAATTTATATGAATTGTGGCTTCAAATACCCTTGTGTGTCCAAAATATCCTTTTCCAATTTTGTTTTTGCCAATTAGAGAAATCTTATTGAAAAAGTATGTTGTTTCACATTCACATACATGGGTGGACATGTATTAAGTCACGGTCCCTTCAAGTTGGAGCTATGCCAGCAAATCATAGTCACACTATGATGAAGCTCTGGCAAAATGGAAAAATTATTAGACATTGCTCCTAACTTTGAAATTTTTTCTACAAGGAGGAAATAACATCAATGATGGCATGTGCAGCTTAAGTTAGGTGTTTATCTGTGATGTTGAACTGGTGTTAATTTGTAAAATTCACTGATATTTGTTTTTAATTTTCTCTTTTAGGTATTATATGATGAACAGGGTCCTATAGTTTCATTCAACTTGAAAAGACCAGATCACTCTTGGTTCGGTTACCGTGAGGTGGAGAAATTGGCTTCTTTATCTGGAATTCAGCTACGGGTAAGATTTGATAAATGCTAGATGGCCTTGTATTTTCCCTTTATTAGGGAAAGAATTGTTCAGCCAATGCTTATGTCAATGGACATTTGTTTGTCACTGATTACATTACCTGACTTTTAACAGATATTGTAGTCCCAAATTTTCTCTACAATTTTCTTCTTTGTAGTTTCTCTACTCATCCGTCCAACATTCCTTGTTCACAGTGCTTTTTTATTTGAATGTGGAATGTTTGTTTCTCCACTGTTTTGTGTCAATGGCTTTGCTGGAATAATAATCACGTACCCATCAATGGTATTGGACAGGCATATGAATTACAGTTTCAGAAAATGTTGAATTTCTCATCTTTAAGCATATAGAAATAGAACATTTGTGGTGTGTGATATATATTGCTTTTCATGAAGTATATTGACATTATTGTGTTACTTGCATTCTTAGGTGTGAAAGCTGGACATACATTATTAGGTCCATTCCTGACAGCTTAGGCTTAAAAAAGAATGTTAGGTAATCAATTGCTCCTAATGCTTAAGCTGTCAGGAATGGACCTATCAACTTATGTCAAGATTTCACACCATCCCTAATGCGAAATGGCACACGAAGAGACAAACTAATCATCTTTCAAGGGATATGTTCACTTTTTATCAGCCAGAGTAGGAGATGGGATATTATTGAATTTCTTGTACTACAATTTCTATTTTGATTAACAAGGGGTGTGTATGCATTCTTGTGTACTCTGCAAAAGCTTGGTATTTGTTATCCTTGAAGGGCCAAAATGATTTTCGGATATCCACAATCCTTTATAAATACTAACAATGGCCTTTTTTCTTTCTTTTTTTTTTTTTTTTTTTTTCTGGTTTTTGTGTAGGCAGGATGCTTTTGCAATCCTGGAGCATGCGCTAAATATCTTGGCTTGTCTCACTTGGATCTTCTTTCCAACATTGAGGTATTCCTCGTCTCTTGCCTATTTCTGCATGTCCTCGTTGATTTGATTGATCTTCACAAAACAGAAGCCTTTGGTATGTTCTTGGCCAACACTATTTTTTTAATTTAGGCTGGGCATATTTGCTGGGATGATCACGATATAGTGAATGGAAAACCTACTGGAGCTGTTAGAATATCGTTTGGTTATATGTCAACATTTGAAGATGCCAAGGTAAAAGTTCTTTCACGTATCATTTGAATTCCCATTGAGGTAAAAGTTCTTTCATGTATCATTTGAAGCTCCATCGATTGCACATGCAAAAAAATGTATCGCCCCTCTATTTTTCTTTGTTGAATTATCCAAGGGATAGTTTACTACCTGTTTTAATCACGTAGATCACAGCAAATATTGATTTTTAAGCAGGAAAAATGTTAACATATTATTGCAATTAGCCATTCTCATTGATTATCTTTTTGGTGATATTAAGTCTTATCAATCTGTACTTTTTCTCTAATGTTGGGGTAAAAGTTTATATTTCCTTTCTTTTTCTCCATTGGAATGGTTGGTTAATTAGGAAAAAAAATTGAATTGATAGAGGGGGGGGGGGGGGGATTTTAACTGCATTGTTTTTTTTCCCACAGTAGTATATCGAGATCATGATTTTTTTCTTTTCTCTTCTCCATTTTGTGTATGCAGAAATTTATAAACTTCATAGTGAATTCTTTTGCATCTGTGCCAATTCAGTCTGAGTATGTATATCAATCGAGTGCAAGATCCATTTGCTTTCCACGCGAAGGTGATTTTCACTCTTTTTACTCTACTGCTAGTGGAATGCAATTTTTGTAAATGAGATTATTGTTTCTCACTATCCTCTTGATCTTTTACTTGTTTCTTATTATTAGAAGCTAAAATAGCTAGCTTTCTACATGCTATGTAGCATGGATACATACGGGCCACAAATGTGACACGACACGAAAATGTTGACACTAGCTTTTAAAAAATCAGGATACGATACAGCAAGGGCAGGGTAACAAATAAATATATATCTCTGTATATACAAGAAAATAATAATAATAAATTTCCATTTTGTATGTTGAAATACATCTATATTTTATTATATGAAAATATTAAGATTTTCTTCTCTATTTTATATATTGGAAAAGAATTGTGGACAAAAAGTACTAATATATGTTTAAAAGATCTATTCACAAACATAAATGATCAAAAAAAAAAAAAATTTATTTCATCAAAAAAATAATAGCAGAAGAGGGTCATCAACTCACTGTTACTAATTACAAGTCAATAATGCTTCCTAAGTATGGTGTTTCCATTCGACTAACACGTGCTATTTCCAAATTGCAGGCATTAAAAGAGAAATTGCAAGATATTATCTTCGGTCTATTACTGTCTACCCAATAAAGTCATGTGCAGGGTTCAGAGTAGACAACTGGCCTATAAGCAACACTGGTAGCTACTTCTTGGCAGCACATATCATATAATATTTTTGCATGAATTCATGTTTATATCTTTTAGTTTCTCTACAGCACTTTTCAAGGAAAAAAAAAGTTAAGACAGAATATATATGTAGTTACTTTAGTGTGATGGTAAATTAGCTTTCTATGACAAAAGGATTGTAATGGCTTTGGCATATGTATATCTGTTGAGCAAGCACTATTTGTTATGGCAAAAGCATGATTCTTGTAAGCTTCTCTTGCCCACCATTTTAAAATTTTGTTGTAGGTGGTTGCATTCTTCCATTGATGTTGACTGCGTTTCTATTTCTGTTAAGATCAAAATTATTTCTCAGTTGCATACCATCTGTGTATGAGGGTTTCAACAATGTTTTAAATCAAGTGAACAATATCAAGAATCATAAAAATAAAGAAACTAGCAGAAGGAAATACAAGACCTCAGATTGGGAAAATTCCTTAAGAAAACACCTTAATTGAATGAGATTAAGGAAAGGAAGCATTTCACCGGAGAAATGTTCAGAAGGGAAACGAGAATAAGCCAATATGTCAGTTTTTATGGTGCCTGGATATAGGCAAATAGTGATGAGACATTACAAAAATAAAATGCTCTTATCTCAGAATCACAACAACAGTATTACTAAAAGACATAATGAGCGAATGCATACGATGTTCTTATGTAGTACAATTTTTTTACTTTAATTTTTTCTTTCTGCACTGCATCGCTCAGAGATGTAGAAAGTTGGTCTTTTAAAGGATTGCCTATGTCTTAATTCAGATTGGGTAATATGTTACTGTGTTGTCTCTTTTTATTTTTTGTTTTAAATCTTTGAGCAGGCTTGCTTCATGATCGAGAATGGCTTCTCAAAAGCCTGAGTGGCGAAATTCTTACACAAAAGAAGGTGAACTGTTGTGCATACACATGGGGTATTAAATATTTCTCTATATGCAAGTGTTCTTAGTCAATTCATCTCTGTATGTGAATTTTTGGTCCTGTTGCATTTAATTGTAAATTGGACATACCAGCAAGTGGAGTAAAAACTCTCATAGCATGCCATCTCAAGATAAAATCTTCTAATTATTACAGCAGAAGGTGGACTTTTGTGCTAATATGTACGATGATTTGACTTTTGAAGGGGAGGTGTTCTCGAATAAGCATATTATGCATCTCAAGCTGTGTATGTTATATGGCTTCATAGAAATTTTTTGCTGCTCCTTACTAAACCATTACCTTATTTGAATCATATGCATCCTAAGCTGAGTTCTCCCGAGAGAGTTTATCATGTTGATGGGTGAAGGACAGAGTTAATAGAACTAACTAATCGTATAAGTGGCCTCATTCTTGTAAATGTGAAACATAAATTTATTTCTTCCTTATTGATTAATGCGTCTCATTCTGCTTGTTAATCTCCACTGGATATTTAGTTGTAGTTAAATTAAATGATTTTCTAATTTTTTTTTTTTTTGTCATGTATATAATGTTATGAGAACAAAGTTTTTATTTTTTTAGGTATATAACATAAGTTTTAATTCATTTGTCTTTGGTTTTGTAGGTTCCAGAAATGTGTTTTATTAATACATTTATTGACCTCAACTTGGGAATATTGTTTGTAGAGTCACCTCGTTGCAAGGTGAAACTGCAGATTATACTTGAAACAGATTTGTCTACTTCTGGGAGAGATGAATTGGGTCTATATGCCCAGAGGTGTGAATGCTTGTCAACCTGTATCACTTAATTTTATTAGCTCCATTTCAAATATATCGCTTTGTCAATTATTTAAATGTATGCACCAGAGGACACTTTTCACAAACTAAAATGATATGCTGGCCAGTATACTGAACACCTTAGTAGGTTGGCAAGGCATGTGGCACTTAATCTGTCATGTTGATCAACAATACTCTGCTTAGCATTTAATCCAATGAGATGCTAATCAATGGTGCTAGGAAGTTTGGGCAATCATATTGCTTCAACTAAGGAATTGAGATATATCAAAGATACAAAATCATGATATAAATCATGGTAAGCGTAAATCATGGGATCTTCATATCTGCAACATTAAGTGTAAATGTTTGATATCTTTAACAATATAATCTTATCTTCAAAATCCGAACCCCGGTCATTATCTTCTACAATAAGCAAGATTGCAACTAGAAATTAGTTTCACACTGCCATTATATTTGGTACTAAGGCTCCTTGATGTAGCAAGGGCATCAAGAACTTACTTAAAGAGCTTATAACTTGGTAACAAGTTCTTTTCTTTAATGGAATTGACGGGATTTAATGTCAAATTTTATTATACCTCAAAAAGAAGACTGCACTTTCCAATTTACTCTTAAGAAAGTTAAAAAAATTGATAGTTCAATTGCAAATTGTTTATTTTCAATTGTCTCTTTCATCTTCAGATTTCATTAGATGCCAAACTCAGTGAAATTCAATAAATTGTTCTACAAATGTTACCTATATTCATCATACATGCTCATATTTGTTACGTCATCATTGTCAAGTTGCAATATGTCAATCTTCTGTTGAACAGATACAAAGTCCGGGGTTATGATAATGAAGTTGACACTTGGTTTAGCAATGCTGTTGGCCGACCTTGCACTTTATTAAGATGTTTGGGCTCAAAGAATTCTCTCTGCTTGAACAAGGCCAAAAAAGAAGGCATGTGCAGAGACTTGGAGACCAAATTGAATTTTGTCAATGAAGCTCAGTTTTTGCTAATCTCTGAGGAAAGTGTTTCCGACCTCAACAACAGATTAAGCTCAAGTATGTTTTGATGACCTCCTTTCTTCTCGTGGTAGCTATTCTTTTTATTCTACCTTAAGAGGTTTCTACGAAGCAGTGATCTGTGCTTAAGTTTATGAAGCTTTTTTTGCTTTTATGTTTTTTTATTTTAGAAAAATTATGTGCAAATTCTCATTCTTTTCGGTTATAATTTGTTAGATACACTAATGGTGGTTATATGTTAGCTTTTTTCCCTCTTTTGATTTTCTATCAACGGTTGAGCATCAGAGGCAAATTCATGTAAACAATTTTCTGTTGGTAGCAGATGTGCAGGAAGGCTTTCAGGGACCACCAATTCAAATCAATCCAATGAGATTCCGTCCCAACCTTGTCATATCTGGTGGAGCACCATATGCGGAAGATGAATGGAGAAGTCTTAAAATTGGTAATAAATATTTCGTGGTAAGTCCTAATCTTGTAGGATTGTGGAAAAATGAAAAAATGAAGATTAACTACATTTTGACATTAGCAATAAATTGCACCTTTTGACATTTATACCCAGCATACTGATGATTGTCATTAGCTTTATGCTCGTTACAAATTGTATTTATGTTTTTGCCCATTGCTTCCATGTTTCATAACTTGCTCGTTCTTAATTTTCATTTTCTCTTTCTTAAAGCATTGGTGACTCTTGATTACTTTCAAATCCATTCATTTTCTCATGGCAACATGGCCAATGATTTGTTAATTTAATGGTATAAGGTGGGAGCAAAAGACTTCAATTTAGAATGTTTGGTATATTTCAAAACTCTACTTGTGCTAGCTTAAAGCATAAAGAGATTCAAAATACGCTTACTATGAGAAAAAGAAGAATGTGTTGCACGGTTTTGGTAGAACTCACCCCAGAAGTTAGCTTTTGAGTTGAGGGTTCCTCACACTTATATGCTTAACGTTAAGTTAGTACTTGGGGATTTTGTTTCACACCTTCCCTCACACCCAGTGCGCTCACTCGGCAATACCCACGGCTTGTAGGCTAGGGACACACACCTTATCCTTCCCCGAGTGTTCCGACTCTAATATCATATTATACGGTATTAGGTAGAACTCACCCCAAAAGCTAGCTTTTGAGGTGAAGGTGCGCTCATACTTATATGCGTAACATTACTTTAGTACTTGGGCATTTAACACTTTTTCGTTTCTCTAAAATTTTAATTTTGTCAATTAAGTCTTTAAAGTATCAAATTCGAATCAATTTAGTCCTGAAAACAATATAAAAATAAAATATAAGCCCAAAGGTTATATAAAATTGTTATAAAATCCGAATTTTAATTTATTGTTAATTTAATTATCCTCTGCGCATATGTTTTAGAATTGATATCAGAGTTTGGTTTTTTAATTTTGCCAATATTAGTATATGAGCATTAGATACATTGAAGAAGTCAAATAAGACAATTTAAATAATAGTACTGCACTACAAATAATTATCGAACAAAATAATACTATAATCGGTTATTAAAAGAACCTAACGAAATCTTAAGGAAAATCAAATAGAAATTATAGTTGAAGTTCAACATCTAGTATTGGATAGAAGGTAACTAGTTAGCTCTTGTAGAAAATAATAATTATTATTTTTATAGGAGAACTCTCCAAGTGAATCTTTTCAATTAATACCACCAAAAAATAAAATAAAATAAAATTGATACACATAATTATAGTCTAGAAGAATTATAAATAATGGCGGAACAAGAAAAAGATAATGAAATGAAATATAAAATAATATTAGAAATAGCCAAAAAATCAGATGAGATGGATAATCATGTGTTACAAGAAATAACTAATAGTATAATAGAATAAAAAAATACCTATATAAGCAATTAGAAATGCAGAGGATAATTAAGTTAACAATAAATTAAAATCTAGGCCTAATCACAATTTTATGTAACTTTTAGGCTTATATTTTATTTTTATATTGTCCTTGGGACTAAATTGACTCGAATTTAATACTTTAGGGAATTAATTGACAAAATTGAAACTTTAGGGACTTAAACGAAAAAAGTGTTAAACTTTAGGGACTATAATCATAATTTGTCCCTTCACAGAATGTTCAACTATTGTAGATGGTAGAAATCCTTACATGCGAACATTATAGGCCAGCTGTCTTACCAAATCAATCATCATATCAGTACCTACTGTCAGAACCTGCTGAGTTGCCTACTCAAAATTCCCACCAGAAGAGGGTTGAAGGAAAGGAGGCTAATGGAAGATTTTAGAACCTCCCAGAAGGTTTGTAAGAATGCAAGAATATTGTACACCATTCTAGTATTTGTATGGAATATTCTAGGAGAATGCTGTAGCACTTGTGGAGCACAAAGGTGATGTGCCACCCAGTGCCAAGGGGCTTCCAGCTAAAGGAGAGGTGGACCACAAGGGCAAGCAAGATTAGCGTGGTGTAGCTAAACCGCGAAAGGACGACTAGGACGAGGACAGTCCAAGTGAAGGCAAAACAGAGGAAGACCAGAGACTTCCAAGAAGAAGACACAACGAGGGAGATGCGAGCATAGGTGGGGAGAGTGTCACAACCCACTGAGTTGCCTAACACAAAATCTCCACGAAAGAGGGTTGAAGGAAAGGAGGCTAATGGAAGATTCCAAACCCTCCCGGAAGGTTTGAGAGAATGTTTGAATATTGTATACAATTCGAGACTTGTATGGAATATTCTAGAATAGATTCTAGATAGTTTTATGAAGGTTGTGTAGGGCCCTAAGAGGATTCCACACACAACATTAATTGTATATTCTAGGTTGTTCCTAGGAAGTCTAGGTTGCCTCAATAAAGGAGAAATCTCATTTGGCCAAACTAGTGTTATCTAAAGAGAGTTAGCAATGAAACAGTATATTGTTGATTGTTTGCCACTTTTATTGAGTTGGTAAATGCCAATTGAATGTATATTCTTTGACACAATGAACATAGTGCTCTCTCTCGAAGTTTGTGCGTCTCTTGATGGACTAAGATTTCATTGCTCCTTTATGAACATTTTATTCTTTATGCAGTCATTAGGTGGATGCAACCGTTGCCAAATGATCAATTTGAATCCTCAAGAAGGAGAGGTGCAGAGGTCATGGGAG
Organism: Camellia lanceoleosa; assembly: GCA_025200525.1. NCBI lineage: Eukaryota > Viridiplantae > Streptophyta > Magnoliopsida > Ericales > Theaceae > Camellia > Camellia lanceoleosa. The sequence continues at coordinate 182,903,068 of CM045764.1, read as the reverse complement.
CCTTTAGCTACTTTAGCATCTTACAGGAGAGTGAAGGTTAGACAAAATAACCTAACTTTAAATCTAATTTTGGTTGTAATCTAAAGAAAATGATATCCTTGCAGAATCTTTGTAAGACTAGAATAAAATACATCATTCTATATTGCTTTTATATATAGCTTTTATGTTTATATAGCACTATTTTATTTCCTTGGATGCAGGGGAAGATATTGTTTGGAATACTATTAAGATACGATAATAACAACCTAGTGCTAGACACAGATTCATGGCTTCAGGTGGGACAGGAAGTACATCCAAATACCAACTAGTAAGGATATGGAAGGATGATCCTCCATAGAACCAATGTAGTCAAAACTTTGACAGAACTCTAACAGACTCCCCCTCTAAAAATTCCGTCTCGGAACTGCATAGATAAATAATTGGTTCTTGCCCCTTTATTGAAGAAATCAATATACATCTGCAAATAAATAGTTACACTGCATCTTGGAAGAAGGTGACATAACGCTTGAAATACGATAATGAAGGTGGGGTTTGACAAGTATTTCTATTCACTATAGTTGGATTTGTAACTCATTTGGGTATATATATATTAACATTGATACTCGGCTTTTCACATTCTAAATCACACTCAAGAGGAGACTAAGCTCTTCACTTTTGGATGAACATTTATTTCCACATTACTTTTAGCTTTTGTTCAATGTTACAATTTAGAGATGCTTGATTGGTGTTTATTGGCCTAACGGTTAAATTAGTTCTTTTTTAGAGGTGGATGAAAGTGGATCAAGAATTATGTTGTGGGGTTGATTGTACTAACCTCTTTGTCCATCAAGTCTCTTGTATATGTCATCATCATTAGATGTGTATACCGCCTACCCTAGCATCCAATGTTTGTCATGTCTGATTGGGACTTGATTGACCCTTTTGCGGATCTTTGTTCATTGGGATGCATTCCCATTGCTTTACCAATACAAAGGGGATTCGTTATTCTTTTTCTGATCTACTTGGTTGGCAAATTTTGTCTTTCAATAATTGGGTCCTTGTTTTGGTTTTTGGCCCATTTCTACTTCTTTTTGGGCCTTAATAATGGACCGAACTTCGTCCCTCCACAGTATATACCTATTTTGATTTCCTCCAGAAGGTTGGTTGGGCATTCAATGATGGATGACCAAGCAACAAAACTAATAAATATTCTTGAGAAAATTTTGTGCAAGAACATGGAGTGATGGAATTGTGAGGTATATATGATAACAAAATTGAAGAGCATGGTAAGGTCAACAATGATTTTCAACCAGTGGGGTCCTTGAATTGAATGGTTCACTTTAGTGACAAAAAAAAGTTGTTTTAGAGAGCTTTTTCTAATTATTTTTACAATGTATAATGACGTTAGGTTCCGAGGGCCATTTCATGTTTCTTGACCAATGACTTTGACCTTTTCTTCTCCTCTCTTTTTGTCCATCTTTTTTGGCCTTTTTAGAAGGTCCTTCCTTTCTCCATGGAAATTTGTTGGTTTTGTTTAAAAAAGTCTTGGCACGTGGAATGTTATGTTATGTACGGTGTGAAATGTGTTATGTTATGTACGGTGTAAATTTTAAAGTAGGTGAAATGTTATATATATATATATATATATATTTCACTTGAGATAATCTGAAGTTATGAGAATTTTATGTTGATAAATCATGCAATTAGAATTTTATTTATTTATTTCTTGTAATTCTAGAAGCGATCGTAAGCCAATTTATTGTCTTGGTTGAAAGTCTGCTTGTGATTGCGTATGTATGCATTATAATATACATTAGAGCACGGGACCAAAATAGAAGATATATGTTCCAACCAAGTCATATATAAATACGTACACGTCTGAATTTATATAAATATAAATATATATATAATATTAGTGGGTAGCATACGCAATGCGTGTGTAATTTAGATAAGTATAAAAATAAATAATAAAGAAATTAATATCATAATATGTATATTGTCTAAATAGTAAAAGTGTTCTTAATGAAATTTAAGGTTTGTATACAAATTTTGTTCACGCCTTTGAATAATATATTTTTATTTTAGGATAGAAAAGTTTGTTATATAGCAGAAGGAGAAAGCACCACACTATTAGATACCAAGTCATGAACTCACATATATAATAGTATAGATTTAGATATATACAAATAGAGTGGAGGAACAATATGGAAGACGGATAAAAAATTGACAATTTAGACTTTCCAAAATAGCAGTTTTAAAAAGCTCCACATGACAGACCTTTAATAGTAATACTGTTTGATGCAGTTTATGAGGACTGTTGACCTTGTTTTTTTGTTTGTTTGTTTTTTTTTTTTTTGCAAAGTGGATTAAAAGTATGAGCAATGATTGAGATTTTATCTTTACAAAATTTTTATAAATCTAAATCACCCATGATGTAGATCGCACATATACATAAGTAGATTTTACATATAAATAGAGTTCATGATCACTTTAGTAGTGTGAGAATCATCCCTAAAACGGTCCAAACATTTTCCTAAAAGTATTGGGTATAATTTTTTGCTCATAACTTGAGGCAAAAGCAGAGAGTTTTTAGCATTTATTTATATATATATATATTTTTTATTTTAAATCATCTCAGGGAGTTGGCTTGGTGGTCAAATAGTGAGGCTTAGGTTGTGTTTCTTCTAAAGTTTCATATTCTAAATCTCTAAGTGTAAATAATTTATTAGAATTAGTTCATATGAGGTTTTGTCCGGCTTTGATTAGATCTTTTGCTAGTGGACAGTGGGGGAGATACTTGTATCCAAAAAATTATTAAGTATGCCTAATTTTTCAGTACATTTTATTAAATTATTTAAGATTATAATTTACTCTCAATACATTTTATATATATTTTTTTCAAATTACCCTTTAAGGTACGGTTAATAATAAATAAATTTGGATGTACAATAAATAAAAAAAATTTATTTTAAGATTTAATTTGTATTATCTTTATAAATTTACATTTGAGTATAATCGAAATTAAAATTTTGAAATTTTAATTGAACGTATTGTGTTATTATTTGAGTGCAAATAGAATCACTCGGACGGTGAGATTGGTTTTCTGAATATGTCGATCTGGGCCAAATGCCAAGTTAGAAGAAAAAAAATTAGTCTATTTTTTATAATGGGCTCAAGGATCAACTTTTCTAAGTGTGTTCCAAAACACTTATAATTACTTAATTATTATCGAAGTCTGATAATCTTAACACGGGTTAATAGATGTAAATTTTTTGAGACAAATATTCAGAAATTTGAAGTTAGTGATCGTATATTATCACTTAAGCAAAATACATATTATAATACTAAATTCTTTATTATTTATTTTTATTATTAATTATCTGAATTATACTCGTATTATGTATGCCACCTGTTAGTATATATATATATAATGTGTGAGAGAGAGGAGTATATTACCGTACACCAAACGTCCCCCTCTATGTAACAAAAATATATATATTAAAATAAAAATATCGAGTAGGAACTTGGAAGTAGTCAAATTGGTGAGTCTTCTCTCTTTATAAGCTATGACCATAAGCTTATTCGTTCCCCGTTGCTTTTTCGCACGTATAGCAATTGAAAATCAAAACTTATTTATTTATTTATTTTTCATTCATTCTTTCTAGCTGTTAATAAATAATATCATGGATTCATATGACTTGACGACTTTGATGATTCTTTGCTATTGACTCACTGGTATTATTATATTATAAAGTTAACATTAAAACAAACCCAATATAGTTCCACTTATTATTTCCTTTTGTAGTTTAACATCCCAAGTCTCAAGCCTCTGGTAAAAATTTTAAAATATAATTAGTTAAGTTATGCATAGCTCAACCTACTGTTTCTCTTATTTTGTTGGCGGTGTGGTGTGGGCATGTGGGTTTATATTGTTTGATTTTTTTTAAATAATTAATTATTTAATTTGACATATCAATTAACTAATAATTTTTATTTTTATTTTTATTTTTATCAAGAATAAATTACGCTGATGTTGACATATCACTTAATGAATTACTAATAAAAATAAAACAATATGTAACATGAGTGAAAACCTTAAGAGTAATTATGTTATTTTTGTGAGGTTCAATATAATTTTTTTAAATTTTATCGGGTGTAATTTGACCTTAAAAATGATGACCTTAAAAATGATGAATAAAAAGTAAGTAGAAAAAGTTGGGAGGATTGACAAGAGCTTGTGGGTACCATGTGTGCCAATTTAATCAAGGAAATTGGGTCAAAGGATTGGTTTGTCAAAGACTAGGACCAATGCTTGTGTGTGTGTGTGTTTGATTGATATGCACTAGGTCCAATGTGGTTGCTATAACTTTGAAGTAAACAAACATAGGCATGCATTGTTTTTTCACACAGCCATTAATTTGCCTCCCCCTACATCTTCTCCACATGACTACAATAATCTCATCTTTCGTCTACACTTTAGAGGTTTGTGGTAGACAATGCTCCAAATGTAAGAATCTTCAACCAAAAATAAAAATAAAAAATTGTCAACAAGATATTATTATTTTAAATTTTTTTTTAACTGTAACCACATTTTAACCGTCTTCCTTCGTTTACTCTTCAACCCTTTATTATAATTAATTAGTAATAATATGATAATGATGATATTTATGTATCAATGTTACCGCGTCATTAATAATGCATGATATTATTATCTTCTAACAAATTGAAGATGGATTCATAATTTTTACCGTTATGTCCAAGTAATTGGATTATTAGATACATTTAACTAGTAAAATTCATCCTCTCTAATGTTTTATAATTGATGGATAATATCACATATCCATAATGAAATCATTGCATCGTAATACATACGTATTAGATTTGAGGAAAAAAATGTTACTAAATAAAAACAATCTAGTGCAATGCGTAGTGTATTAAACTTTTAACATTATAGTTTTACTTTGATTGATTAAAGAAAGGACGTTATGAAAAAAAATAAAAAGATTCATCATTTTAATGTGATTTTTTTTTTTTCATTTTTTTTTTTTTGGGGTGGCGGGGGTGTTGATAATTTTTTTATAGAAAAAGAAAAGGAATTTATTGTAGAAGATCATAAGTTTTTGTTTTCTATAATAATATTCTTTAATATATTTTCGTCCGAGGAGAACGACGTGGGCTGTGTCGCAAAAAAAAAAAAACATATATATATATATATATATTACAATAAAATTAAAAGATGGAAAATGTCAACATGAGCCTGTCCAATTTGACACATTCGCTATTGTCAGGTTTTCATGGTCCAATCTAAGCAGCCTTGCCCTATTGTTTCGGTCAACAATCCACGCTCCATTCTCGAAGCTTTTCTTTCTTTCATGGAGGAAGGTGGTTGAAAATCAGTTTTTGATTTTTAATTTATTTTGAGTTATATTATTTTTATATTTTTATTTATAAGAAAATAAAAAAAATTTAAAAGGTTAATTTTTAACAAACTTCTTAAAATACCTGTATTATTTGTCTTTAAGGGACATTTATACATAAATTTTAATTTATGAATTTATATTCTATTGGAGTGGTTTGAGATGTTTTAAATATGTACAATTTTTGACTTTTTATAAATAAATAAAAAATTGTAGAAAAATAGAGAAAGTGGGTAGAAAAGTAGAGAGGAGATGTTGATAAATATTGATTGATGTGACTCAAATAAATGTATGTATGCAAAAAAAAAAAAAAAAAGCACTTTTTTAGTGCATGCCAAACACTTACTAAGGCTAAGTTTGGCAAGTTTAAAAAAAATCCAAAAAGTCAAAAAGTCACTATCTTATTTAAGTCACATCACCTCTCTAACACATCACTTCAAACCCAACCCAAACCTAACCCATATTTCATGAAAAGTCAAAAAATACACTTATTTAGATCATCCCAAACAACCTCTAAATTTTAACTAAGATTTTTTAGATTTTCAAGTCCCGTTAACTTTTTAATAGTCGGAATTGTTCTTCAAACAATAACTGTTCATCATTTATAATTATTTATAAAAGAATATGATGATTTGATATTTATTTTGACTTTCAAAACTTTAAAATATCAACTTTTAAATTAGAAAAACTATAAAAAAAAAAAAATTGTGCAAAATTGAAAATTCTGTCTCTATAAAATAGCATGATGATAGAACATTAATGTGCAAAACTGGAAAAAAAAAAGTTAAAAATGAAAAAAAAAAATGATAATATTCTTAGTTTTAAAACTAGAAAAAATTGTTAATGTTCTCGATTTTATTAGATAGTTGAATCAAACTAATAAGTAGAAGGGCAAAAACGTCTAATTTCATACTCTGTTTTTTTATCAGTTAATGAAATAATTATCTATGTAAAATTAATAATGTTCTTAGTTTTAAAAATTAGAAAAAACTAATAATATTTTCAGTTTTACTAAATATAACTTATTGGTTCAAAAAATCTTAAATAAGACCTGTGCTACTATAACATTTGGAAATAAGATTTTTAAGTAATTAACTCTTATTTAAATAATTTTTTTTGCTTTATACGAAAAGATATACAAAAATAGAGAGAGTGATGTGATAATTTATAGTAACTTTTTGACTTTTTAATTAAAATTTTATTTCTAAGTTGCCAAAACTTAGTTTATTGGTTTATTTCTATCACATTACTTATCTATTTTTTTACATATTTTTTTTATAATAAACAAAAAAAATTAAAAAAGAAGACATACTCAAACCGCTCCTTAGTTAGTAGTTTTTTAAAATTAATTACAAATTAATGATAAATTTTATAAAATAATTGATGCTTAATATTATAAATTTTTTCATGTATATTAAATTTTTTTTGAAATTTTCACTGAATTGTAAATCCCCCATATTATTTTCTATGTATCACACCTCCCCCCCTCCAAAAAAAAAATAAAAAAATAAAAAAATAAAAAAACAAACCCACTCAAATACTGCTATTCTCTTTCATGTTCCTTGATTTTTTTTAAAAAAAAGAAGAAGTAAAGATATAAATTTTTTTATTTTTACTAGTCACTTTAATTAATAATGTCAACAGTACTCTATTTTAAATGGTTGTGTATCAACGAAAAAGTTATTTAATTTACATTCTCCAATAAGAAAGAAAAATAAGAAAAGAAAAAAAGAATTAACGAATTAATATATTAATTTTTTATATTTAGTTAACATTCAATGTTTGACCAATTATAGCTATCACGATTGTCAAGAGTTAAAATACCGAACCATTTATACTGTATTTAGGAGTTGTTTGGGGTGTCTTAAATAAATGTATTTTAAAATTTTTTATATTAAGATTAAGTTTGGCAAGTTATCAAAAAGTTAGAAAGCTAAAAAGTTATTCAAAAAGTTAAAAAATTATCATTATTTACCAAAAGTAAAAAATTACGACTGCACTACTCCGAATCTTAATTTTCTCCTACACACTAATTTATACAATTTTTTAATACACATTTTTTCATAAAAAATTAAAAAGTTAACCCAAATATCTATATTTTTTTCTTCAATTTTTTAGTCTAAAAAGACAAAAAGTGTACTTATTTAGGACACCCCAAACAACCCCTAAAAAGTAGAGGAAAAAAATATGATTATTTGGGATAACTTTTTGACTTTTTATGAAAAAATATGTATTAAAAAATTATATAAATTAGTATATATGAGAAGATTGGGATGGAATAAGCGGTACGGTAGGATTAATTCAGGATAGCGGCGAGATATGATTCCTTCTTTTCGGGCATTGAATTGAAGGTGCTGTTTGGCCCGTGGAGGCCCACCATGGGTTCTGTTTTGCTAATCAAAACCGTTGAATGTGTAGAACTCGTTGAGTACTATATGCTTGTAAAAAATCACGTTAATCGGATATCGATAGCTATCTGATCGAATAGGTTTTTTTTCAACCGTTAACTATAACACTATCCATTTTATAAATTTTAACTGACTTGATCATATAGTTACTGATATCCGATCGATGTGATTTTTTACAAGCATATAGTACTCGATGAGTTCTATACATTAAATGGTTCAGATTATTAAAATGGGACATGTGATGGGCCCCCACGGGCTGAACAGCACCGTGTTATTTGTGCACCTAAATAAGTGCAATTTTCCCAAAACATCAGCTCTGCCTGTGGGACATTAGAGTTGTCTGAAATTTAATTATGTGTAAAATTAATTTTCTAATATTTTTTTTGGTGAATAGTGATAACTTTTTAACTTTTTGAGTAACTTTTTGACTTTTTGTCTTTTTTAAGACATGCCAAACCAGGCCTTAGTTGAAGAATTTGGGAAGAGATTTAGAAAGTAAAAGAGAAAAAGTATGTAAAATTAGGTAAAATGTAAGTATATTTTATTTACATTTCATCTACTTTTTTCCTTTCTTTTTTAAATTCTTTCTCCAATCGCTCAACTAAACACAATACTAGATGAATAATATTAAGGATCATGAAATACTTCATGAAGATTTTTCATCCTTTGATTAGTGTGTAGTATTTTCTTGTATGTATAATTTAACGGTGGAGAATATTTTATGATCAATTTTATGATATTTTTTTCATGATACTTAGCATTACTCATATTAGATATCTTGTTAGAGTTGTAGAAAGCTATTTTATCTAATACTGAGGCTTATTTATTAGTATAAATTATCACATAAATCTTAAATACTTTTTTTTTTATTATTATATGTTGACTTTTTTATTTTTCTGCATTATGTAAGCAAATAACCTGTATCGTCCACTCCAACGGATTGGCCTAATAGATGTAACTTGACTAACCAAATTTCAATAGATGCTATTAATTCTTTAGATCCATGCTTGCAAGTTCTATGTGAGTTTCAAAATTAATCAAAATGTGTATAAATTAATCCTGACACCCTGTCATTAAAAAAAAAATGAGACAACCGCTTATCATTTAGAGTGAATTTAATGATGTTCTTATGTACTCTATAATCAAAATCACTTGTTATATGCTCCTTTAAAAAATAAAATTAAAAAAAATCTTTTTGAATTTTATTAGTTCATAAGATCGTTCATATCAAGAAAAAACAAAATCCGATAAACCAAAAGAATTGAAGGAGACAAAGAATCCCATAAACCAAAAGAATTGAAGGACACAAAGAAGAGAACATGCAATCTAAATTATTTTCTCTATTTATGGGGACATATTTTTTTGAATAGCAACACGTGGTCAAGGTGGCACCGAAGTGCCAGCCTAGGAACTATGTGTCCTTGAATTGACGTAGAGGTAATCTCGGCTATGCCGAGGTTATCTGCAGAGATACCGGAATCCGAGATGAGCAGACAAGTTACTAGAATCCTAGAATGAGGGAGGACTCCAGCTTGGATAAGGATAAAGTTCTTAGGGAGTTTATATTTATCTATTTGAGAGTCCCGGATAAGTATTGAGCCAGAATCCATTGAAACTAGGATTCTACAGGGATTAGGTTAGTGTTGGTTATAAAAGTAAGGCACCCTCGTGGGTCTAAGGTACGCTTTTTGTATTCTGAATAGTGAGTTAAGCACTTTTGCTATCTATGAGAGATAACTGACTTGATCGTCAGAGTGCCCTCGGGTGGACGAACCACCGCCGGAGTCTTTTTCTTTCTGTGATAGGTCGTTTGGGTGCAATCTATTCTGTCAGTGTTCTCCAGCTGAGTACTTGTTTGGCAGTGTGGTCAGAAAACAGCACACACAATTTGTCGCCGTCTGTGGGAAAGAAAGGAGAATAGATGGCCAACGACAGACAGAAAGAAAAGGTTGGGGACGACATCTCCACTGGGAGTGGTAAGCACATTAACCTTAACGTGGATGAGGATAACTGCAACGAAGAAACTCGGGATCAGAATCCCGGAGAGAAAGACGTCGACAAGGAGAGCGACGTACCAAAGAAGTCAGATCGAGGCGGGTATTATAATGAGGACGACCTCCAAGTATAGAAAGATAGATGCCTGCGGAGAGACGACGAGATGAAGGGAATGGCGAACAAATTAATGGACCTGCAATCGGTCGTCAATTTCATGATGCAGAACAATGTCATGTAGCCATCATTCCCATTACAAGACACGCCGATTCCAGCGGCCAAGAACAATGCTCAAAAGGGAGGGCAGAAAACAGTCCCTACAGTCCCCTAGCATGCCAGGACCAAGGAACACTCTCATCAGCCTTCAAGGGAGATCGGAGGAGGAAAGTCAATGAAGGGAGATTCTCGGAGGATGCATCGTACCAAAGAAATTGACCCCAAAGAACATCGGCATGTTCAAGGGAAAGAACTGTGTTTTGACGCAACTAATGGAGAAAGGTCCAAAAGGACTTATAACGATACTGGGAGTAGCGCACCGAAAAGGCTAAAATCCGTTGATAGCCGAGCTCCTGGACGAACCAAGGAAGACTTGAGGGGTTACCTCCAGAGAAAGCGACAAGATACCGAGGTAACCTCACCGGTCAAGCTGAGAATGCCGTTCTCGGTTAAATTGGACAAATTTGAGGCCTCGAAAAGGTTCCACATGCCGAGATTCCAGATATACGACGGTAAGTCTGACCTGAATTTTTATGTCGGCTTGTACCTGAACTCAATGGCATTATACACCGGGAACGAGCTGTTGCTCTGCAAGGTGTTCCTCTCATCCTTTGGGGAAATCGCATCAGACTAGTTTTACAAGTTGCCGAAAGGAACTGTGAAAAGCTGGGAAGGCCTGACTGAGATGTTCGTGGTTAGGTTTGTGACGAACAAACTCTGATCCTTGAGGTGGACTCACGATGGCTCTGAGAATTGGCGAGAATGAAAGCCTTAGGGCCTACGCCAAGAGGTATTATGAGGTGTTCAACCGAATACCTGGATGCAACCAAGAGGTGGTGGTCGTGTCTTTTAAGAATGGCCTGAAAGATGATTGTCTGCTTCGAAAATCACTGGCAAAGACATTACCAAAAAGTATAGAGGAACTTACGGCCATGATAGAAAAGTATGCCAAGGCCAAGGAGGACATGCCGGGGACGAAGGCGACAAAACAAGAGAAGAGAAACGGCTCATCGAAGTGAGGCCGAGGTAACACTGGATACAACAAGTAAGAGACAGGACTGAGGGCTACACAAGTAGTCACAACCGTATTCCGAATTCCAATTTACAAAGTCATGGAAAAAATCCGGAATCAGCCCTATTATAGAGCACCAGAGAAGCTTCCTAGTGAATTTATGGGAAAAAGTCTAGGGAAACACTGTGCCTACCATAACGAAGATGGGCATCTAACTCAAGGGTACAAAGCCCTAAAGGCACATCTAGAAGACCTACTAAGGGACCTAGTAGATGAAACCAGGACAAGGGAAGAGCAAGTGAGATTGCCTCAGGCACCGGCAGCACCACCTCCACCAGCACCGCAACCGCAAACAGACAGACCTTGAGTGATCAATGTGATTCACTCGAAGGTCAATGAGAACGAGATACGTGGGAAAACTCAGAAGGCAAAACACTTGCAACATGTGTATCAAGTCTGGCAAAAGAGACCTAGGGCAGACGAATGCCAAGGACTAGTGTTTTCATTTATTGAAGATGACCTAGAGATGGTGCAGCATCCACATAACGATGCCTTGGTAATATCCTTTCGGATTGGAGAGTGCCAGGTAAAACGAATTCTGATCGACCAGGACAGCTCTTGTGACATCATATACGTCAGGTGTTACAAGGAGCTTGGCCTTCACCAAGATGATCTGAAACAATCCAATGGTCCAATGGTCGAGTTCAATGGAACACTGGCATGGCCCCTGGGGGTAGTTAGTCTAGAGGTGCAGGCTGGCACCAAAAAGGTAAAAACTGAGTTCACAATAATTGACACTCTCTCCCCTTACGATGTTATCTTGGGAAGGCCATGCCTGTACGTAATGGAGGCTGTTCCCCTCAACATTGCACTAGCTATTGCGGTTCCCAACAGAACATGGAATTGAGGAGGTCAGAAGGGATCAAGTGCAGGCAAAAAATTGCTCCATGGCAGCAATGAAATCCATCTGCAACATACGAGAAGCAGAAGCAGCAGAGATTGAAGACGAGGACATGAAGGTCCTTGAGGACGTCGGCAAGGAACCATCCGAGAAAAGTGAGGAAGCCTTGAAGAAGATTTTAGTCTAGCAAGGGGATAAAGAACGCTTCTTTTTCCTCGGCTCAAGCTTGGCCGAGGAAAAGAAAGGGGAGTTAGAAGCATTCTTGAGAGCAAACTTTGAGGTGTTTTCTTGGACACCGTACGAGATGCCCAGCATTGACCCCGAGGTCACTTGCCATAAATTGAATGTGGACAGGTCGGCTAAACCTATCATCTAGCGAGTAAGAAGGCTGATGTTGATACATGTTGAGGCAGTAGAAGAGGAAGTGGATAAACTTCTAGAGGCCAGAGCCATTCGAGAGGTAAATTACTCGACATGGTTATCAAACACAGTGGTTGTGAAGAAAAAGAATAGGAAGTGGAAAGTCTACGTGGACTTCACCAACTTGAATAAGGCTTGTCCCACAGACAGTTTCCCTCTACCCAAGATTAACCAATTGGTGGATGTCACTTCAGGGCATGGAAGGATGAGCTTCCTAGACGCTTACAGAGCATATCATCAGATAGCTATGTACCCCCCAGATGAGGAGAAAACCGCATTTATCACCCTAAAAGGGCTGTATTGCTATAGAGTGATGTCTTTTGGGTTGAAAAATGTAGGAGCAACTTACCAATGATTGGTGACTAAGATGTTCAGGCATCTAAGAGGCAAAATAGTGGAGGTTTACATTGATGACATGGTCGTAAAGACCAAGGAACCTGAGGATCATCTGGCCGACCTAAAGACAGTCTTTGATATCTTAAGGACATTTCAGCTCCGACTCAATACATCGAAGTGTGCATTTGGAGTTGGGTTAGGAAAATTCTTGGAATACTTGGTCACCAGAAAGGGCATTGAGGCAAGCCCGGATCAAATCAAGGCCATCTTGGAGTTAAAGAGCCCAATGTCGGCAAAACAAATGCAGATGCTGATTGGAAGGGCTGCAGCCCTAAACAGATTCATAAGCAGAAGTTCTGATAAATGCAAACCTTTCTTCAGTTTAGTGAAGAAAGCTATAGACTTCTTATGGACAGAGGAGTGCAAAGTCGTCTTGGCTGACTTGAAGAAATAGTTGACCACAGCTCCAGTTCTCTTAAATCTAGTACTTGGAGAGGAACTATTCTTATACTTGGTGGTCTCAGAGCATGCAGTAAGTGCAGTGATAATTAGGGAAGATAAGGGAGAACAGATAGCAGTTTACTACATGAGTAAAACCCTAGTAGATGCAAAGATCAGATATCTACCTTTGGAAAAGCTAACACTAGCTTTGGTAATGGCCTCCAAGAAGCTGACTCATTACTTTCAAGCCCACAAGATTGTGGTGTTAATTGAGCATCCTTTGAAGTCCCTGTTGCAGCAAGGAGATCTGACAGGCAGGATAGCCAGATGGGCAGTGGTGTTGGGCCAATATGACCTGGAATTCAGACCCACAACAGCAACCAAAGGCCAAGTTTTGGCCGACTTCGTGGCTGAGTTCACACCATGTGCCATCATACATCGGGCTTCGTTGAGCCGAGGTATACGATGTCCAGGTGAACAAGGAGAAACCTAGTTGAAACCAAAGCGAGAGGAAAGAAGAGAAACCCGGGCCCTGTAGTATTTACGTCGTCGACTCTTTCCGCCTGTTCGTTGAGGGAAATTCAACCCGACAAGGAGCGGAGGCAGGAGTAGTGCTAGTATTACCGGATGGACAGATGCTTGAATAATCCATTCATTTGGGGTTTAAGGCCTCAAACAACGAGTGATATGAAACCACGATCGCGAAATGAAATGCTGATAATGGAAGCTGACGAGGTAATGGTCTTTTGTGACTCCCAACTTATCGTCAACCAAGCAACAGGCGAATACGCAGCCCGAGATGAGAGAATGGTGGCCTATGTAAAAAAGATAGGCAGACTGATGGCATTGTTCCAAAATTGCCAACTATAGCAAGTCGGTCGAGATAACAACAGCCATGTTGGTGCCTTGGCCAACCTGGCTAGTGCAATGAAACTAGGAGAGCAAGGACAATAATGGTTGACTACTTGTTAGGTCCAAGTGTAGAACCACTGAATACTGAGCATGAAGCGATGTGTGTGGAGATGAGACCAAGCTAGATGGATGCAATAATAGTGTTCCTTAAGAGGGAAAACTGCCAGATGATCATAAAGAAGCACACAAGATCAGATTGAAGTCAGCAAGATTCAGTCTGATAGCAGAAGGGCATCTCTACAGAAGATCTTTTATTGGACCCCTTTTGAGGTGTGTGCATCCTTCACAAGTTGAAGACTTCTTGTATGAAATGCATGAAGGAGTATGTGGAGGCCACACAGGGGGTAGGTCACTTGCTCATAGGGCCATAACTCAGGGATATTGGTGGCCCTATATGTAGAAAGATGCTGAAGCCTATGTCAGAAAGTGTGAGAAGTGTTAGAGGTTCGCACCTTTGATACACCAACCAGCAGCAGATTTAAACCCAGTATCAAGCCCTTGGCCATTTGCCCAATGGGGCATGGATCTTGTTGGACAGCTGTCTCAGGCAACTGGACAAAGAAAGTATCTACTAGTGGCAATAGATTACTTCACCAAGTGGGTGGAAGTTGAACCCCTTGCAAAGATTCGAGATGTTGATGTAAAGAGCTTCATATGGAAGAACATCATCACCAGGTTTGGGATCCCAAGGGTAATAATAGCAGACAATGGTACACAGTTTGATAGTAAGCTAATCAAGAGCTTCTGTGCAAAGTACAAGATCAAGAATTATTATTCCACTCCAAGTTTCCCTCAAAGCAATGGATAAGCAGAAGCATCCAACAAAATTATCTTGGATGGGATCAAAAAGGGGCTAGAAGCAGCAAAGGGAAAATGGGTGGATGAGTTGCCCAGTGTACTCTGGGTATATCGGACTATGCCGAGAAGATCAACTTGAGAATCCCCATTTGTCATGGCTTATGGCACAGAGGCTGCAATCCCATTGGAGGTCAGCATCCTAGGGTTCAGAACCTAGGGAGTGGAAAATGGGACTGATGATGCATTTTTAGCCCGAAATCTAGATCTATTAGAAAAAAAAAGAGAGAAGGCAGCAATTTAGCTGGGGGCATACCAGCAGCAGCTTGCCAAGGCTTACAATAAAAAGGTCAACCCATGAGAGTTTCAAGTTGGGGACCTCGTCCTGAGAAAGGTCGTCGGCAACAAAAAAGATCCCAGAGAGGGCAAGCTTGGCCAAAACTGAGAGGGACCTTATAGAATCATCTCGGTCCTGGGCAATGGGGCATATCGGCTTGAAGACAGTGAAGGCAAAGAGTTGCCAAGACCTTGGAATACTTGCAACATGAAGTTTTTCTATCATTAAGATTTCCTTTTGTTTTTAAGTTTTTCTGTTATTAGCTGAAGTAATTAATAAAATTTTAACTCGATTTTTTATTTCAAAACTTGTGTAAAATGATTGACCAGTCACTTAGCGATGTTTCTGATTGAAACATAACGAATAAATTAGACTTATTATATGGCAGAGTTGAATTATACTTGTATATAATAGAGTTGAACTAAGTTGGCGATATTTCTGATTGAAACATGATAAATAACTTAGACTTATTATATAACAGAGTTGAATTATACTTGCATATAATAGAGTTGAACTAAGTTGGCGATGTTTCTAATTGAAACATGACGAATAACTTAGACTTTATATGACAGAGTTGAATTATACTTGCATATAATCAAGTTGAACTAACCTAGATTAGCTGTGTCAATAGAATGAAAAGTTTGAATGACACTAAATACATATAAGTTAGATTAACACAGACCGAGGTTGATAACCTCGGCTAGTCTCTATTTGAATCTGATCTCGGTGACAAGATCATAGGTACATACTTAATGTGAACATAAGTTAAACTTAAGTTCACATTAAGGGGCAGAGAGTTGGAGAATAATACTTGGAAATTGGAATTTACAAGCTAAAGTTGGTTTAACACTTGTTGAAATTTTAAGAAAAATTTACAAGTTAAAGTTAAGCCAATGTCATGTTAAAAGAAAGTTGGTTTAACACTTGTTGAAATTTTGAGAAGAATTTACAAGTTAAAGTTAAGTCGAGGTCATATTGAAAGAAAATTGGTTTAACACTTGTTGAAATTTTGAGAACAATTTATAAGTTGAAATTAAGCCAAAGTTATTTTTAAAGAAGTGTTTGCGCATTTGCCGAGATTACCATATTACCAAGATTTGGAAAATAATAGAAGACAGAAGTCTTGATAAACTAAAAGTGAAGTGGCATGTTTTAGATAAAACACTTGTGAAAACTTTCTTATAATGTTTTTCAAGTGTCAAGATAAGGCCGAGATAAACAGTCAGTAAGTATATTCGAGGTATTTTACCCCGAAGAGATTACACAGCTAAGGTGTACTTTGAAGACATGCAAAATATTCTAAGTATGGAATCATACAAGACAGTAAAAGAAAGACAAGCATTCAAACACTTAGTCAAAAAAGAAGACTTGCATTCAAAGGGAAAAAGGCACTTCGGCCTACAAAGAGACTACTTGTTCAGATTACAAAAGAGGCACATCGGCCAAATACAAAGTTAACATTGTTCAAAGAAAATAAATTTACAACTGTCCAAAAGAAAGCAAGTACTAAAAGAAGGAAAAACTAAAGTTTATGCATTTTTCACAGTTTGCCCTGCCTTGGCAATTGGCGTTATGTCAGCCTTGGTAGACAGCTAGGCAGATTTTTTGGCTTGGACCTCGGCGTCGATTTTATGCAGTGTATCATCCAGGCCCTTGTTAGAAGTCTTGACCTCGGCCACAGAGGTGGTCTTTTGGACCTCGTCCTTTTTATCTTGAGTCAAGTCTAAAACTTGCTCATCTAGAGTTGGGGACTTGGCCCCAGCAGCTTCAGTCTCCTCGATCGCTTTGGCCTCGGCTTCCTGCTTGGACTCAGCTTCGTCTTCGGATTGGCTTGGAGTGGGTGGGAATGGCAGGACGATGCGGCTATCTTCTCGGAGAGGTGAGTCCTCGGGGATAGCCAACTCCTTTAAGGTAGCCATCCAACCAAGGGCGAAACCCTTGTTGCATGCCTGTTTCACTTACTTCTTGTAGTCTTCACGGACGTCGGCTGCCCCATCGGTGTACGCTTTCTCGTCTGCCGCTTTTATCTTGGCGTCCTTTGTGGCCAAGGCAGCAATGAGCTCGGCTTGGGCTTCGTCGGTCTTTATTTCAGCCTCTTTTTTCTTCGCTTCAAGAACCTTAGCAATGGCCTTAACAGCGCTGGCCCTCTCCTCGGACTCGTCTTGGGCTTGTTTTGCTGCCTTGGCTTGATCTATCAGTGTCTTCATCTTGGCCTCGGCTCTGTTAACGGTCTTCAGCAAACTAGCAGCCTTCTTGGTCTTGTTGACCAACTCCTTCTTGATGTCGAAAGCTTGCATCGCGAAGGAGTGAGCGTGCTGGATCGCCTGGAAGAAATGTACAAAACAAAAGTGAGTAAAATTCTCTAAGTATGGAAAAATAGAGAATGAAAAGTACCAAGTGTTAGGGGCTTACTTGAACAGAGTGCTGTAACATTAGAGCGAAGTTTTCATATTCACTAACCTCGGCGCTGTGTTCGAGGTCTTTTGGAAGGAGCAAGGCAGTAGAGAGGGTGACGCCAACTTCAATGTCAATTGCACTATCACCGACTTTGACTGGCTTGTCCTCAATGGTAATTGCAGGGGGCCAAGGGGCATCAGATTTCATGGACCCCGAGGTCGTAGCTGACTCTGACCTCGACTTCTTTGACCGGGTGGATTCACAGGGAACAGCCTCTGTCGGCCTCTTTTCGGCGGCAGAGGCACTTTTTTCCGCCTCGGCCATCTTGGACATCGGCAAGGTATCCTCAGAATCAACTGAGTTACCGTTGCCTTAGCTTGGGCTTTTTTCAGCCTTTTTTGCTTTGGTTTTGGCTGGGATTGCGATGGTGAAGATTGTATAGTGACAATGTTGGGGATGTCGACTAGAAGGTCGTCTGCTACAGCCTTTTTATGACCCATCTCGTCTGCGTCTACGGCAATGGTGACCTTAGTGCCGAAATGGATCGTTGGAAGTGTAGTTTGGGGGTTGGCTGGATCATATGAAGACGCCTCGGCACTCTGACGTCGTCAGCTTCGAGTTCTGTCTGCTGGTGCAAGCAGTGGTGTTCGATGTCGGCGTTGGCGTTGAGAGGGTGGGATCAGTTGTGGAGCAGAGGTTGATGGTTGCTCCACAAGGATCGGATGTTGATCCTTGGTCAGGCCTTGATGATTCGGCTTGGGGAGTTGTTACGGAAGGAGGAGACATGCTTTTTCTTGGGACGTCGGGAAGTACAGATTTGTACGTCGAGATGTAGTTGAGCAGCAGAGGGGCTTTTCGCTGGTCAACTAACAGACCCAATAGTCTCTTAAAATCCTTGCTGGGATAGAAGTTTTTGCAGAAGTCCTTTGGAGGCTGAAGAAGAACTTCAAAAATAAAACATACAGACGTTAGAACATATAAAAATATCAAAGTAAAAAAGACTTGAGAAGCAAGTAAAAGTAAACACTTGGCTCTTACTATCTCCCTCTCTGAATAATGTATGGTTTAGAGGGTAGAGGTGAAGGTCATCATCTGGAAGGAACTCCTAGTTGCCCGAAACGATGAAGTAATTATCCCCGGCGCCCTTGTTGAAATCAGGGAGGTTGGCAATGTGTTTGTATTTCGTCGACCTCAGCTTAAGGTAGTAAATGTAGCCTTTTTCTGACTTAAGGCCACACATGGTGTAGCAGTACTGGATGTCGGATAGAGTTACCCTAGTATTTTCTAGGCTAGCTAAAGTGATAATACCGTTGATGACTCTGTAAGAGTTAATAGCTAATTGCATTGGGTTGAGTTTATAATAGTGAAGGACTTCTCGGAAGAGAATATCAAAAGGGAGCCCAAGTCTACACTCTACGAAGGCTATAACTGGAAAAGGCATAGAGTCGTCCTTGGGCATGATGGAGTCCTCCTCCCCAGCCAACTTGAGGTGAACATCAACAGGGATGACGAACTCTTGCTTGAAATATTCTACCTTAATTGGGGTGTCTACCTTCCACCTCCACATACACATGACGTCGGCTTAAGGGGAGAGTGTTGGATTACAAAAGGAAGTGGTTTGTTAGGGTTTAAAGGACCTCGGCAAAGCCTAAACGAATGCTGTGGCAAGGGTTTTTGAGGATCTAAAGGGAATTTGTTTCAATTTTTCCTAAAGTTTGTAAGTTCTAGAACAAGTCCCAAACCTAAGGCTGCAGAAACAAGGATTGAAGGCAAGAATCTGGAGAACACAACAAGAAAACAGAGAAGAATAGAGATTTAGACTCAAGAAAACCAGAAGGGGTTCAAGAACATTGCATAAAATATAAATGTGCACAAATCAAGAATAGTGTTAAGCCATCAAGAACGCCAAGCAAGAATGTCAAGTATATGAACAGTATATGTGTCTGTGTGTATACCAGCAATAGATTGTGCAATAGTAGAATCGTGAAACAGATGACGAATTGTGGAAATCAATACACAAGTAACAAATTAAGAGCGTGAATAAAAACACCATAGCAGTTTAAAGCGAAACAAGAAATTGAAATAAGAGGAACAGTGGCTTACCCAGAAAATAAAAAGGTGTGAAATGCAGGTGTCGGATGGTGGCGATGAGCAAAGAAGTGCAGAAAGCCTTCTTGGAGGGAGAGTGAAAGTGGTTGCAGAAAGCTTCGCGAAAGCAGAAATGGAGGATTTGGGAAAGAAAGTTAGAGAGAGAAAGTTTGAATGAAAACGAAGATGCAAAAATGAAACGGCGAAGAAAGAGAGAAGTATTTTTTATCAAAACACGAAAGGGCGGCAAACCACAATGAGTATGCCTTGGACGACGTGCCTGTTAGGCAGTGCATGCAAATGTGACGTGATTTAATGGCGCGTGTCAGGTACGGTTCAATGGGGAAGAGAAGTGTGGTAAAAATGGTTGAATTACTGTGCTTGACTTTTCATACGCGTGTGAAAACTCTTAGAGTTCTTGATTTAATGAAGCAAAGGCCTCGGTTAGGGGGACGATCTCGGCTAAATAAACTTGAACAAACTTAGTTATTGGTTCTAAAGCATTGATGCAAGCACACTGAAGTGTTTATCACATAAAAGCCGATGTGTGATAACCTTGGTAATGAATAATAGAGCAAGTTTAGCCGACGTGTTATGGGTTCAAATGATATAGGTTCTATCACTTCAGGATGCCGAGGTAATAGAACCTAGGGGCAGTTGTGGGGACATATTTTTTTGAATAGCAACACGTGGCCAAGGTGGCACCGAAGTGCCAGCCTAGGTGCTACGTGTCCTTGAATTGACGCAGAGGTAATCTCGGCTATGCCGAGGTTATCTGCAGAGATACCGGAATCTGAGATGAGCGGATAAGTTATAAGAGTCCTAGAATGAGGGAGGACTCCAGCCTGGATAAGGATAAAGCTCTTAGGGAGTTTATCTTTATCTATTTGAGAGTCCCGAATAGGCATTGAGCTAGAATCCATTGAAGCTAGGCTTCTACAAGGATCAGGTCAGTGCTGGTTATAAAAGTAAGGCACCCTCATGGATCTAAGGTACGCTTTTTGTATTCTGAATAGTGAGTTAAGCACTTTTGCTATCTATGAGAGATAACTGACTTGATTGTCGGAGTGCCCCCGGGTGGACGAACCACCGTCGGAGTCTTTTTTTTAATGCGACAGGTCGTTTGGGCGCAATCTATTCTGTCAGTGTTCTCCAGCTGAGTACCTGTTTGGCAGTGTGGTTAGAAAACAGCACACACACTATCTAAACAACATTAACAAAGCATAAAAGTCTTTTACATTTGAATTTCATAAATAAAAGTACTATATAATTAATTTAAATTTGTTAAAGAGTGTCCTAAAATACCTAATTAATTTGTCACATTACACACGAGGACTCTAGCCTAATTAGTACAATATACTTGTGTAAATACACCTTAGAGTGCAAACAGAAAATGTCAAAGGTTTGAGTTGATAAATCAACGACCCCTTTAAATCGTACACTTTTGTACACTAATTTTACTAACAAAATAACAGATCTAACTTCCTAAAATGTTGAAAAAATAAATAAAGATATGAAAAAAGATGGTTTATTTCAATTTAAGGACGTATTTGACCACTTGAGCTTGGGGTATCCTCCAAATCATCAAGTGTAGTGTTATTCAATTTTAAAAATTAAACTCATTTTCTAAACTCAATGATGTAGCATTTTATTAAAATATTTAAGTTAATTATCTCTCTCTAATTCTCTAATCATCAACTAGTCATCTTGTTTACACAGCATTCTATTAAAATATATTAGTCAACTCTCTCTTTTATTTATTCTCTGATCATCAACTCATCATCTTATTTACACATTATTGAGTTTAGGAAGTGAGTTTGCATATCATTTTTCAGTCATCAATTAAATCCATTTTGACATGCCTTTGATATAAGAAACTAAAGATTTTGGAAAAGTATTTATTGCCTTATTAATAAGTTATACATACAAACACTACAACATATAAGAGTTTTAGAGACCAAATATTTTGGTCTCTAAAAGTGAAAATTTTGTTACAAAAGATATTTAGGGGCCAATTTCTATCGTTGTCGGGATAGTTGCTAAAAGATCGTCTCGAAAAGTCAAAAATAAGACTTTTAGCGACAAAATTTAAAAAAATGTCACTAATAAATAAACTTTTAGGGATAAAATAATTGGTCTCAAAATCGTTTATTTTTTGAGACAAAAAAATTGGTTCCAAAAAGATAATAATTCATCACTAATGTCCAATTTTGGTTGCTAAAGATATAATGATGACACTTTTCACAACAAAAATATTTGGTTTCTAAAAAATAATTTTGTCCATAAATTTTAATTTCTAAAATCTTTATTTTTGGGGGTGAAACATGGTTTAAAAAAGGTAAAAAAATTGGGAATAGTTGCGATCCATTGTTTATTAAATCCATACAAATCTATATTTGATTGATTTGTCGATTTCTATTTTAAGAGTTCAAGTTTTGTTGTCTTATTTATCAAAAAAGAAAAAGAAAAAGAAAAAATTGAAAAAGGAGATTATGATATATTGAAAAAAACAAATATGTGCTTGCTTTGCATATTTTTGTTTTAATCATAATTGAAATACTATTCGAAATTATGTTACATTCAGCGGTGTGCGTGTGTAAATTAAATATATAATTAAAATAAACAACAAAATAAAATAATTCAGAAAATAATTATACAAATTAAATTCTGAATTGAACACTTGCAGAAATTAAAGTAAAGGCTTGTGTTGGATACAATCTCCTAAAAGTAGATTTTGCCCTCGTTTCAGTGTTTTGAGTTTTAACGGTATTTACTTCTCAGGATGCAATAACTACTACTTAATTTGCAGCACTACAGAATCAAGTCTTGCAAGCCAAATTATGTGGTAATTCTTTTTCTTTCTTTTCCTAAAAAATAAATGCAAAAACAAATACTGGAGCACAGGAGGACGAATTGAAGAAGAAAGCAAAGAAGTTTAGAAATTTTTCGATGCAAATGAATGATGGAATGGCAAGATATATATAGGAAAATTGTTGCCTTTTCGAACAGGTGCCAACAAATAGGCAACTGTTCGGACAAATTCAAAACAGAGAGAAAAAAAAAAAAAACCATTTGGACAGATATAGATCTATCCAGTTCGAATGAACCTGTTTTGAACCCTTTGAACCTATTCTAGTGGGAATGAACCCGTTAGGGATCTATTTGGGTGAAGGAAAATCTAGACCAATTTATTTTGAATTTTAAAACCAAAATTAAAAAAAAAATAAATAAATTAAAAATATTTTTGACCCAAAAAGATAAGTATTGGGTAGGACAAGCCTAACCTCACACTACGCACCTGCATTCAAGCCTAGCTCATCCGACCGACCGACTAGACGGACTGCAGTGGCAGCACGCGCGTGTGGTTTTTATTTTGGGTTCAATAGGTCTAACTCACTTTATCTATAACCACACCCTTCCACAAACTTGGGTATCCTTTGGGGCACATCCCAAGTATCCCAAGCTAGAGTAGATAAACCCACACAAATCTATAAGCCTTTCCAATGTAGGACAAGCATATTTCACAAATGTGTAGGAAACTCACCTAAAGCCATTTCCATGAACCCGAAAACGCATGTTGAATTCTTATTCATCTAGAAATAGTTTCAAGCAACCAAATACACGGTTTTATTCACTACGCAGCATTAAACATGAACCCAATGAAAAACGTTAAAAATAACACTTGGGTCCTACCTTAATTAATGGTCAAAGTTAGTAAAAAATAGAGATTTTTTTGTCACGACCCAAACCCGCCCCTATGGGTTTAGTACCGTAACCGGCCAGTAATCCGAGATTACCGAAGGCCTGCTTAACAGTAATACAGTAATACAGAGTACAGGGGCTGGCGGAAGCCAATACAGTAAGTAAACAATGTCCAATGAGCTGTGACAGTCTGAATGCAAAAAGACTTTCCATACATATACATAGATACATGAACAGTACAAAACAGTATGTACAACATTTACAATCGATCTGAACAGGGACCTAATCCCTGATAAACAGCACAATAATGGTTATCAGTCTATGTAGTTATTACAAATAGGTACAGAGACAGACGGGGAAATTAGGACACCCCTAAGCCATAGCTTGGCAGGCTTGGAACCTCGCAGTGAGGCACAGTAGTTGGCTTGACAAAAAGGGGAGTCTAACCCACGCTCCTAGCTCCGGTCTGGTGCCTGAACACCTACATATATATATATATATAAACAGTGAACTAAAGCCCAGTGAATAACATATTGCATAAAGAGGTTAAGAATGGATGTCCTTACAGTAATGAAAACAATTCATTGATTCAGTATAACAGTCATTCAGTCATAACAGTCATATGTGGTACATCCTTTAGCATAGCAAGAAAGAAAGAAAGAGGTCTTAAACGAACGAATAACAAGAATGATGGGCATTAATCAAGAAACAAGAACGGTTCTAACAAGGAACCGACAGAGATCTCTATGCGATAATAGTAAACATGAGTTGCTAAGGATGCCTGTCTGATTCGAGAATATAGGACATACATTCATTCGATTAACAGTATCAATTCAGAAAGCAGTTCAGTTAGAGATATTCACAGTTGAACATATTTTTACATAATTGTTACTCACAGAGTTCTGGGCTATAAGCAGCTAGAGCGCGTCTCTGGAAGCCAACCCTAAACAGTGACAGAATGAACACACGCTAAGTTACACAGTCGGGAATCAAGGACTTAGTCCCTACTTAAACTCGGTGTGGTTCTACATCTATATCTTCATTAAGATGCCTTAAACTAGGTCTAAGAATGCCTAGGATGGAATGAGGATGCAAAAATGCACTTTAAAAGCATTTTCAGAATTTTCAGAAAACAGGGGTCTGTAGACACCCCATTTTTGACCGTCCATAAAACTTGGATGCGACTGATGGTTTACATGGTGGAGAAAGTTGTGCAGGGGAAAGGTGCAATTTCTTCGACAAAGAGAGAGGAACAAATCCCAACTTCACGCCCCATTTTGGACCAAAGCTATTTTGAATGGTTTTTAGACCTTAAAACCCTGTCTTTCAAAACATTTTTGAAATAAAGTTTCTACGATGTTCCGAGGCTCGCCTTTTGTCAAACGTCGCGTTTTTCGATAAACCGAGCAAGGACAAAGTGGAAACGAATGAAAGAGACATGAAATCTTTGAAAAATATTTCAAAACACCTTACTTAGGGGTTTGGAGTTGAAGAAAAGAGGAGAAGAGGGAAGAAATCCAGTTGGGGGAGAAAATGGGCATGAACCGTCAAGAAAAGTCGAACAGCCCTCGCCGAATCGGGCCTATTCGTTCGCATACTTGGAATCAAGCTACGAGGCCACCACCGTTGGAAAAATTACTCCCGGGGCTTCATTTTGCACTCAAGAATCTCCTAAATTCAATTCCGGACAGAGGAAATATCGTTGGTTGAAGTAAGGCATCACTCCGGTTGAACCGAAATCTGCGCGGCTTCACGGAAATGGGCATAACTTTTTCCACAGGAGGAATTTTGATGCAAGGTTTGTGCCATTGGAAAGATAACTTCCGGGGCTTCAATTTAGACACTTGAATGGCCACCATTGGACTTCCCAATCACCCACCGGCCACTTTTCTTCCTAGAAGCCTATTTTTCTTACCCTGAAAGTAGCTGGCCGGCCACCCTTTTTGTGAAATGACCTTTTTGCCCCTTTAAACTAGCCGGCCATGCCCCCCTCCCCAAGTGTGTCCTAGATGTGAATTTTGTTTTCCACTACACCCATGTCCGAGGGTTTGGCCATTTTGGGGGGAAACTTGACTAGTTTTCCCCCCATTTTTTCCCTCCATTTTTCCACCAATTTTGCCTACATATACACCACCTCAGGTCTGTTTTTAGAGTTAGAAAAAATTGTTGGAGAGTCTTGTATACACATCTCTCTCCCTCTCTACTTCCAAGCTAAAAAACAACCAAGTTCCAACCCCATTTCTTCATCACCACCAAGCACCACCACCACTACTCCATTTCCAGCATCTTGAGGGGCTTTCCAGCAGCTAGAAGGGACCATTTTCAGTCCTAGAAGCAGCCAAGGTTTTGGTCTACAAGGGTGAGCACTCATTTCCCCTTTTGAGCTCAATTTTTGTATCATTTTTCTACCCTCTTTGCTTGCTGTTTTGGGATCCGACCCCAACTGTAACTAGGCTTAGTTTGAGCTATTTTACATGTTTGTTGAAGGTCTCAACACTGTTTGAGACCCCCATTTGGTACTTGCTTCAATATCCTCTTGAATGCCATAATCTTGCATAGTATTTCTAGCCCATTTTTAATCTGTTTTTGAGCATGATGTAAACTTTAGTTGGGCCTATTTTGAGCCCCTCTTCAACATGGAAGAAGGGCTCAACCTTGTTTGGGACCTCCATGTGTGACTTGCTTCATTGCCCCTCTTTGGTCCCTATTTTTGCATGATTTTTTAGGCTTATCTTGCTCCTGTTTTCGGCCATTCTCAGAACTGAAAGTGGTCATATTTTACCCCCTTGTCATGTTTCATGAAGGGTCTTTGGCTGTTTGATGAATATTTTTCCTACTTCATGTTATACCCTTTTGTGGCCTTAATCTTGCATTGCATTTTGAGCATGTTTGCATACTGATTTGGGGACTTTCATAAACTGTAAATGTTCATATTTTTGGTCCCTCTTCAGTGTTGTATAAGGGTATTTTTCTGTTTGGGCTTTGCATCTATCACTTGCTTCATTGCCTCCCTTGCGGAGCCATTTTTGTATGCCATTTTAGCCCTACTTGTGATTGCTATTTGGCCATGTTTTGAACTGTAAAAATGCTATTTTTGGGGCTGCCTTGCTTCTTATTTTTCATGTCATGTACCAATTATGTATTCATTGTGTAGTTATAAGCCATTTCATACACCAAAATCCATGTTTCGGGAGTGATTCCATGCATCGGGTTTCGTTTTACCGGGTTTCGGGGCTGTTTTCCCCCTCATTTTGCCACTGATTTTTGCATGTTTTCATGTCATATTCCGTGTCTTTGCCATGTCTCATTAGAGTGGCATTTCAGTGCTCGAGGGTCCGTCCTCGATTTGCGTGCACGCATGCACGCATTTCGAGGTGTCTTGTTTTCATCTGATGGCCTCCTATGTGAGTGTGGCTGAGGCTCTCTCATGTTGGTGTAAGCCCATTATTGCATTGCGTATGCCATTTCATCCATAACATTGTGTATGCCCGGTTGTGTATTACCTCGTGTAGCGTGTATGCCATTCCATAACGTTGTGTATGTTAGGATTGTATATTAGTTGCATTTCATGCATATTGCATCGTGTTCGGGATAGGAGTTAGCCCGGGCACGGGAAACAAGGTACGTTCCGTACTCCGAGTGACGGAACCTGTCTCAATTCTCGAGTCACCGATACTCTGGATTATCCATGATGGAGTTAGGTTTTGTTATAGTATTCATATGCATTCATTCTATATTGAGTTGTGCAATTCGGCTCCTCAGCCATCATGCATCGAGATGCGTGATTGGTGGCACGAGGATCGAGGCATGCATATATTTGTGAAATACACTGCTATGCCCCTTTCCTGCTCTTTGTTGCAGCAAAATCAAGAATCAGCAAATTTTTGGGACTTGGCACGCATTTCAAGAAAAGGTGTAAACAGAGGCTAATTGGGGCATCCCAGTAAATTTCCGCGCAAGGCAGCCCAAACATGCAGCATTCATCAGAATCAAGGCAGCCCCTGGCTTGCATGCCAGTTTACAGTTTTTCTTAGTTAATTTGTTAATTAATTAGGAATTTGTACATTATTTGGACTGTATTATTCGAACTGTATTATTCTTTCATTTGGGACTGTATTATTATTTATTTGGACCCTCTGCGCGAGGGTAAAATTGTAATAAGTGTGGGTGAGTGCGATGTATGTCTTCCAACCCCACATCTTTCTTCCCTTTTATTTACCTGCTTACGATGGTTAGATATAGGGCATATTTCAATTAGCATACAGTATGACAGCATGTTTGCATCATTCATCTGTTTTGCACGCACCGGGCTCGACGCATCATACTAACTACATTTGTATTTCAATTCCAAGTTGAATACATGTTAGCTGTAGTATTCCATATGCCATGTTTAGAATAGCCGAGCCTGCTATAGTTTGCATTTTTGCATGTGTTGCATTAGGCAATTCTGTGCATCTAGGATCATGCATGGATTTCTAACGAGCTTCTGTTTTGGCTTGGAGTACTCGGTGAGTTTTATGCTTTAGCATCCTTGCATGCGTGTGAGTGTTGCCATGAATAGCATGCTTACCATGAGGCTAACTGCTTATGTGATATAATTGCCTTGAATGCCTGTGGGTGGAGGTTGGGTTACTTGGAGTGGAACAATTCATCAAATGTTTGTTTTAAAAGCCCACTAGATAGTGGCAAAATCATGTTTTCTTAAGCCCACCCGAGGGTGGCAAATCCACGTCTTAGCCTACTTTCGAGTAGCACCATCAAACCATTTTCAAACAAACAAACATGAAATGTTTAGTTCCAATTCAGCGACTCGATCTATACTTGTATCTTTGTCATCACATAGTAACCTAGGCTAATAACCTAATAAGAACATACAATGTTTTCAAAATAGATATCATGGTTAGTAGAGGTCGGTCTTTGGATCGGGCGAGGATGCTCACGGTGACCTTCTAATCGTACCCAAGTTCCGAGCGAGGCAACTTTGGTGATGACGGACCGCGTGGCCTTTGGCACGAGTCGGTTTCTAAATTTCCCATTAAAAACATTTAGGTGGCGACTCAGATCGCAAAGCAGTCCATGTTTGGCACTTCTTTCAAAAATCAGTTTTCAAAAGCGATTTGCGGATTTGGACTCTTTGGTTCAAGATTAAGAAGTGACATTTGAGTCCTTGAACCGTAGTGACCCCAATATGAACGGAATGTAACTTAACCCTCCCGGGGCGTTCGGGGCGTCTGATTTCTGGCATTGATTTAGAGAACTTGACTCGAACTCATGATATCTGGTTTTGACTACACTTGTGTGTTTCTTTGCATTGCATTTGCATTGGTGCGCTAGGACACCGTGTTTGCCATCTGCTATTCTGGCGGTTTCTTGGAGGCTGTCTTGTCAAGGCATGTCCATAAGGTGACGATTCTGCTCTGCCAAGATAGAACACAAACCCCGCTTTTACCGGCACCCTTTGACCATTCGACCTAGTGCATATTCGGATCCATAGTGACCATTCCAAACTAAGACAGATTGCTTACCTGTTTATAGGTTGTTTGAAGCCGCTGTGTGCGTAGTGAAACCCTAGCTCCTGACAAAATAAGACAGGGAAACCCTACCCCAACATAGGGGTGTTTTCGCTCTTACTTGCTTGTTATGTGCTTTAGAGTGCGTCTCTGAGAATGCATGTCGATTTGCAAGTTCGGGCATCGAACTGCAAGACTGATTGATATTTTGGGACTCAGTTTGCAGGATAGAGATTTGGGCAGAATTCAGTAGAGAGCACACTCATTCAGCTTTGGTCATATTGGTTATGATGAAATTAGGCTGAGATGCTGTCGGTTTTCTCTTTTGCTAGGTAGTCTTGGAACCATAGCTTCAGAAGGCTCCGATATCCCCCGAGGTTCATCGAACTTGTGCTAATAGACTTTGTCGGGTCAGAGATTCAGTTCAAGGGCAATCAGTGTTCCTTTACCAGAGATAGGGTGAAGGGCGGTCGAGCTGAGATCACCGATTCAGCGATTACGGTCGAGGCCCTTATCCATCCCACCAGTGAACAGTCAGGCTGAGGTCTCAGTTTCTACTGCAGGGATAGATACCAGCCAGTCAGATGGATCAGCAGAATACATCAGGGATGAAGGCAATGATGCGTCAAATACAGGAAACTATGAAACTCATGCAGCAAGACGCTGTCCGCCAAGCGGAATTTTCCAAGCAGCAGGCTGCAATCATGGCTCAGCAAGCCGAGCTCATCACTAGGTTGCAACAGCAAAGTGGAGCGTCTACTTCACATCAAGCTCCTCTCCCACTAGGAGCTCCAACACCCGGAGAGACACCAAATGTCCAGCAGAATCACGGACAATGTGGCTCCGCCTCAATTTTACCCCAGCTGTCCAAAACACCTATCAATCTACCGGACTCTCCCTTCGAGTTCGAGGTCGACCCTACAGCGTTGAAGTTGAGTAAGCTTGAAAAGTTGTTCAAAAAATCTCAGGGGGTAAAGTCCATCCCGGACATTGAGGACGGGTACACCGACGCAGCTGTAACTCTGCCGGACAGGTTCAAGATGCCTCACATCGACCGTTTTGACGGGTCGGGAGATCCCATGGTCCACTTGAGTTTGTTTTCAGATGTTTTGCACCCAATGGGCTTGACAAGATTACAGAAGCTCTCCCTTTTTGGCAGGACCCCGTCGGGTATTGCGGCCATCTGGTATGCCAAATTGGAGGATTCAGTGAAACGAAGCTGGGAGGAGATGGCCGAGGCCTTCGTCGCACAATATTCATACAATACCCAAATCGAGATTACGACCCGTGATCTTGAGACAACGAGACAGGAGCCTAAGGAGAGCTTCTCAGAATTCACCGAGGGCCAAGGCCTCAATGATGACCGTTAGGCCAACGGATAAGGATCGATCACGGATGGTTGTGCGCAACCTCCAGCCCAAATTAATCGCAGAAAATGATCGTGCTCCCTCCCTACCTTTTCAGATTTGCATGAGATGGGAGTCTGGACGAGGATGCTATAAACAGGCCTCATTGACCAGAGAAGGAGCAGCCGAGTATAGCGTTTACCGCGATTGAATCGACCACCGGTATTGTAGCCTGCAAGATCTTCGAAGTGGGCATGGTCGCCACCACCACACCAAGAGCAACCACCCCTTTGTTGGTGCATCCACTTCAAACCCCGAACTTCGACTATCTACCCCGAGGCAAGAGGGTTTTCACCCCACTCTATATGTCTTTGTCTAAAGCCCAGGGGTCCTACTCAGAAAGGACATCTGAAACCGCTGGAGCAACGGCCTCTACCGATCCTCTCCTCCAAAGCATGACCCGACTAAATCATGCTTTCCATCAACAAACCGGTCATGACACCGACAGTTGCGTCCGTCTCCGCCACGAGATACAAAATTTGATTGACAATGGGGTCATCCTCGCACCAGGTCCTGCAAAGTCTATCGGCACTTGATCAGTGAACTTGTGGGGGATAATGTGATGTGATCAAGGGATGAACCACCTGCGGGGCGTTCGATTTACTCGGTATGGTGGATGGCATGCACTGTTTTGAGCAATGTACAAGTGCTGTTAATTTTGCATTCTGACTTGGGTATTGGGTCAGTCTTGTTGTTTTGTTTTGAGTTTGTCTTTTTGTTTTAAGTCAGTCTCTTTTGTTTTGGGTTTGTCTTGTCGTATCGAGTCAGTCCTGTTATATAGGAGTCGAGTGATTCCAGGGGTGTTACCTCGGGCGTCACAATTTTGTTTTGCGTTTGTCTTTTCGTTTTGAGTCTGTTTCTGCCAGGGAGCCAGTAATGCCAACAGATTTGAATGAAACAACAGTGATTTTCACGCTCTCGCGTTTGCTTCTACCTTGTGCCAGTTATGCCAGAAGTTTTGAATGAGATGGCAGTATTTGACTAAGAACTCTGTCTTTTCTGTGCCTTGAAGTCATTGTATTGACCTAAGTTTTTCAAAACTTTTTTGAACACTGCGGTGAAAACAAAGAGGAAGGAATTCCTCGGGATTTGTAAAACTTTGATCAATTGAGAGAAAGAGAGGCGTGCTAAGCCCTTAATGAATGAAATCATGCTCGTTAGCGTGAGTAGTGAGAAACACCCTGGCTTGATCTAGACTGGTTTCACACTATCTTCAGCGCGAGTGATTTGTCGTTTTCTTAAAAATTTTCAAAAACAAAATGTTTTGCGCGGTTCTGCGAAGACCTGTGTAGAATCGTTCTCGAGATTGTGCAGCCCAGGATCGCTCTCAGCCTCGAGACTCAACCCCTTTTGCTTCCAAACCTTGAACTTGAATTCAGAAGGTTCAACGGTCAACTACGATGTGAGGCCTGTGTGGCGGTTGAAGCGACCCTCGAACAAGAGGCACCAAAGTCGATCAAGAAGATCGACCTCATCAAGAAGCTTGCGGTTAAATCGAAGCACCCTCGAACTAGGGGCAAAATGTCCGATATGCTCGAAGAGCCGAAGATGAATCCTTCTGCGAATCAATACAGCAGTCATTTTCCGGGATTCAGTTGACTTTAGGATCTCAAAACCATTTGGCATGGACCAGCTACATTTTTACCCTTTGAGAGGCTCGCTGGGCCGAAAACCCGGAAAGGGCGACCCAGTCAAAAGTTAAAGCAAGAAAAGATATATACAAAAAGCAAAAAGAAAAAAAAAGAAGAAAAGAGAAAAAAGAAGAAAAGCAAAAAAAGAAAAAAGAAGAAAAGAAAAAAAAAAGAAAAAAAAATAAAAGAAATGAAATGAAAAAAAAAGAAGAACAAAGCTCGCAAGGTCGAAAACCCGCGACGGGCGCCTTGGCAAAAGTTAGAGCCTAAAAAGGAGAGGTTAATACCCGAGTGTACCTTAACCCCGAACTACGTAAGGCTTGATTCCCATGTTTGGGATACGTAAGCAACTTTATCCTGAAGTCCAGCCGTAAACACTTCAAATTCGATTGTGTCCATGTGATGGTTCTGGTCTTTGTCTTCACTGTATCCGAGAGTCTGGTTGTGTTCGGCTCGAGGATCGACTACAATGCGGTGCCATTCGAACAAGGGCAACTTTCCGTTATTCAACAGCCATGTGCCGTTCAAACAAGGGGCAACTTTCATTGCCATTCAATGCTATTCTTGGTCGTTCAAACAGGGGGCACCTATTCGTTGCCATGCAGTTCTCTTCAAGCACGAGGCAGTTTTCCTTTGGATCCGAGGTTGTGCATCTCAGGAGTAGGTTTCACGCTCGTTGAGCAAGTGGCCGTTTGCAAAAATAGTTTTTGAGAATTTTTACTGGGGTTGAGTAATTTTCTCGAAAATTGTTCCATCTTTTCAAAAATCGACCACTTCTTGGACCCAAAAAGGAAAATTTTCGGTGCTCATAACCTGACTTGCATGATTTCAAATCAAAAATTAAACAAGCATGTTAATCTAACTCTCATGTCGGTCAAAATTACTTTAGCAAAAGCTCAAAAAAAAATAAAAAATGGTAAACATGATGAACTAGGGGCACAGTTGAGTCATGAGTTCTGTCTTTTCCCCTTTGTCAAAATACTTGCCAAGAAGGGCACTCTACACCGCAGAAAAGGCACTGGCTGAAGGCGACAACAAAAAGGCCGAAAAGCTCCCTCATCCTCCGAGCAACGAGGTATCAAGCCCAGTGTGAAGCACGAACTGGAATGGATCAAGATATTCCACTCCCTCATCTGGACACATCTGATTACGTCCAAACTCTCCAGCAGAGCATCGTCAACCGATGTCAACTGCAAATTTGCTACACACCCAGTTGTAGTGCAACCTCTCTGTGGGAGGAATTCACTAGCTGTAAGCGGAAGAAAGAGAATCTAGCAGAATGCTAGGGGCACGAGCCCACAACTTGCTGTTTATCCATCAACCACCCAGGGGAGGGATTTGAAAAATGAGAGATTGAAGAATAGAGAGATGTGCGATGAGAGGAAAAGTGAGAAAAGGGCTTTTTCAGAAAAACAGAGCTTGAGGGCCGAGTGATGTGAGAACCACAAATAAGAAAAGGGTGGGAAACACTACCCGGTGAAACAGGCTCCCTGTGCATGTCTGAGTGTCGTGTCTTTTTGTTTTATCTCGTTTCTTGTTTTGAGTCGTTTCGAGTGTTACTCGATGTGTCTAGGTTGTGTGCCTTTTATTTCCTTGTTGAGTCGTTTTGTTGTGTGTTCAACGTAGGCTCAATACAGTTAAAAACTCATCTCTCAATTTCAAAAATAAAATTGTTTTGTGCTCCGAGTGCCGTGCCGTTCTCCACATTTGTGCAAAACAAAATTTGTTCTTTCATAAAACCGTAGGATTCAACTCAGGTCATATGAGAACAGTAGAACCGGGACCTATCTGAAGCTATAATGGTTCCGGACTGCAAAGCGAAAGCAAAAGAGGAAAATGTCGGGCATCTGAGTTTGTTCCAATTTCAATAGGCTCCGAGATTGTATTCCGTGTGTACCTCATCAGGTCTTGCCAATGCTCTAAAGTATGAGTGTGCCTCTACCTCAAGCTCAAGATCAAGTCTACCTCAAGCCAGAATGGCGATCAGAAGTGCTCTCTCTGAGTACCAGTTCCTTGCCGGGGTCATCTTGGCTGTGTTCGCAATAAGTTCCTAGGAGACCAACTGCGACGGTGGAAACTAGAGTTCGAATGGCTATTGCCTAGAACGCAAAGGTTCGGGATTTCCGAGACTAAAGTCTGGTTTAAATACCCAGAGGCGTGTCCTCGGCTTGAAATCCGTATAGAAGCCCCATAGGTTGAGATAGCGTGTATGCACCTCAATTACGGATCTTTGGACCAACCTAGTCTGTCACCCCGTTGGAGAATAGGGAAAGTTGTGAATATTATCAGGAAAACAAGCAGCAGCCGTAGCTCCTACATACAGATGTTGTTACTTGTCAGCATTTCAGAGCCTTTGTACTGTAAGTTCAAGGTAAAGTGTTCGAAGAGCACGAGGGGAGATCCCCGTCAGAGTAGAGCGGTTCACCGCCATTCACCTCAGGAGGTGCTTTCTAAAGCGCCGCTTTGTCCATTTATTGTTTTCCTTAAGCATCATGCATTGTAATGCATTGTACCTATCAAGTTTCTTTCTCAGTCATGCACAATATTGTATGTACGGTTCATCCAAAGAAGTTCCGTTTGAGATCATTTATTTGTGTATCAATCACACTTCATTCATTTTGTGTATCTATCACACACATTCTCACTTTTGCGTATCTATCACACGCATTCTCACTTTGTGTATCCATCACGCACATATTCACTTTTTGTGTATCCATCGCACACCTTTAGTGTATCAAACACACTTGTTCACTCAGTGCATCTATCACACTTTGTGTTCACCTTTTGTGTATCCATCACACACCTTTAGTGTATCAATCACACTTGTTCACATAGTGCATCTATCACACTTTGTGTTCACCTTTAGTATGTCTATCATACTCTGCTCACTTTGTGTATCAATCACACTATGCTCATTCGTTGCATTGTTATGCACATCTGTCTAGCATTGTTATGCTCATTACTTGCATTGTTATGCACACTTCACCGCATTGTTATGCACCTTTTCACTTGCAATTATCACTCTTTCTCCTCATGCGACGGGTTAGACCTCTTCGGTTAAAAGCATTTGGAATACGTTCCAATGCTTACACCATTCCGGAACACTGGGATACGTCCCTATGTTTCCCCTTCTTCGGTTAAAAGTGTTCGGAATACGTTCCAATGCTTACACCATTCTGAAACACCGGGATACGTCCCTATGTTTCTCCCTCTTCGATTAAAAGCGTTCGGAATACGTTCCAATGTTTACACCATTGTGAAACACCGGGATACGTCCCTATGTTTCTCCCTCTTCGGTTAAAAGCGTTCGGAATACGTTCCAATGCTTACACCATTCTGAAACACTAGAATACGTCCCTACGTTTCTCCCTCTTCGGTTAAAAGTGTTTGGAATACGTTCCAATGCTTACACCATTCTAAAACACCGGGATACGTCCCTTTGTTTCTCCCGTTTCGGTTAAAAGCGTTCGGAATACGTTCCAATGCTTGCACCATTCTGAAACACCGGGATACGTCCCTATGTTTCTCCCTCTTCGGTTAAAAGTGTTCGGAATACGTTCCAATGCTTACACCATTCTGAAACACCGGGATACGTCCCTATGTTTTTCCCTCTTCGGTTAAAAGTGTTCGGAATACGTTCCAATGCTTACACCATTCTGGAACACCGGGATACGTCCCTATGTTTCTCCCTCTTCGGTTAAAAGCGTTCAGAATACGTTCCAATGCTTACACCATTCTGAAACACCGGGATACGTCTCTATGTCTCTCCCTCTTCGGTTAAAAATGTTCGGAATACGTTCCAATGCTTACACCATTCTGAAACACCGGGATGCGTCCCTATATCTCACATTCCTTGTAGAACACCGAGATACGTCCCTATGTTTCTTCTTCTTTTCTAACCTTTGGGATACGTCCCTAATCTCTGGGATACGTCCCTAATATCTGGGATACGTCCCTAACCTTTGGGATGCGTCCCTAACCTTCGGGATGCGTCCCTAATCCTCTGGGATACGTCCCTAACCTCTGGGATACGTCCCTAATATCTGGGATACGTCCCTAACCTTTGGGATACGTCCCTAACCTTCGGGATGCGTCCCTAACCTTCGGGATACGTCCCTAATCCTCTGGGATACGTCCCTAACCTTTGGGATGCGTCCTAATCCTCGATATGTCCCTAACCTTTGGGATACGCCCCAACCTCCGAGATACGCCCCTCGTTCCCCCTTTGGTTAAGAGCATTTGGAATACGTTCAATGCTTAAACCACTCAAACACCGATAAGTCCTACGCTTCTCTCTTTGTTCCTTCCTCAAGATTTCATTCGCTTTGCCTTGCGCACATCACCGTACTTGTTAGTACATTACATTGTTTTGCATACAAACCGGCCAGCGTAGCGTATAAGTCCAATCTTCAAACCGCGGCCAGGTGTGTAAGTCCAATCTTCAAACCGGCCACAGAGCGTAAGTCCAATCTTCAAACCGGCTTCACGTAGCATGTAAGTCCAATCTTCAAACCGGCTTCGCGTAACGTGTAAGTCCAATCTTCAAACCGGCTTCGCGTAGCGTATAAGTCCAATCTTCAAACCGGCCAGCGTATAAGTCCAATCTTCAAACCGCGGCTTCACGTGTCCAATTATCAAAATCTTCCTGCATATCACTTTGCATCCTGCCCCTGAACTACGCAGGTTTGATTCCTTGCAAAAGGATACGTAGGCAGCCTGCGGGCACAACCATTTATTTATCTATATTTTGTTTGTTTGTCCAAGTCTTCGGCCTTGTCAAAAATGGGTCGTCTCTGGGCTTTGACATTCACTCCGCTACTTCTTGACTTCCGAAGTTACACAAAGAGGGCAAATCAGAGACACCCCATTTTTGATCTCCATAAGACTTGACGCGATCGATGGTTTACATGGTGGAGAAAGTTGTGCAGGGGAAAGGTGCAATTTCTTCAGCAAAGAGAGAGGAACAAATCCCAACTTCACGCCCCATTTTGGACCAAAGCTATTTTGAATGGTTTTTAGACCTTAAAACCCTCTCTTTCAAAACATTTTTGAAATAAAGTTTCTGCGATGTTCCGAGGCTCGCCTTTTGTCAAACGTCGCGTTTTTCGATAAACCGAGCAAGGACAAAGTGGAAACGAATGAAAGAGAGATGAAATCTTTGAAAAATATTTCAAAACACCTTACTTAGGGGTTTGGATTTGAAGAAAAGAGGAGAAGAGGGAAGAAATCCAGTTGGGGGAGAAAATGGGCATGAACCGTCAAGAAAAGTCGAACAGCCCTCGCCGAATTGGGCCTATTCGTTCGCATACTTGGAAAAATTACTCCCGGGGCTTCATTTTTCACTCAAGAATCTCCTAAATTCAATTCCGGACAGAGGAAATATCGTTGGTTGAAGTAAGGCATCACTCCGGTTGAATCGAAATCTGCGCGGCTTCACGGAAATGGGCATAACTTTTTCCACAGGAGGAATTTTGATGCAAGGATTGCTCCATTGGAAATATAACTTCCGGGGCTTCAATTTAGACACTTGAATGGCCACCATTGGACTTCCCAATCACCCACCGGCCACTTTTCTTCCCGGCAGCCTATTTTTCTTGCCCTGAAAGTAGCTGGCCGGCCAGAAAATCTAGCTGGCCGGCCACCCTTTTTGTGAAATGACCTTTTTGCCCCTTTAAACTAGCCGGCCATGCCCCCCTCCCCAAGTGTGTCCTAGATGTGAATTTTGTTTTCCACTACACCCATGTCCGAGGGTTTGGCCATTTTGGGGGGAAACTTGACTAGTTTTCCCCCCCTTTTTTCCCTCAATTTTTCCACCAATTTTGCCTACATATACACCACCTCAGGTCTGTTTTTAGGGTTAGAAAAAATTGTTGGAGAGTCTTGTATACACATCTCTCTCCCTCTCTACTTCCAAGCTCAAAAACAACCAAGTTCCAACCCCATTTCTTCATCACCACCAAGCACCACCACCACTACTCCATTTCCAGCATCTTGAGGGGCTTTCCAGCAGCTAGGAGGGACCATTTTCAGTCCTAGAAGCAGCCAAGGTTTTGGTCTACAAGGGTGAGCACTCATTTCCCCTTTTGAGCTCAATTTTTGTATCATTTTTTTACCCTCTTTGCTTGCTGTTTTGGGATCCGACCCCAACTGTAACTAGGCTTAGTTTGAGCTATTTTACATGTTTGTTGAAGGTCTCAACACTTTTTGAGACCCCCATTTGGTACTTGCTTCAATATCCTCTTGAATGCCATAATCTTGCATAGTATTTCTAGCCCATTTTTAATCTGTTTTTGAGCATGATGTAAACTTTAGTTGAGCATATTTTGAGCCCCTATTCAACATGGAAGAAGGGCTCAACCTTGTTTGGGACCTCCATGTGTGACTTGCTTCATTGCCCCTCTTTGGTCCCTATTTTTGCATGATTTTTTAGGCTTATCTTGCTCCTGTTTTCAGCCATGCTCAGAACTGAAAGTGGTCATATTTTGACCCCCTTGTCATATTTCATGAAGGGTATTTGGCTGTTTGATGAATATTTTGCCTACTTCATGTTATACCCTTTTGTGGCCTTAATCTTGCATTGCATTTTGAGCATGTTTGCATACTGATTTGGGGACTGTCATAAACTGTAAATGTTCATATTTTTGGTCCCTATTCAGTGTTGTAGAAGGGTATTTTTCTGTTTAGGCTTTTCATCTATCACTTGCTTCATTGCCTCCCTTGCGGAGCCATTTTTGTATGCCATTTTAGCCCTACTTGTGATTGCTATTTGGCCATGTTTTGAACTGTAAAAATGCTAGTTTTGGGGCTGCCTTGCTTCTGTTTTTTCATGTCATGTATCAATTATGTATTCATTGTGTAGTTATAAGCCATTTCATACACCAAAATCCATGTTTCGGGAGTGATTCCATGCATCGGGTTTCGTTTTACCAGGTTTCGGGGATGTTTTCCCCCTCATTTTGCCACTGATTTTTGCATGTTTTCATGTCATATTCCATGTCTTTGCCATGTCTCATTAGAGTGGCATTTCGGTGCCTGAGGGTTCGTCCTCGATTTGCGTGCACGCAAGCACGCATTTCGAGGTGTCTTGTTTTCATTTGATGGCCTCCTATGTGAGTGTGGCTGAGGCTCTCTCATGTTGGTGTAAGCCCATTATTGCATTGCGTATGCCATTTCATCTATAACATTGTGTATGCCCGGTTGTGTATTACCTCGTGTAGCGTGTATGCCATTCCATAACGTTGTGTATGTTAGGATTGTATATTAGTTGCATTTCATGCATATCATGCATATTGCATCGTGTTCGGGATAGGAGTTAGCCCGGGCACGGGAAACAAGGTACGTTCCGTACTCCGAGTAACGGAACGTATCTCAATTCCCGAGTCACCGACACTCCGGATTATCCATGATGGAGTTAGGTTTTGTTATAGTATTCATATGCATTCATTCTATATTGAGTTGTGCAATTCGGCTCCTCAGCCATCATGTATCGAGATGCGTGATTGGTGGCACGAGGATCGAGGCATGCATATATTTGTGAAATACATTGCTATGCCCCTTTCCTGCTCTCTGTTGTAGCAAAATCAAGAATCAGCAAATTTTCGGGACTTGGCACGCATTTCAAGAAAATGTGTAAACAGAGGCTAATTGGGGCATCGATAGAATTTCGCGCAAGCGACCCAAACATGCATTCATCGAATCAAGGCACTCGGCTTGCATGCCAGTTTATAGTTTTTCTTAGTTAATTTGTTAATTAATTAGGAATTTGTACATTATTTGGACTGTATTATTCGGACTGTATTATTCTTTCATTTTGGGACTGTATTATTATTTATTCGGACCCTCTGCGCGAGGGCAAAATTGTAATAAGTGTGGGTGAGTGTGATGTATGTCTTCCAACCCCACGTCTTTCTTCCCTTTTATTTACCTGCTTACGATGGTTAGATATAGGGCATATTTCAATTAGCATACAGTATGACAGCATGTTTGCATTATTCATCTGTTTTGCACGCACCGGGCTCGACGCATCATACTAACTACATTTGTATTTCAATTTCAAGTTGAATACATGTTAGCTGTAGTATTCCATATGCCATGTTTAGAATAGCCGAGCCTGCTATAGTTTGCATTTTGCATGTGTTGCATTAGGCAATTCTGTGTATCTAGGATCATGCATGGATTTCTAATGAGCTTCTGTTTTGGCTTGGAGTACTCGGTGAGTTTTATGCTTTAGCATCCTTGCATGCGTGTGAGTGTTGCCATGAATAGCATGTTTACCATGAGGCTAACTGCTTATGTGATATAATTGCCTTGAATGCCTGTGGGTAGAGGTTGGGTTACTTGGAGTGGAACAATTCATCAAATGTTTGTTTTAAAAGCCTACTAGATAGTGGCAAAATCATGTTTTCTTAAGCCCACCCGAGGGTGGCAAATCCACGTCTTAGCCTACTTGCGAGTAGCACCATCAAACCATTTTCAAACAAACAAACATGAAATGTTTAGTTCCAATTCAGGCGACTCAGTCTATACTTGTATGCTGTGCGCATCACATAGTAACCTAGGCTAATAACCGGAATAAGAACATACAATGTTTTCAAAAATAGATATCATGGTTAGTAGAGGCCGGTCTTTGACCGGGAGAGTGGGGGTGCTCACGAAGTGACCTTCCCCAATCGTACCCAAGTTCTCGAGCCGAGGCAACTTTGGTGATGACGGACACGTGGCCTTTGGCACCGAGTCAGGGTTTTCTAAATTTCCCATTAAAAAAACATTTAGGTGGCGACTCTGTATCTGGCAAAGCAGTCCATGTTTGGCACTTCTTTCAAAAATCAGTTTTCTCAAAACGATTTGTCGGATTTGGACTCTTTGGTTCAAGATTAAGAACCGTGACATTTGAGTCCTTGAACTGTAGTGACCCCAATATGAACAGGCAGGACTTAACCCTCCCGGGCGTTCGGGCGCTCTGAGGTCCCGCCGTATATGCAGATAAAGGTTCCCACTCGAGCGTCACTTCCCACGCTCGAGCGGACTGCAAAACATGGCAAAAGTACTGGATGGGTGAAAATCACGCTCAATTGGGCGCTCGACACCCGCCGGCGTAAGATTACAAGTTCCGCCGGCGTCAATTCTTCCACTCGAGCGGACTTCAAAACAGTGCAAAGTACTGGGAGCACGAATTTCCCGCTCGAGCGCCACTTTCTCCGCTCAAGCGAGAGTCCAAAATCTGGAATTTTCAGATTTGAACTTCCAAGCTCAAATCAAGTTCCAATTTATCAAAATCAATTCCTTTGGGCCCATTTCTTGGAAAACACTTGTAAATACATAGAATAACATGATTCAAAGCTCAATTTGTAAAATCAAGGCCCAAAGGTAGTTTAATTAAATCCAAATTCAAACCAATTTTCATGAACATGCTACAAACATGACATGCATGAGTTTAACTCCATTCAAAGCTTTAATTTCATGCTCTATTGAGCTCAATAGCCCCAAAACAAGATCAAATCATGGTCCAATGTAAACTTATGAACATGTATGTGAGGAATTATGAACTACGACCTCAAAACTTCAATATATATATATACATTCATGCGACAATCAAGCTACAATTCAACATTATTAGACTAAATCTTGATTTAGATCACTAGAAGCTCATGAACCATGCAAGAACAAGCTTAAACATAACAACGAGAGGTTGAATCTGTTTACCTAAGTCTTGAGTTTGAGGTGTAGGAGCTCAATTTACAATTATCCTCTAATTTCTTTAATTCACCAAGCAAGACACAAGAAGGAATTCAATTTCTCTCACTCTCTCCCTCTCTTCTCTCTTGGTCAGCTAAGGGTCTCAAATGAGATGAACAAAATGTTGCCAAGATGAAATAAACCAAGCCTCAAAATGTTTAGTTAGTGGTCCACTAATAGGGCAAGGTTGTAAATAATGTAACTTGTGGAATTAAGCTTATTTTAATCTATTTTAATCATACCAAATCGCATCTTAATTAAATACACCATAAAATCACATAAATTCCAATAATCCCAAATCATCAGCCAATTTCAGGCTCGGCCGCCGATAAGGCCTTTAATTAGTAGTTTAAACACAAAGACATGAACAGATAATTTGGCAATCAAACAGATAGAATGCAATTCAAACAGATATACTCAATCAATCAGCTTCAGATTTCAATCAGTCAGTTCAGTATTTCAATCAGTTCAAGTACCCATCATAATCAATCTCAGTTTAACAGTAATCAGTAATTAATCGGTAAGCAATAGTGAGGGTTGTTACAGTCTCCCCTCCTTAAAAGAGTTTAGTCCTCTAAACTCGAGTTACCTTCATTCTGGAAGAAAACTGTAACAACCCTCGTACTGATTACTGCTAAACCGAACTGATAATGACTGATAATTGAATTAACCGAAGTACTGAATGAACTGATTGAAATCGAAACTGGAATTGGATAAGTTTATTTATTGTATTGCGTATTGCATCTGTTTGATTGTTTAATTATCTGTTTGCGTTCATGTGTTTAAACTGCTAATTGAAGGCCTTATCGGCGGCCGAATTGGAAACCGTTTAGTGTTTAGGACTCAGTAGAATATTTGTGATTTAATGATATATTTACCTGAAAATTGATTAGGAATGATTAAATTAGATTAAATTAAGTCAATTAAAGAGCTTACCGCAATTACGACTTTGCCATTGAGTGGGCCACTATCCTACACTATTAAGGACTTGAATTACACTTGAACCAACTTATTTCCTCAGCCATAATCTAGCCGACCATAGTAGAGAGTGAGGGAGAAGAGAGAGAGTTGGACTCAAATTGTTGAATTTGCTTGGAGATCGCTTAGAATTGAAGTATAATTGGCATAATCTAGCTTCCACACCTTGAAATTGACACTCTAGGTAAGGAAATCATCTTCTTCTTGTTGTCTTGAGCTAAATCTTGCATGTTTCATGCATCATTGTAGAGCTAAGCCATGTTTTAAGTTCTAGAATGTTGAATTGAAACTTGATTGTTGCATGCATGACCATTTTGGTGTATTTTGGAGTTGATTTCATGTTGAATTGTGCATGCAAGCTTATGTTCTTATCATAGTCCATGTTTCCACATCGTTTTCAAAGATTGGAGCTCAATAGAGCAAGATTTGAACCTTGAATTTGGTTTAAAGTGCATGCATGTCATGTTTGCATGTTGTTCTTGAAAATTTGTTTGAAATTGAGTTTAATTTAAACACCCTTGGGCCTTGATTTCTTAAATTGAGCCTTAAAACGTGTTATTCTACGTGTTTGAAAGACTTTTCCAGAAAATGGGCCCAAGAGGATCGAGTTGGGAGCATCAAACTTGAGTTTTGAACTTGGAACACAAACCTGGATTTTCAAGATTTTTTATGTCCGCTCGAGCGGGGGAAGTGCCGCTCGAGCGGGGAAATCATGCTCCCAGCATTTTCTTCGACTTGTTTCTGATCGCTCGGCGAGTGTTTCACGCCGGCGGAGAAATCGCGCATCCAAAGATCTTGCAGTTGCATCACCGCCGGCGGGGACCTTTGTTTGTTTGTCGCCGCGGAAAGGGAAACAAAAAATCCGCTGGCGAGAAAAACGCTTCGAGCGAAGGCTCTATTTCACTGAAAATTCTGAAATTGAATTATGTGCACATCTTTGCATCCTCATCCCATCCTAGGCATTCTTAGGCCTAGTTTAAGGCATCTTAATGAGGATTTAGACATAGAACCACACCGAGGAATTTAGGGATTTAATTAACATCCTTCCGACTGTGAAACTTAGTGTGTGTTCTATTTGTTAACTGTTTAGGGTTGGCTCTCGAGGACGCGCTCTAGCTGCTATTAGCCCAGAACTCTGTGAGTAACAATTGTGTAAAGATATGTTCAAAATGGTTATCTTTTGAATCTTGGAATGTTTATTGAACCGATATTGTTTCTTGAATGAATGTATGTCTGTATTCAACAGACATTGTGGCATCCTTAGCATTGGTATTCTTGTTATAGAGCTCTATCGGTTCCTTGTGGAACCATCTTTATTCTTGTTGATGGCCATCATTCCGTTGGTTCTGTTAAGACCGGTCCTTTGGACCTATTGTTTATAGGCTAATGGATGTACCACATATGACTGATTGATTGAAATACTGAAAGACTGAAATACTGTTTAATGAACTGATTTCATTACTGTAAGGACATTCATTCATAACCTCTTTACGCTGTATGTTATTCACTGGGCTTTAGCTCACTGTTTATATATATATGTAGGTTCTCGTGACGGGGGAGCTAGGAGCGTGGGATTGGTCCCCAGTTTTGTCAAGCCAGCCTATGTGCCTCACTGCGAGGTTCCGAGTTGCCATGCTTTGGCTTGGGGTGTTTTTGTGTCCCCTATCGGCCTCCTTACTGTTTTGTACTTTTGTATAGACTGTCTACCGTTTCACTGTACTGTTATCGAGGGATTAGGTTCCCGTACCGACTGTTTGTATATGATTGTATAGACTGTATATGGATTGTACTGTTTTGAACTGTATGAATGCATAAAAATGTTTTTGGCATACAGATTTTCACAGCTCAATGGACACTAGTTATTTACTGTATTGGCTTCAGAACGTACATACTCTGTTTAAGCGTATTCTTTGTGAGGCCTTGATAATCTCGGATTCTTGGCGATTCTGATGCTAAACCCATAGGGTCGGGTTTGGGTCGTAACAAAAACAGGATTCAGTGGAAACAGTTTAGGATATCTCTTGGCCATGTCATCTTTCCTTTCCCAAGTGGCATACACGCCACCATGATTTTGCCAGTCAACTTTCACTAACAGGATCTCTTTATTTCTCAACTTCTTGATTCGTCTGTTTACGATCTGAATAGGCCGTTCCTCATAAGTGTAGTCATCACTCAGCACTACACGAGTAGGCTTTATCACATAAAAAGGATCCCGGAGGTAATCCCTCAACATAGAAATGTGGAAGACATTATGCATATGCTCCATTTTAGGAGGAAGCGCAACTTGATACGCCATCGGATTGATTTTCTCGATAATCTCATACGGTCTGACA
This sequence comes from Camellia lanceoleosa, assembly GCA_025200525.1. NCBI lineage: Eukaryota > Viridiplantae > Streptophyta > Magnoliopsida > Ericales > Theaceae > Camellia > Camellia lanceoleosa. Next base: position 182,858,122 of record CM045764.1, on the reverse strand, counting down.
TATCTCGGCGCTAACTTGCCCTTGACTCCAAAACGAGTCTGGCCTTTCATCGGTGTCACTTTCACAAAAACGTGATCACCCACTTCATATTCTCTATCCCGTCTTCTGACATCCACATAACTTTTCTGTCGGCTCTGTGCAGTTTTCAGTCTCTGTTGTATCAATTTCACTTTTTCAGTCATTTCATATACAATCTCGGGCCCAAGCAAAGGCCCATCTCCAACTTCTGCCCAACAAATCGGAGATCTACATTTTCTGGTATACAATGCCTCGAAAGATGCCATCCCAATACTTGAATGATAGCTGTTGTTGTAGGCGAATTCAACTAAGGGCAAATGGCTTTCCCAGTTTCCCTCTAATGAAAGCCTATCAGACTTACTAGCTAACTAGTGGATACGATGCCTTGAACTGTTTAGCTATTTGTGTAAACTAAGACAATAGACTACACATAGTGTATCCGCAGACATAGTTTGGTTCTTACGGTTGTGTTCATTTTGACCTTAAACAACACCTGGTAATTCATGAGTGCTCTAGAGAATTTAGCTTTCTCAGTTCTCACAGAACCCATCCAGTTCACACTCATATAGGTGATTTCTTATTAAGAGTATCCTGCTATACCCCACTTGAATGTCCAAGTTATAAGAATTATTAAAAATAAAGCTTATCCTACTAACATTGCAGATATCACTCTTCTTATCATAGAAATGGGTAGGAGCAAACCTCCTTAGTGATACGTGAAGTCATCCATAATTCGGTTGTCTCTTTGAACTTAGATCTTGGAATCTCCAATCAACTAGGTTGGGTTGCCATTATGACGACTTTTAAGTAATAGGCTTTAATCCCATTTCCCTTAATAAACGGTACACTTGCTCTTGGGCTGGCCCTTTAGTCAATGGGTCCGCAACATTCTCCTTTGACTTTACATATTCTATGGAAATTATTCTATGTGAGAGCAAATGCCTAACGATATTATGTTTTCGACGAATATGTCGAGACTTACCATTATACATATGATTATGTGCCCGTCCTATTGCTGCTTCACTATCAAAGTGAATGCATATAGTTGGCACAGGTTTAGGCCACATTGGAATGTCTTCTAAGAAATTACGAAACCATGTTGCTTCTTCTCCTGTTTTATCTAATGCGATAAACTCAGATTCCATTGTCAACTTTGCTATGCATGTTTGCTTGGACGATTTCCAAGAGACTACAGCACCTCCCATGGTAAAGACGTATCCACTATTAGATTTTGAGTCTTTAGTACTCTATATTCAATTTGCACCACTGTACCCCTCGAGTATTGCAGGATATTTGGTATAATGTAAGCCATAATTCTGAGTATGTCTTAAATACCTAAATACCCTAATTATCGTTTTCCAATGATCGGACACTGGATTACTTGTGTACCTACTCAATTTGCTAACAGCATAGGCTATATCTAGTCTAGTGCAATTCATTAAATACATCAAGCTTCAAATTATTCGAGAGTACTCTAATTGAGATATGTCTACACCTGTATTTTTTGACAAATGAAGACTAATGTCAACAGGTGTTTTAGTAGGACAGTCGTCATGCTTTCCAAATTTCTTCAGAATTTTCTCAACATAGTGAGACTGAGATAAAACATATCATTCAGATGTTCTAGTAATTTTTATTCCTAGAATTACATCTGTTACTCTCTGATCTGTCATGTCAAATTTTTTGTTCAACATTTTCTTTGTGGATTTAATCATGTCATTATTGCTTCCAATAATGAGCATGTCATCCACATAAAGACAAACTATGACATAGCTTTTGTCTGTATTTTTAACATAGACGCATTTTTTACATTCATTTATCTTAAAACCATCCGAAAGCATAGCATGATCAAATTTTTCTTGCCATTGTTTCAGAACTTGTTTCAATCTATAAAGGGATTTGACAAGTTTACAAACTTTTTTCTCTTGGCCATGAACTTGAAACCCTTCCGGTTGTTTCATATAGATTTCTTCATCTAACTCGCAATTCAAAAAAGCTGTTTTAACATTCATTTGATGTATTTCTAGATTATACAAAGCTGTAATCGCAATTAACATGCAAATAGATGTTATTCTTGCCATTGGTAAATAGGTGTCAAAATAATCAAGGCCTTCCTTCTGCTTGTATCCCTTAATAACAAGCCTAGCCTTGTATTTATCAATTGAACCATCTACTTTCATTTTTCTCTTGAATATTCACTTATATCCAAAAGGTTTACACCTTAGTGGAAGATCTACCAGTTCCCAAGTATAATTTTGCAAAATTGATTCAATTTCACTATTCACAGCCTTTTTCCAAAATGGAGCTTTAGGACTTGACATTGTTTCATTGAAGTTTTGAGGCTCATTTTCTAACATGTATGTCAGAAAATTTGGACCAAATGATTTAGAGATCCTAGCCCTCTTACCATGTTTAGATTCATCTACTTCATTATCATTGTGGTCTTCACTACTACTCATAGCAGTATCAAAAGTTCTTTTATTTGAACTTTTCTCTTCAGTTTCCTTGCAAGGAAAATGTGTTCAAAATACGACGCATTCCTTGACTCAATAATAGTGTTTACATGCATATTAGGATTTCAGATCTATAAACTAAAAATCTGTATGCAGTACTATTATTTAAATAACCAATGAACACACAATCAATGATTTTTGGTCCTATCTTAGTCGTTTTGGGACTAGGGACTGTTACCTTAGCCAAACACCCCCACACTTTAAGGAAATTGTAGGTAGGTCGTCGACCTTTCCATACTTCATAAGGTGTTTGATTGATTTTCTTGTGGGGTACTCTGTCAAGGATAAAATTAGCAGACAAAATCGCTTCCCCCCCACAAGTTCTGAGGTAACCCTGAACTAATCAATATGGCATTGTAGACGTCCCCGAACGCATCCCGGGGGAAGGGAGTGCGAGTCCCTCCCCCCCGGTTCTGGTTCGATATTGGGTCACTACAGTTCGAAGGACTCAAATGTCACGGTTCTTAATCTTGAACCAAAGAGTCCAAATCCGACCGTCGTTTTGAGAAAAGCAGATTTTTTGAAAGAAGTGCCAAACATGGATGCTTTGCGGAATCTGAGTCGTCACCTAAATGTTTTTTTTTTTATGGAAAATTTAGGAAACCACGACTCGGTGCGAAAAGGCCACGTGTCCGTCATCACCAATGTTGCCTCGGCTGGGAACTTGGGTGCGATTGAGAAGGTCGCCGTGAGCAAGCACCCTTCGCCGATCAAAAGACCGGCCTCTACTAACCATAATATCTTATTTTGAAAACATTGTGAGTTCTTATTCCGGTTATTAGCCTAGGTTACTATGTGATGCGTACAGCATACAAGTATAGACTGAATCGCCTGAATTGGAACAAAACATTTCATGTTTGTTTATTTGAAAATGGTTTGATGGTGCTACCCGCGGGTAGGCTAAGACGTGGATTTGCCACCCTCAGGTGGGCTTAGAAAACATGATTTTGCCACTATCTAGTGGGCTTAAAACAAACATTTTATGAATTGTCCCAATTCAAGTAACTCAACCTCCATCCACAGGCATTCAAGCAGTTATATCACATAAGCACTTAGCCTCATGGTAAGCATGCTATTCATGGCAATCACTCACACGCATGCAAGGATGCTAAAGCATAAAACTCACCGAGTACTCCAAGCCAAAACAGAAGCTTATTAGAAATCATGCATGATCCTAAATATACAGAATTGCCTAATGCAACACATGCGAAGATGCAACTATAGCAGGCTCGGCTATTCTAAACATGGCATATGAAATGCTACAACTAACAAGTATTCAATTTGGAATTGAAATACAAATGCAGTTAGTATGATGCGCCGGGCCCGGTGCGTGCAAAACAGATGAATGATGCAAACATGCTGTCATACTGTATGCTAATTGAAACATGCCCTATATCTAACCATCATAAGCGGGTAAATAAAAGGGAAGAAAGAAGTGGGGGTTGGAAGACATACATCACACTCACCCACACTTATTACAATTATGCCCTCGTGTAGAGGGTCCGAATAAATATACAGTCCGAAATGAAAGAATAATACAGTTCGAAATATACAAATTCCTAATTAATTAACAAATTAACTAAGAAAAACTGTAAACTTGCATGCAAGCCAGGGGCTGCCTTACTTCCGTTGAATGATGTATGCTGGGCTGCTTTTTCAAAAATCCACTGGGATGCCCCAATTAGCCTCTGTTTGCAATGTTCCTCGAAATGCGTTCCAAGGCTTGGAAAGCTCGATTCTTGATTTTCTTTGCAATGAGAGCGGGAAGGGGCATAGCAATGTATTTCACAAATATATGCATGCCTCAATCCTCGTGCCACCAATCACGCATCTCGATGCATGATGGCCGAGGAGTTGGATTGCACAACTCAATATAGGATGAATGCAGATGAATGCTACAACAAAACCTAACTCCATCATGGGTAATCCGGAGTGACTGTGACTTGGGAATTGAGACCCGTTCCGTCACTTGGAGTACGGAACGTGCCTCGTTTCCCGTGCCCGGGCTAATTCCTATTCCGAACACAATGCAATATACATGATATGTATGAATGCAACTAAGATACAATCCTAACATACACAATGCTGTGAAAATGAGATGTCTCGGAATGCGTGCACACGGGCACGCAAACCGAGGAAATGATCCTAAGGCATAAAATGGCATACGCAATGCAATTGGACTTACACTGACATGAGTGGACCTCAGCCACACTCACATAAGAGGCCGTCGGATGAAAAATAAGATGCCTCGAAATGCGTGCACACGGGCATGCAAACCGAGGCAAAGGCATACGGAATGCAATGATGCTAAAATGACATAAACAATACAATATGGGCTTACACTAACATGAGAGAGCCTCAGCCACATTCACATAAGAGGCCGAGAGATGAAAAAAGAGATGCCTCGAAATGCGTGCACACGGACACGCAAACCGAGGCCATGGCATATACGATGCAATGAGACTAAAATGGCATACAGAATGCAAAATGGACTTACACTAACATGGGTAAGCCTCAGCCACACTCACATAAGAGGCCGTCGGATAAAAAAAGAAGTGCCTCGAAATGCGTGCACACAGACACGCAAACCGAGACAATGACATAAAGGCATAAAACGGCCTGAAATATGATATACAATGAGACTAAAATGAGATGTCTCGAAATGCGTGCCCATGGACACGCAAACCAAGAAAATGGCATACGAAATGCAACAGGACTAAAATGAGATATGCGATGCAATATGGGCTTACACCAACATGAGAGAGCCTCAACCACACTCACACAGGAGGCCGATGGATGAAAATGAAGTGCCTCGAAATCGTGCTGCAGCATAAACCGAGGCGATGGCCCTAAGGCATGAAATGGCATGGAAATGATATGCAAACATGCAAATGAATTTTGGCATTTGAAATGTGGGGGAAAACAGCCCCGAAATGAGGCGAAAGTACACCCGATGCATGAAATGGCCCCGAAACATGAATTTAGGCACCCGAAATGGCCTATAGCTATACCAAACATGCACAATATAGACATGGAATGAAAATACAGTAGCAAGGTAGCCCCAAGACAAGCATTTTTCAGTCATAAAAAGGGCTAAACAGCAAGCACACATAGGATTAAGCAAGAATGCAAAAATGGCTCCCCAAGAGGGGTATTGAAGTAAGTGATATATGAAATGCCCAAATGGAAAAATACCCTTCTACAACACTGAAGAGGGACTAAAAATATGCACATTTACAGTAGATGACATCCCCCAAATCAGTATGAAAATATGCTAAAAATGTCATGCAAGATTGAGGCCACAAGAGGATATAACATGAAGTAGGCCAAACATTCATCCAACAAGAAAAGACCCTTAATGAAATATGTCCAGAGGGTCAAAATATGATTCATTCCAGTTCTGATGATGGCAGAAAACAGAGGCTAGATAAGCCTAAAAGAGCATGTAAAAATGAGGGCCAAAGAGGGGTAGAATGGTAGGTACTACATGGAGACCCCAAAAAATATTGATCCCTTCTAAAATGTTGTAGAGGGACACAAAATAAGATTACTCACAGTTCATAACAAACTCCAAAACAATTTACATATAGGTCAAAAAAATCATGCAAATTTACGGTAAATAGGAGAGATTATGAAGTAAGTGCAAGATAGAGGACCCAAAAAGGATTGAGCCCTTCTTCAATGTTGAAGAGGGGCTCAAAATAGGCCCACTTACAGTTTACATTATGCTCGAAAACAGATCACTCATAGGCTAGAAATTTCATGCAAAAAAATGGCATATAAGATGATATTGAAGCAAGTACCAAATGGAGGGCTCAAACAGGGTTGATCCCTTAAAAAAACATGAAGATAAGCTCAAAAGAGTGACCCTTTCAGTTAGGGTCGGAGCCTAAAACAGTGAGCAAATAGGCTTAAGAAATGAAGCAAGAAAATGCTACAAAAGAGGAAAATGGAGACTTACCCTTGTAGACCTTTTCTTTTCTACCTCTTGGCTTGCGGAATGTTGCTTCTAAGCCTCTAAGAACCTCTCCTTTCTGCTGGAAATGGAGTGGTGATGGGGATGCTTGATAGTGATGAAGAAATGGCACCAAACTTGAAGAAAAATGACTTTGGAGCTTGGAAATGGAGAGAAATGGGAGGTGGAAGGTATAGTTCTCTCTCAAATGTGTCTAACAAATGTCTAACCTTAAACCAAGAAGCCAAGCCTCTCCTTTATAGAGGAGAGGCATGAAAAATATCTAAGGGACCTCTCTAATCCTCCATACACGTGTATGGAGGATGGTCAATGGCAACCAAATGTACAATTTGGAATACACTGAGGGAGAGGAAAATGGCCGGCCAGCTTAAAGGGGAAAAAAGGTCATTTCACAAAAGGGGTGGCCGGCCAGCTAGATTTTCTGGCTGGCCAACTACTTTTCAGGAGCTATCGGGAAGAAAACTGGCCGGTGGGTGCTAGGGAAGTCCAAATGTGGCCATTCAAGTGTCCAAATTGAAGCCCCGGAAGTTATCTTTCCAATGGAGGTAGCCTTGCATCAAAATTCCTCCTATGGAAAAATTTATGCCAGTTTCCGTGAAGCCGCGCAGATTTCAGTTCAACCGGAGTGATGCCTTACTTCAATCAACCATATCTCCTCCGTACGGAATTGAATTTAGGAGATTCTTGAGTAAAAAATGAAGCCCCGGGAGTAAGCTTTCCAACGATGGTGGCCTAATACTTTAATTCCTCTTGTGCAAAGAGTTACGCCCGTTTCGGTGAAGCCGCGCAGACTTTTCTCCTTCCCGGATTCATGCTGAACCACTTTTGACCAAACAAAAAGTTGGTTGTCAAAAAAATTGCTGGCCTCCCACCCTGCTACAAGCTTCCTAACCATGAAAATAAGGCCTCCACCAAAAATGAACCCAAACCGATGTGAAATGAAGGTTCGGGGGCCGAACGCGCAGTTTGGGACCCCGAAAACTGACTGTTGGGTACCGGGAGTGGTGTTCAACCACGAAGTGGGTATCTAAGACCCCAGTGTCCCTCGAAAGGGAGTAAATAAGATGCATGCCAAAAACCAAAGGAATCGGAGATGTTTAGATGGTCCCGAACCGAGGCACACGGCCTGACGGCTCCGAAAATTGGGAACCGGGCTCTGAAATGGGCAAAATGGCCTACGGACACGAAATGTAGCCCACGGCTACTGAGAGATAGTCTACGGGACCTCTCCCTCCTCGAAAGAAAAAAGCGAAAAATGCAGTCTGGTTGCAAACCGAGGCAAGGCACGAAGAGGTTCGAAGTCTGGAGGCGGGCGCCTGGCGACTCTAAGACTTCTGAACGAGCACAATATGCAACATCACCGAGCGCTCAATCGGTGACTTCTGAGTCTTAAGGTCGGTCAAAAATGGGGTGTCTACAGGCATTCATTATCTCTTTAAGAGTTCGATTCTTTCTCTCAACAAGTCTATTTGACTGGGGAGACTAGGGTGCAGTGGTTTGGTGAATAATACTATGTTCAAAACAAAATTTCTCAAATAGTGCATTATACTCACCACCTCTGTCACTCCTCACTATCAAGTGCAATCATCAATAAAAGTAATAAAGTACTTCTTACCTTCTCTAGTTTGAACAAATTTTAAATCATAGATATCTGTGTGAATTAAACTTAGAGGTACAATACTTCTTTCTACTTTATTAAATGACGCTTTAGTGAGTTTTGTCTTAACACAAATCTCACATTTATGATTATGATCAAATTCTAAGTTTGGCAAGCATTCTAAAGAAACAAGTCTACGCAAAGAATTAAAATTTACATTTCCTAATCTACCATGTTATAAAAAAGAAAATTCAGCAATATAAATAGAAGATGTGTTCTTATTATTAATAGCTAAATTTGGTACAACAGTATTTACATTGAGCTGAAAAAGCCCATCACTCATATAACCTCGCCTCACGTACATGCCACTCTTGGAGAGTACAACCTTGTTAGATTCAAAAACTAATTTAAATCCATTCTTGATCAACAATGACCCAAAAATCAAATTTTTGCAGATTTCTGGCACATGGAGTACATTGTTGAGCGTGAGTTCTTTCCCGAGGTCATTTTCAGCACAATCTTTCCTTGTCCTTCCACAGTTGAAGTGGAGGAGTTTCCCATAAAGAGCTGTTTCCCACTTTCCACCACTTTGTAGGTTGTGAACATCTTCTTATTTACACAGATATGGCGGGTTGCTCCAATATCCATCCACCACTCCTTGGGATTGCCCACCAAATTTACTTTAGAGACTACTGCAGCAAGATTGATGTCTGCCACTCCATTGGAAAGATAAAAATCTTCGACTATGTTAGCTTGTGCTGGCTTTTTGCTTGAACTCTCTTTGTCCTTGCGAACGTGACAATCCTTAGTGTGATGTCCATCTTTACCGCACACAAAACACTTGCCTTTGAACATCTTGTTAAACCCGTTGTTGATCCCTTTTTTGATCTTACTAGTGGATCCTTGGTTGGGACCATTGCCATCATGCTTCCGTTTTTTTTTTGTTGAACTTTGACCCTTGTCCATATTTCACAACATTTGCTTTAGCTTGCATGACATGGTTTCCTGACTTCTTGTCGGAACCACGGTTGTCCTCCTCAATTCTGAGTCGCACTATCAATTCTTTCAATTTCATCTCCTTGCGCTTATACTTTAGATAATTCTTGAATTCTTTCCAAGATGGTGGCAACTTTTTAATGATTGCCGCTACTTTAAAAGTTTCACTGAAAATCATCTCTTTCGCATGTATGTCATGGAGAATTAATTGGAGATCTTGAACCTGGCTAATAACTATTTTGGAATCCATCATTTTAAAATCCAAAAAGCGACTGACAACAAATTTCTTTGTACCGGCATCCTCTGTCTTTTTATGATTTAAAGATTCCCACAGGTCTTTAGTAGTGCTTTTGACACTATACACATTGTACAGTATATTGTCCAACCCATTGAGGATATAATTCCGACACAAAAAACCACCATATTTTCATGCATCGACTGCGGCAACCACTTGTCAGTCAGTTTCTCTCTCGTTCAGTGCTGGTGCTTTTTCATGAGTGAAACGAGCCAAATTCAATGTGGTAAGATAAAACATCATATTTTATTGCCATCTTTTAAAATCATTTCCATTGAATTTTTCTAATTTCTGCCCATGATTTACCAATATTGCCGGAGTCATCACTGGCACAACAGGTGTGCAGGTTTGAGTAATAACAATCTCAATACTGTTTATTTCAGTTGTCATAATTCTGACAAAATATTAAGACACCAATCACAAATTTATATAGAAAAGAATTTACATACAAAAAAATACATAATAATATTTTGTAACAAAATTTCAATGATAAACAATATATTACTACTATGTTATCAAAGAAATCATTAAACAATATATGACTACTATTTAATTTTCCGAAACAAAATATTCGTCTGTCTAACACAGAAAAAAATAAAAATGAAAATCTACTTTAAGATTGTTACATTCAACGGTGTGTGTGTGTGTGTAAATTAAATGTATAATTAAAATAAACAACAAAATAAAATAATTCTAGAAAAAAAATTACATAAATTAAATTCCGAATTAAACGCTTACAAAAATTAAAGTTGAGGCTTGTGTTGGACATAATCTCCTTAAAATAGATTTCGCCCTTGCTCTAATATTTCGAGTTTTAATGGAGTCTACTTCCTAGGATGCAACGACTACTACTTGATTTGCAGCACTACAAAATCAAGTCTTGTGAATAGATTATGTTGTAACTCTTTCTCTTTCTTTTCCTAAAAAATAAATGCAGAAACAGATCGTAAAGCGCAGGAGGACGAACTAAAGAAAAAAGGAAAGAAGTTTGGAAATTTTTCAACGCAAATAAATGCTGGAATGGTAGGGTATATATAGGAAAATTGGTGGCTATTCAAACAGGTGCCAACAGATAAGCAACTGTTAGGACAGATTCATAAAAAAAAAAAAAAAAACTGTTTGGATAGATACATATATGTCTGGTTTGAATGAACCTATTTTGAACCCTTTGAACCTGTTCGAGTGGGTATGAACCCGTTAGGGATCTATTTGAGTGAAAAAAAATCTGGACCAATTTATTTTGAATTTTAAAACCAAAATTAATAAATAAATAAATAAATTACAAATATTTTTTGCCCAAAAAAATAACTATTGGGCCGGACAAGCCCAACTTTACACCACGCACCCGCATCTAGGCCCAGCCGGCCAGAGGCAAGTCGCGTATGTGATTTTTGTTTTGGGTCCAATGGGTCTAGTCCACTTTATCTATAATCTCACCCTTCCACAAATTTGGATACCCCTTGGGGCCTATCCCAAGTATCCCAAGTTAGAGTATATAAACCCACACAAATCTATAAGCCTTTCTAATGTGGGACAAACGCATTTCACAAATGTGTAGGAAACTCACTTAAAACCATTTCTACGAATTCGAAAATGCGCGTTGAATTCTCATTTATCCATAGTTTTGAGCAACCAAATACATGGTTTTATTTACTACGCAACATTAAACATGAACCCAATGAAAAATATTAAAAATAATGCTTGGGTCCCATCTGAATTAATACTCAAATTTAATTAAAAATAAAAAAATTTCAAAACAATTTTCCAACAAATTAAGCTGAGAAAAGATAGTAGAGGTTTAAAACTTAGGAAAATAGAATTGAGCTCATGAACTCATAAGAAAACTCATCCATGCAATTTGAGCAAAACAAGCCTATTAAAGGAACTTTAACTATCATAAAATTATAAATGCAACTTTTCCCAGCAATACAAAAATAAAAATTTTGTATTAGACCCCAACACGCTCATCAATTTTAGCTAACAGTAAAAGTGAAAACAACTGGTAAAGTAAACGTCATCCTCAGTAGGAGATTATTGACAAAATTGGCCATTTCCCAACTCGCCTGTACAAAATGCCACCTGCCTCCATAATAATACATAAAGGGGTGTTATATATCCTCGAAATATTTTATTATAATTTTTTAATATAATTTTTCATGTGTCATAACTGGTCATATTATTTTTTAAATATAATAAATTAGACATATACATATGTAATTTGTTATATGAATAAGCATAAAAGATGAAATAAAATAAGAAAAACTATTCTTACAGAAAATTGATCCAAAATAATATGACAATAGTATTTTTACTGTTAATAGTTTGAGTAAAGTAAATGAATTATTAAACTCCTTTAGTCTAGTTTCTAAAAGAAAATTATAAGTTAAACTAAATTGACACAATATAATAATTTTAATAATAAAATTTATACAATTAAAATTAGAATGATCAAATTAACATAAGAGACAAATTATAGAAATTACAAATATAATTTTTTTCTTAATTTTAATAATAGTGTTATACATTTTTTTTTATAAACAAAAGAAAGAGAATTTTATTGATGATGAGTAGAATACAAAATACAATACAAATATCAATAAAGCAAGAGAAAAGCAACAAACATCAATAGAATTGTAAAATTTTGATAATAGTGCTGCACATGCTAAAAAAAGAAAAAAAGAAAAATGCCTTAAAACCCCAGCACCTTCACTGTTTTTTATTAGCTCAAAATTTTATTTATTTATTTTTTTTTTCTTTTAGTCTTGCTCTCATAGCCCCCTACATGGAGGTAGGGGAGCTGGGGTCCAGGACTGTTGTAAAAAAAATTGTAAAATTTGGATCTAGAATGATATTATTACCTATATACTTTAAAAACAAAGTCTATCAACAGAAATTATAATTTTAAAATTATCATTATCATACAATTCTAATATAAAATTTTATATAAATTTTCGATTCATAAGTCAATTTCCTAATTTTAAGTAAGAAATTTGGGACCATGGATGTGATGCTCTCTCCATGATCTCCACATTTGACCAGCACACCCTTCCTTCCCCCCATGCTTTCTTGTCAACTACAGAAAAATCTCTCTCTCTCTCTCTCTCTCTCTCTCTCTCTCTCTCTATTTTGGCCATATAATTTTCAAGTCCTCAATCATAACTTGCGGTGAGCAAATTAAAACGATGACTCTTTCAAGTTCTAAGATATTTGGGCCCACAAATGAGAGTCAAAGCTCATGACTTGACTCGGATGCTATCTCTCTTTGTAGTTCCCATTTATATAAATGCTCGTCTCTAAGTTCATTAGTATTCACAGAAGAGAGAGGGAGAGAGAGAGAGAGAGATGGAAGTGGAGAAGATGAGTATTAACATGAATTGCGCTAGTAAGCATGATGATGATGATGATGATGTTCAGCTTCCTGGGTTTAGGTTTCATCCCACAGACGAAGAACTTGTAGGGTTTTATCTGCGTCGCAAGGTTGAGAAGAGACCAATCAGTATCGAGCTTATCAAACAAGTTGATATCTACAAATTCGACCCCTGGGATCTTCCAAGTATGTTCCGCTTCTAAATATTTTGTTTGGATTGGTTTTTTTAATGAACAAGGTTACTTTTTAATTAGTTCTATTTTTAAGAAGTCAGAGGGTGAAAACAAAATCATTTTATACCAGTTGTATGGTTTTGATTACGATGAGATCTCATTTAATTCACACTTCAACACCATTTCATAAGTGTAAATTAGTTAGTGATAATTAGATCACTATCACTACTACTAATGAATATTACGAAGTAAGATCCAAGTTTAAAAAATTCTTCTAGGTTTTGAATTATCCTACTTGGGTTATGGATAAATTTTGACATCAAAACGTACTGGTCTTCTGTCTCTAACTTAGTTTCTTCTATTGATGCAAAGCTTTGAAATTTTTCTTCAAAACTCTACGTGGCAAGCTCTCCAATTTTTATTTTTTGTATTTATGATCAGCAGCCAGAAGAGGATAGAAAAAACACCCATCTCCTTGTCTAAGAAATTGGAGATCATTTTATGTTTATGTGATTAGCAGATGGTCAAATAAAAACCCTAACTTTTTTCTTTCTGATGCGCTTAAACAAATAAAAAAAATTTTACATGATTTTTATACAGAATAATACTATGATTGAACTAAGGCCATTCATGTCAAAACAAAAAACACCCGTCAAGACACATCTCAATTTCAAGAAGTGTTAAACCTCACAGTGGACTTTGTTTATAACTTTGGTTCAAGAAGTATAAACTTTTCCAAACCCCGAAAGGGCAAAACTCTTTGTTTTGTGTTTTCAGTTTCTTTGAATGAAAAGATAGCTCTGTGTCTGTTAAATTGTTGACTACTAACTCATCTAAAAATTTAAACTCTAAAAAAAAGAATAATTTAATTATTTATACTCAACGCGTTCTTTTTTTTGTGCGACCAGACTTAAACATATGATCTATTACCTAATCCCATTCCATGTTAGAATTGTTACCCTCAATCTCTAATGGTGTTCATATTCTCTTTTGGTGGATATGCAGAGGCTAGTAATGTGGGAGACAAGGAATGGTACTTTTTCTGTAAAAGAGGAAGAAAATACAGAAACAGCATAAGACCTAATAGAGTGACTGGGTCTGGGTTTTGGAAGGCAACCGGTATCGACAGGCCTATATATTCTAACGGTGGAGAAGGCCGAGAATGCATAGGACTCAAGAAATCGTTGGTATACTATCGCGGGAGCGCCGGAAAGGGGACCAAAACTGATTGGATGATGCATGAGTTTCGCCTTCCTGCTGATCATGATGACAAGAGTACCAAACACATCGATGTTAAGAACATCGCTCAAGAAGCTGTAAGCCATTGTTTTATCTGAAATTACTTGAGTATTATGCATGTATAATCATTTGTATTGTGTCATATATGCTTTTTCTTAAAGATGACGTTTGTTTCAAAATTGCATAGGATTATCAGTCTACCGTTTTTAATTTTTTTATAGTCCCACTATATCTCTAAATTGAGGCCTCTCAATTTCATCTCTAATGATATGACTAAGATCTATATAAAGTGATCTTACACTCTTCTCTCTCTCTTCTCATCTTTAGCTCTCTTAATTTCACATCATTGGAATTAGGGGCAAAATTAGAAGATAAGTCTTTTTTTTTTCAGTAATGCTAGGTATTATGAAAAATCTTTCATGAAAATAATCATGAAAATTTTGTGACTCTTGGATTACACTTAGAATAAAGTACTGCACACTAATCAAGGTAATTGAAGGATCATAATTCTTTCATGATCATTTTCATGAAAGAATTTTCATGATCCCTAACTTTTCTCTTTTTTATTTTATTTTTATGTGTACATGATTTAATTGTAAAATTAAACACAACCACTCATATGTGGTGACATCCACATATTCAGTAGATCCACCTCATTGAATAAATTTTTTTCTAGTTTTGCTATAAGATTTTATGCACTTATTTCTCTTATGATTTCATATTGTTATCTTACATTTAGCATGTTTCTGAATTAGGAAGGGAATTAATTTAAGACCCAATTTGTTTTCAGTCTTAATCAAATTAGACCATGTAAATAGGCCTTTATGGGCCCACCATGAAACCTAAATTGATAATTTGAACCATGCAATGGATAGAACTCATCGAGTACTTCATTCTTACAAAAAATCATTTTGATTCGAATATTTATCATTGTTTGATCAGTTCACATTTATGTCAATGGTAAATATGTTTTTAAAAAAATTATTGACAAAAATATGATCTGATCAAATAGTTATTGATATCCGATCAACGTGATTTTTTGTAAAAATGAAATATTCGCCGAATTTTACACATTTAACGGTTTAGACTATCAAGACGGACTTGAAATGGGCCCTAAATAGGCTAGACTATATGGTCTAATTCAGTTGCCCAACTAGAGACAATTCAGTCCCTTAATTTAATTGTATCATATCACATTTAAAATCATTAGACATGAACTATGTAATGTAAAACACAAATAGGAACTATTTTAATCTTTTCATATGTTAGTTTTGACTTACTCTACCGAGACATGAACTACATACACATATGGGCCATTTTGATATGTGAAGTATTATATTTTCAATATAATTTTATATTTTGATATTTTGAACATTAAAAAGATAAATGATTAATGTTATACATGTTAGAATAAAAGTTAGAGATTAAGCATACACAAAGCAATTACCATTTTTTTTTCTTTATTTATCGTGACAGTGAAATTCTATATGTTCTTATAAAATCATATCCAAACGAAACTATTAGTAAAAATCAAACTAAACCTATTTTTAAGTTTCATCAAATGGGGTCGACTACATGAATCCTTATTCTCCACGTGATCCTATCAAAAGTCATTTCGTTAACCAAATTAAATAGATTCATATATCTATTTATAACGCTAACTAACGTTTATTCTAGGCCTGTTCTGAATTACTTAGTCCGAAGTTAAACTTCCTATCCAAGCAACTAATAAGAGATTTATAGGAGATGTAACTAAACAAGCATGACAATTTCTTTTGCAGGAAGTTTGGACACTATGTAGGATTTTAAAGCGAAACGTATCCTACAGAAAGTGCATTCCAGATTGGAGAGAACTCTCTGACAAACGAAACCCTGTCGATGCGAGTTCTAAAACCTGCAGCATCGATGAGTCAGACAGTCATGAAGGCTTCAACATCGACTTCAGAGCTCCGGTGATTCGACAGAATGAGAAGAAGCTCTTTGCTAGCCATTTGGGTGAAACAAACCAGAGGATGGTAGGGCAGTTGAGCTCCATATCTCATCAAACTCCGTCCACCGGAACGTACTCGAGCTTTTACAGTCACGATGTGAATGAGTTCATCAAGTTTGGGGATTGGGATGAGCTCAGATCAGTTGTGGAGTTTTCTGTTGATCCATTCCCCATGTGAATAGTTAATACTTAGGTTTAGTGATTGCATAACAGAGATTATATAATTTTGGGAGTTTTATCAGACCGTTAATTATATGGAAGTTGTTTTTTTTTTTTTTTTTTTTTTTGCTAGTGCTATTGACTTGGGGTTTTTGGAGATGTTGTAATGTTTTAGTTTTAGTGTTTTCAAACTTGGAGAGCTGTAATCAAACTCTAGTTACTAGCGATACAAAAATCTATGGACTTTAAAAAAGTATATTGGAATTTTTTTTTTCCCCCACATAATCCGATCATATATAACATTCCTTTACAAGTGATAAGATCCACCTATTTTGGCATAGTTTGGCATGCGATAATTTTAGCTTAAAAGTCAAAAAATTATTAAAAAAATAAAAAAAATTTATAATTAATATCAAAAAGTTAAAAAATTCAATTTTCTTTCTGTTTTTTGCACATATTTTCGTAAAAAATCAAAAAGTCATTCCAAACATACTAATTTTTTTACCTCACATTTTAGTTAAAAAATAAAAAAAAAATACTAAAATAACATATTTTCAAACAAGGCCTTAATTGATTGATTATGTCAGACTCTATCATTGAATTTTGTACACTTGAAATAAAATATATGATAGAAAAATTAAAATTCAAAAGGAAGATTAGACATGATTTACAACTTTGAGTCATGTTGAAAATTTTATTTAAGGTAAAATCTATCCCACTCAAAAAGCTTGCTTTACTTTGATTTAAACATCACATAAAAAATAAGAAAAAACATATAAGTGGGATTTTGAAAAAGAAAATTACAAATTAATGGTAAAATTTATAAATATTAATACAATTAAAATCTTGAACTTTTTTATCAGTTTATAATAATTTTTTCAAACGCACGTGTATTTTCCCCTAAAAAATGCTACATCGTCCTCGGACTGTCTGGAACGATTGAAGCCAATAGTGGAAACTGGAGCACAGACTGTAGTGAATTAAAGACCAGTATTTCCAAGTTCGTTTTTAAGGCCCACTCTAAAATAATGGGCCATATGTTCACCACAGGAATTCGTTTTGGGCCAATAATTTATTTCCAGTCTTAAAAAAATTGGGAGCTATAATCTGAGCCGAGCCTTAACCAGCATCATACTTAAATAATAACCCATCTAATCACACACATTTGGGCCAAGTTTGGCATGATTGAAAAAAGACAAAAAGTTAAAAAGTCACTATCCTATTTAAGTTATATCATCTTATTTAAGTCACATAACCTCTCTAACACATCACTTCAAACTCAACCCAAACCCAACCCATATTTCATAAAAAGTCAAAAAGTACACTTATTTAGTCTTTCCAAACTAGGCCTTGGCTTCATTAACATTCCTATACTTAATGTAAGTAAGGCTTTGTTTGAAATAAACTAGAAAAGTCAAAAAATTTAAAAATTATTAAAAAAGAGTTAAAAAGTCTGTATTATTTAAGAGTAACTTGTGAAGGAATCTATTAGGGCAAAATTATTATTTTGTCTTTTGAATTCAACTATTCAAAAAGTCTAAAAGTCAAAAGAGTAAAATGGTCATTTTGATTTTACTATAATATTTTATCATACATCTTTTCGTAAAAATTCAAAAAATTATCACAAGCTTACATCTTTTTTTTCTCTACTTTTTTAACCAAAAATTCAAAAAATACACCAACTACTAAATTCAGACCTAAAAAGATAAGAGTAATGGTAAAGACTCCAAATAACAAAAATGCTAGAAATCTTAAAAATGTTACCAAATGTCTTAGGGACTCACATGTGGATCTCACTGTGAGGCATTTGGTAGAAATTTAGTGGCACTTTTAAGGTCTCTAGCATTACTTCCTAAATAATCTACCAAATATTTTACCAAACCTCTTGCTAGAGTGAGCGCGAGTTGGTTGCGGCTACGAAATCTCCAATCCGTCATCCGTTCTGCCAGATTGGCTAGTTGGAGAAAATCAATTCACATCAAATCGCCAATTCGACGGATGTGGATTGGGCGGATTGGCGAATGGATGCGAATCGATTTGGCTATTTAAAATTTTATAAATTTTTAACATAATTCAACTTGTGCACTTTCTCAAAAAATAATAATAATAATAATATTGCAATCAATGACTTAAAAAAGTATTACAATCACTGCATACTTCATTCATATATTACAATCACAGCATGTCTCATTCACATAAAGTATTACAATAAGTGATTATTAAAATATAAAAATAGTTCAAACCACCAAAACCATGAACAGAGCAGTAGTAGAGATTGTATATCTCTGTATTGTTACATCTATATCTCTTTTTGAAAATAAAAACTAACCAGTATATAAATATATTCAAGTTGATAAATAATAAAAACCGGTAATATAGATAAATAATATAGATAAATAATACAGTAATAAAAACTAACCAGTATATAGATAAATAATACATTTATTTTTTTCAATTCAAAAAATATATTCAAGTTGAAAATATTTTTCAACAGAATATTTAAATTATTTTTCAATTGAAAACACAAATAGAATATCTAAATAAATTGAAAACACAAAATCTTACAAATTAATATGGGTGTTCGAGGTTTGACGGTTCAGTTGCGGGCAAATGAATATCAAATTCGCTATCAATCCAAAACTAGGCAGATTAGAAAAAATCAATCCGTAACCGTCCGCTCATCATCACGCATTCATCTAAAATGCGGCAGATCGATTCGGTTTAGGCGGATCGGTATATCCAATGTTCTCCTCTACCTCTTACATAGACGTGGGACCCACACCTATATAATAGGTTTAGAGCCTATTTGGTAACCATTTCGTTTTCAGTTTATATTTACAAAATTTTTAAAAACTATTATAAAAATTTGTTTGATAATTTTTTTAGTTTATAAATATTTGTCTTAGTTTATAAATTTGAGGAAAAAGTGTAAATCAAAAAATAAGTTTATATTGGTTTTTAAACAGAAATTTAATAATTTGATTAACAAATTTTTTTTACAATTATTGTTTTTTTCAATTAAATTTTTTTCCAAATAATTTTTTTTCAATCAATTTTTTTCCAATTAATTTTTTTTTCAATTATAATATGCATGATCCCATTGTCATAAATAATAATAAAAATATATAAATATTTTAGGCATGAACAAGCATATTTTTTAGTTTATGTTTTTAAAAAATTTCAAATATTTTGTTTAAACTAAACGCATTTGTAGTTTATGTTTTTTAAAAATAAACAAAAACTAGTTTATAAAATTTCTGTAAACATAAACAAAAAATGTAAACGTTACCAAACGCTACCTTAGAAGCACACCTATGTAAGAGATTTGGTAAAAAATTTAGTAGATTATTTGGGATTTATAGCATTTTTCAAGCCAAACGCGTTTGTAATTTATGTTTTTTTTTAAAATAAACAAAAACTAGTTTATAAAATTTTTGTAAACATAAACAAAAAATATAAACGTTACCAAATGCTACCTTAGAAACACACTTATATAAGAGATTTAGTAAAAAATTTAGTAGATTATTTGGAGTCTATAACATTTTTCTAAAGATAAATAATTAATTAAATAATGCTAGACTTATCATTTGATTTTGATTATTTATATTGACAATAATATTAGGAATATTTAAAATCTAGTTGATTACCATTTGACTGGTTTATATAAATTGTTTTTAAAAAATAATTTTGTAAAAAGTTTTAAAAATATTATTTTTATTATATTATTTTCTTTTTTGAACGGAAATAAAATTTTAAGGTCAAGATTATATTTTTAAATTTTATTTTATAAAATAAGTTACGAAAATACAATCAAATTTAACCTAATTCTTAATAAAATTTTAAGTGTTAATATCTCTACCTTAGCCTTTATATGATAAAGTGGAACCCTTCATTAGCAATGACAAAATAGATCTCACATATAATATTTAAACATCCTGAAATACTACATTATTAAGGTTTTATTTGTCATAATTTAAAAAAATTAAAAAATTATTATCCTATTTGAGTCACATCACCTTTCCACAATATCACTTCAAATTCAATCTATATTTCATAAAAAATCAAAAAATATATTTATTTAGATCATCCAAAACCATCCCTAAATATTAAATGTAATTAGTAAATGGTGAACATAATATTTAAAACTATAAATAAAAAAAATATAACATCAACAAAACAAACAATCCCTTAGGTAGGTCCGACATAGTAGGGCCATGGAATCATATAGTGGTAAGTCAAGGATTCATACACGGATTCGAACTCATATTTCTTATATTGGATACGATTTGTCCATATCAAAAAAATTCGTTCTACAAATTATATATGTTGTTGTCTAAATAAATGACACTGATAAGAGTGAAATCTCAAATCTAATGACGTTTGTCCCAAAGTCTTATCACAGAAGGCCTATTTTAAGGAGTAAGTTAAAAATTAATTTTTTTAAATTTTTTTTGATTTTTTTTAATAAAAACAAACAAAAATAAATAAATGATGTGGCCAAAACGAGGCCAAAAAACTAAAACGATGCATTTTAATCCAGTTGACAGTGGAGGTTTGGAAAGTGAGTTTTTATATAGGTTTTTTTAGTTCTAAAATATTATTGGAGAAATTTTTTTTCGTGTTTAAAAAGATAATTGAATTGTTTTTGTGATTAAATGTGATATTTGTAAGAGAAAAAATAAAATAATTATAAAATTATATGTGATATTTTATTTAAATGTGTATTTTTTAATTTTGTAAAAGAATTTGTCTTTTTGTAAAAAAAAAAAAAAAAAAAAAAAACCCAAGTTGAAGACTTCCCGAACACCACTAAAATAAGCCAAAGTGCCACCAGGGTTGAACGAACAATCCCTCGTTCGATCATTCTAAAGTTTCCATTCACTACGCCGTTCTCGTCGCCAACTTGCCCGCTGCCCGTTCTGCATAGGACTCGGTGCCGGTGCCAGGTTCCGTGTACAGGTACCCTCCCTCTCTCTCTTTCTCTCTCTCTCTCTGTCTGTCTCACACACACACACACACACACACATCCAAGCTTTGATCTCAGAACCACCCTAACTGCAAATCGAATTACATTTTGATTTTTCTTAAATGTGATTTTCGTTTTTTTTTTTTCATTTGTTGATTTGGCTTGTTACTTGGCTGGTAATTTATGTATCTGTTCATCGAATTATCGGTGATATCGAAGAATTTTGCTTTTGGTTGATGCGTTCTACTTTTTTGATGCAATGTAATTTATGCATTCTACTTTTGTTCATCAGTTAGATTTTTTTGTGAGTTTTGATGCGTTAGACCTAGGTGAGGAAGAATGCAGATGTTTGATGTTTCCTGCATTGAATCGTGTTTAATTGTTTCTTTTTACAATGTTCACATTTCATTTTTTTAATCTCAATTTGGGTTGCAATATTTATGTTTTTTCTTTTCTGTGTTGATGCATTTGTCTAGTTGAAAAAAACCTCATCCAATAAATATCTCACAATTTACCCTCCTATGTATGATGTGTTGCAGCATTAGTTCGTTTGTGCAGCTAAAAATGTAGATGTTTGCTTCTTCTTCTTCTTCTTTTTTGAATTAATGTGTCAGTCCTTTTATTTTTATTTTATCACTTGGTTGTTTTAACCGGCCCAATCCACTAATTCGAAACAGCTTTAAAAAACCAACTGACCAGACCCTTCTGTTTGAAGGGCTCAGGGGTTGACAAAGGGCGGTTTGATTGGGAAAAAACTGTGAAAGAAGTAAACTGTTAGGCCTAAATGTAGTGGATGAGAGTCGAGTCTCATGAAACGAAGCTAAACTTCTCTCTCAAATATTATATCACCAATTTTTTTTGCTTATAATTTCTTATTGATCTTCTAATCAGATGATAGATCATTATTGGATTGGTTTCTTTGTGGTGCTTGCATTTCTTGTCGGAGTACTTGATGCTAGTGCTGGTGATGTTGATCCATTTTATAGGTAATCCTTCTTCATTATTTATTATTTTATTAAGTACATAGGCATTGTACTTATTAGAACATTCAAGTCACTTAGCTTCATGATTTGGAGTTTGTTATGGGGCTACAACTTGGGTTGGTTCAGCTGGGTTGAGGGTTTCGTTGAGGCCCAACCCAAGTTGTATTGGAATTTGTTCCCGACCTCCCAACCCATGGTTGAAGCCTATGAAGCACAAACACTTCAACTTGGTTGTTGTAGCCATGTTCAACACACCAACTCATCTTGAACACGTTGAGACACATATTGGACACGCCATGTGTCGTTTCATTTTTATTTAAAATTATTTTTCTTAGCCTGGAAATGTTGGGGACATGTCATGGATACACGTGTTCTGTTTCTAGACACGACCATAGACATGGTTATCTTGCCATGAGTATAATTTCCTAATCGTCACTATGTAAACATGTCTTTGTTAATCATCATTGTATAGTATTCTCTTGTATTCTTAACAATACAAATAAGGAGCATTCTCTCTCTTGATTTTTTAATTAGTGCTTAACTGTTGAAGTTGTTGAATTGTCATTTTAAATTAGTATTTGATTGTTGAATTTATTTATTTGTTTGTTTTCTTTTTTACTTGTAATGGTTATGGGAAAACATTTTGCATGGGTATGGGTACTACATGATATAGTACACATATCATTTTCCCTTAGATTTGATTGTTGTCATGACTTTGGTTTATTCACTTTGTTGTACAAGTACCTTTGAGTAGGGGTTGCTGAAATTTTGTTTTGTTTCCATTTCTTAGTTTAAATCTATGTTACTAGAAAACACTATTACCCTAGCGAATTACGTATTGGTACACACGTTCCGAAACATGGTACACTTTCGTTATCCGAAGCAATCGCAAAATTTTTTTTCAATATATTTCCTTAGATGTTACCTTAGGAGGCAAAAATAAAATATATAAACTAAAATCTAAGGTGAGTTAAGTTTTGACAAGTCGAAAACATCAAAAATGGGTAATGATTTTCATGGAAATGATTTGCTACATTAAGAAGAAAAAAAAAATTATTAGAAGAGTACCTTAAATTCTTAAGTGTAATATATATACGTCTACTCCTATCGTACCACATTTTAGAGTATGTGGCGTACCACGTTCCCATTCCCGTTCCATGTACCGGAACGATCCACGTTCTAGGTAACATAGGTTTAAATCTTAAAAAGGATATATATATTTGTTTTCTTCTCCATAATAATATCCCAATAAACATAAAATTGTTTGTAATGATTTATATGTTATGTGGATTAGACAAAGTGTGGTTTCATGAGATTGTGGTTCGATGGATTTTAGGTTTTGTGTAGACCTATGCAAAAATACGGGATGTGTTGGGGATAGATGCTTTCCACACTGCAAATTCCCTTCGGATGGTGACTCACTTGATGGTCATTGGTACATGCAAGAACCTCTTTACTGGCAGTGGAGACAATGGGATTGCCAAAGTGATTGCCGTTACTATTGTATGGTGGACACAGAGAAAGAAAGGGCATCACTTGGTCTTGGGCCTGTGAAATATCATGGTAAATGGCCCTTTCAGCGTGTATATGGGATTCAGGTTCGTTATTTTACAGCTTTATACCTTGGTACCACCTTCCTTTGCAGTAGAAAGTGCTGTCGTAATTTTCTAGTTTGCACATGTTGATTAAATTCCTATATTAATGTCATACAATTACTCAGGAGCCTGTTTCTGTAGCTCTCTCAGCACTCAACCTCGCAATGCACTTCCATGGTTGGTTGTCTTTTTTCTCTTTTCTTTACCACAACCTGCCACTAAAACCAGATAAGAAACCATACTATGATTATACCAGCTTGTGGCATATCTATTCCCTCTTAGCAATCAACTCATGGTTCTGGAGTGCTGTTTTCCACAGTCGGTAAGTTTTTCCCTCTCCAATTTATTTTTCTAGTAGATGTGTATTTATGTCTGTAAATCCGATGGAGAGGCAAGGTTAGTTTATGTTAGAATAGGAATTATTATCATAATAGGAAATACGTAATTGTGTGATTGTGTTTCCTTATATTATGCCTTATGGTTCTCCTGTAATTACTCAGTATTATCAATATAAAATGGAATGAAGTCTACCTCATTCCCTAACTCTTTCTCTTCTCTAAAACTACATGGTATTAGAGCCTAAACCCTAGCCCATACCTTATTCTTGTTTGCCGGTAGCTCTATCTTCCCAGGAGCCCAGTCAGCCACAGTAGCCTCTCACCCAGACCATCGTCTGTCATCCCACAGTCCATCCAGGCCATCGTCAGTCTCCTAGGGGGTTTGTCGGCACTCTAGGGCCTCACCCAGGCCATCGTAAGGCACCCTAGGGCCTGTCGACATCCTCTCTGGCTTCCTTGGCTTCTGTCGGCATCTCCTAGGCTGCTGTCGACTCTCTCTCGCAATGTCGTCTCTCTCTCTCTCTCTCTCTCTCTCTCTCTCTCTTCTTATAAAGTTATAATGGTTAGTTAGTTAAAAATAAAATAAAATAAAGAAAAAAAAAGAGAAAAAAAATGATGCTACGTTAGAAAAATAAAATAATAATTTTCTGCTGATCTCTTTGTGGTCATAGTGTTTGCTATTCCTCCACCATCTTCCGAGTTTGTGATTGGCATTGGGTTTGAGGGTTACTTAGTGGAATATTCATGGCAAATTTCACTAGTGAGTCCATAACCTCTCAGCCACCTAAGAGCGAGAGTTGCCTTATCCTTTCTACTATGATTGATAATCTCAATCCTGGCCTTAAAATCACCACTTCTCTATTTAATGGTCAGAACTATTTAGCGTAGTCGCAGAGGCTGATTATTTTCTTGAAGAGTAGAGGGAAGATGGGGTATGTTGATGGCAGAATCCAGGCACCCCTCACCACAGACCCGAGTTATGATCAGTGGGAGATCACCAACTCCCTTATTATGGGTTGGTTGATACATTCTATGGTCTCGGAGATTGGAGAGTATTATCTCTCTATAGACACTGCACAGGATATTTAGGAGGCCGTGACTACCACTTACTCTTGGAAGGGGAACTTCTCACAGGCTTTCGAGTTACGTCACTGCATTGAAAGGTCGGTACAGGGTGAGATGACGATTCTCCAATATTTTACCTTCCTTAGCAATGGATGGTGATGGGTCGTTACACACACCAAAAATAAACACTAAAGCATACCAAATTCTTTTAGAATAATGGCAAGTCCAGGTATCGATCCACAGGGATAAATGTGAAATTAGACTAATTTAATCGCTAAATTCCTAAATTAATTTTGATTAAAAGATTGGTTGTTCATAAACTAAGGCCAAGTTTGGGAAGTCTCAAAAAAGCCAAAAAGTCAAAAAGTTACTCAAAAAATTAAAAAGTTATCACTATTCATCAAAAGTCAACAATTACGGCTGCACAACTCTCAATTCTAATTTTTCCCTACAAATCAATTTTTACAATTTTTTATTACACATTTTTCCATAAAAATCAAAAAGTTAACCCAAACATTTATATTTTCAACCTCAACTTTTTAGTCTAAAAAGATAAAAAGTACACTTATTTAGGACACCCCAAACAACCCCTAATATTAAGATTGGTTGTTTTTGAAGAGCAGAGGGAAGATGGGGTATGTTGATGGCAAAATCCAGGCACCCCTCATCACAGACCCGAGTTATGATCAGTGGGAGATCACTAACTCCCTTATTATGGGTTGGTTGATACATTCTATGGTCCCGGAGATTGGAGAGGGCTATCTCTCCATGGACACTACACTTTCGAGTTATGTCGCTTCATTGAAAGGTCGGTACAGGTGAGATGACGATCCTCTAATATTTTATCTTCCTTAGCAATGGGTGGTGATGGCTCGTTACACACACCAAAAATAAATACTAAACTATACCCAAATTATTTTAGAATAATGGCAAGTCCAGGTATCGATCCACAGGGATAAATGTGAAATTAGACTAAGTTAATCACTAAATTCCTAAATTAATTTTGGTTAAAAGATTGGTTGTTTATAAACTAATATTAAGTAAATCAAACAAAGTGATTAAACTAGCAATTATAAATAAAATTAGAATTATTGATTTTTGGAAAAAACCTAGGGTAATGAATCCACCACTAGTTACATAAATAAAGCTTCAATTTGAGACTCAATTATGTTACGGTTCGAACGGAATAATACTTCACAACTACAAATTCGAAGCATTTATCAAGAAAATCATCACGTTCAATGTACGGGCACGAACCATCTCCAGTAGTACGAATCGTTCACTCTAAACTAGGGTAGCGACACGACTTGTTCCTCGTAGTATGGTTCGTCTCATACCTTGAATATGAAGGAATAGAAAACAATTGTATGAGAAGCATTTAACAATCACAGAAAGTAGAATATTTAAAGAGATAATGAAAAATAAATATTTATAACTTCATAAACACCATACAATTTATTCAAACCTTTACATAATCAAAACGCAAAGAGAAAACCGAATTACATAGCTAGAGTTTCATCAAAACCCTAGAAAGGAAGAGCCTAGCCACTCATGGAGGAGTATGAAAAGGTGGAAGAGATGGAAGAACCCATAGAAGTTGGATTGAAAGCTTGAGAATCACCTTTTTCCAAACCCTAGCCTCCTCTTTCTCTTTTAAAATTTCAAAACACTCATCCAGCCTCTTTCTTGCGTTTTTTTATACCTCTGCTGTCTTTCAAACAGGTTTAAAACATCGGGCCCGTTTTTCGAGGTACGGCCGTACGTGAGGAAAGCTCTTTTCTCTCCAAATTCTGTATTTTTGCCCATTTTATGCTCTGACTATGTAAAACTGATTGACATTAAACAAATATAAAATATATAGTTTGACAAGTAAGTAAAGTTAAGAGATCCTAATTAACAGTCTCAATGTTGCACAATTCGGCCTTAATCACATCCCTTAACTTACAACTTGCTAGTCCTCAAGCAAGTAATAAAAATAAAATAAAATAAAACAAAATCTAGCTATTTCCTTTTTCGTGGGAAAAACGGTTGCATTTAGCATATGCAACAAGCCTTTAAACTACAAAGTTACCCCAAGTGGATGAGTAAAGTCTCATGAGGGTTTCCAGAAATGATACCCACAAACATTCACATATTTACATCTATCTAGCAACAATCAATCACACTACACTACTCAAGAATTAACTTATGTGCCACTACAGTGCAATATTAAGACATGATAAGTCATTGAAGACACAGTAGACAATCATGAAGGAATCTATTGAGTAGAGACGGTAATTCAGTATTACACAAATCTATGTACTTGTGAATGTTAGTAGCACACATCATCAGTAACCTCGGTGTAACGTGCAATCTCCATAACTAGTTAACTGACTACAATAATAGCTTAGTGTAACTCATAATAACCCCCAACATATATAGACAAGATTAAACTTTTGCAACTAGGATTCTCAAAATGTTTTTTTTTTTTTTTTTGAAAGATTGTGCAATGTCTTGATCCATTAAGCTTTCTAATTAATCCATGTAGCAAGTATTGAGCCAATGATTCCCAAACCAGACGGTTTTAGGGCACTAGGTGTGAAGACAACCCTATGGATTTAATAACTTGAGTTGAAAAGGTTACGAATCAGAACAAGTCTTTCCTTATTTTCCTTAATTGTGCAATGTCTAGGTCCCTTAAGCTTTCTAATTAACCCATGTAGCAACTATTGGGCCAATGAGTCCCAAACTAGACGGTTTTAGGGCACTAGATGTGAAAACATCCCTACGGGCTTAATAACTCGAGTTAAAGAGGCTGATAACCCAAACAAGTCGAATGTTTTTTTATTTTTTTATATTGATTTATTTTGAGAATCAAGGCTAGTCATTTATTCTTTCCTGCAACATTAGCAATTATTAATGATGTACTATGAAGCATGGACACGGCAGATTTCATGCCGTGGTAGTATCTGACATGGGGACACGCCGGGGACACATGGACACGCCGAGGACACATACGAGACACGCCGGGTGACGTGTCCCTTTAATTTAATTTTTTTTTTTTTTGCAGGGGACACAACGGAGACACGCATGTCCACCAAATTTGGACACGCGTGTCCAAATTTGGACATAAAGAACAAAAAAGAAGAGTCAAGGAGAAGAGTATGGGTCTTGAAATAAACTTGGACTTTGATCCAGTCAACTCGCCTGTCGATCTCCATGACTTCGACCACCGTAAGCCGTCGACCTGGACCTCCATCCCCTTCGACTTCGACGATCCAATCGCCCTTCGACTTCGACGAGCTCTCTCTCTCTCACCTTCTCTCTCTCCCTTGCAATCGTGATCGCGATCGCGATCACGATCGATCGCTTCTTCCTCTCTCTCTCTGTTGTGTCTTTATCTTCTTTCATCTTCTTGATTCATATATATATAACTATTATTATTATAATAGTTATAAGGATGACGTCAACTTAGTTATTATTATATAACTATTATATTACATAACAGTTATTATACATATAATATATTTATAAGATAATATATAATACATATTATAAGATAATATATACTTGTACATATTAATAAAATAAAATAAAAAACACATGTATGTAAAATAAAATAAAATAAAAAATTAATTGGAACACATTATTTAAAAAATATAATAAATAAATAAAATAATTAATGTGTATTAAAATGAAAATATTTATAAAAAAATTAAAAAATCTGACGTGTCCCTTGCCTTGTCCATGTCTCCATTTTTTAAAAATTGCCGTGTCCTGTGTCCGTGTCCGTGCTTCATAGATGATGTACACTAGAGATTATAATAGAGATGTCACGACCTCATTCCGCCCCTAGTAGAATAGTGCCGTGATGGCCAGTAATCCGAGATTACCAAAGGCCAACTTACAAAAATTCACACACAATCAGAGTATACATATGGGGCCTACATGTGCAGAAGCAATAAATTTGAATCTAAGTAGTCCATAAGAGCTATGCATAGATCAAATGAAATGACATATATCTTAACATGGTTTTACAACTTGAATACAACGTAAAGTACAAATATTACATCTTGATCAAAATGTTTCTCAAGCCGAAGTATACAAAAGAAATGAATCAAAAGTTAAGAAGTATAATCTTCAAGATGATACAAAGCATGAATCAAAACATCTTCCAAATAAAGTTTAGGCGACATCGCCTTCTTGCTCATCACCTACATATATATAAAGGAGATGGTGAGCTTGAATACTCAGTGAATAATATAATTAATAAAGGTTTGAATGAATGATATCCGAGATCTTTATCAAAACAATACATATAATAACTTGTACAAAACATGGGATGAATCAAGTTTATCAATCAAAGTCTTTCAAAGCTTCTTGAATGTTAATAACATCTACATAATACGAAAGGATGACATTCCGGACAAAACAAGGGAATAATCGTCTTTAATCGGCACACCTGCTCACGAATCGCGGTGGCCAACCGAATCGGTTAGACAACCCACGTGGAAAAACCGTCATGGCAAAACAAGGGAATAATCAACTGAAATCGATTAGACAAACCCACCCGCATAAGACCGCTTGCGTGGCAGAGAGATATTTCAAACAAGGGTACTAGTTGCATTATAGTCCCCTAGCACTAAGGACTTTCCAAGAATGTCATCAAAACAAACATAGTACTTGATACAAAAACTAAGGATAATCATTCATACTTGAACAAATACTTTTCCAAAACGAGACAAAGCAAAACTTTTATTAAAACAGTATAACATAGCTTTATTAAAAATACCACTCACATAGCTCTTTGGGTGTAGTAATTAAGGTAAGAATCCAAGACCTACAAATACATGGCAAACTCCACTGAATGCATTTCAAGAAGACAAGAAGGAGTCTTTGAAGATGGCTATGCAATGCATTCTCAAAACAAGCTTTACATGAATGAAAGTGATCCCGGCATTTCTTTCCAAAACCAAGTCAAGACAAAGCAAATCATGTGCTGGGAGTCAAAACACTATTTTTCTTCTTGGAAAAGCATATTGGGTACCAACTAGGTCTTGGAATGGATGCACAGAGATGATCTAGGCAAAAATGACCTAACTGGGTGAACCTAGGAGGTCTTGGCCGAGGTCCCACACCTCTTGGCCAAGGTGTGGTCACGTAGGCTTCGGTGTGCAGCTGCCTACTGAGGTGTTACGAGGTGCCGGCAAGGGTGTACCATGGTCGGCCTAGGTGTGCAGTGGTTAGCCTAGGTGTGTAGAGGTTGGCCTAGGTGTGCATGCAAGATAGGCTAAGGTGCAAGTGATCATGCAAGGTAGGCCAAGATGAGATATGATGCTTGGCCTAGGTGTGGGATCTAGGCAAGAGTGGTCTCGATGATCACACCTAGGGAAATGAAGTCTGGAAATCTGGGTTTCCCCCTTGAAGAACATGAATGCTAGATTCATAACTTTTATTCCAAAATCTGAGATTTCATGATATGAGTTCAAAAACATGGACTTGGGTATCCATACTTGGAGATTTCATGAAAACAAACACAAAAATATGGAACTTGTTACAAACTTTCAGATCAAAACATGGTTTTTCTTGAAGAACACAAGAACATCATTTTCTCTTTCTAAACCAAGCTTTAAATCAATGCATAGCTCATGAATCATGCTAGATCATGCAACGTGATCATATGTACATAAAGAACAACAAGAGTAGATCAAGATTCTAACCTCAAAATACGAATCTAACGGTTCAAACTTTAAGGATCAAAGCTTGGAAATCTAGTTCTCTCTCTAAGAACTTCTCTTCCTCTTCCTAGAGCTTCTCTTTCTTCAAAGACAAGGATATGACAAAATGATATGGGTTCCTCAGCTAGTGCCTGACTTAACCCTCTACT
Source organism: Camellia lanceoleosa (assembly GCA_025200525.1). Lineage (NCBI taxonomy): Eukaryota > Viridiplantae > Streptophyta > Magnoliopsida > Ericales > Theaceae > Camellia > Camellia lanceoleosa. The sequence goes on along the minus strand of CM045764.1, from coordinate 182,826,986 downwards.
GGGACACGTGGCATCGCCGGATTGGATCTCCTCAAAAAGGTGCCAGGATTAAAAGACAAGAGCATGGCAAAGTGTGTAAAGTAGCATGGGCACTCTGACAAGGCAAGGACCTCGGATCAAGACATAGGCTTCGGCAAGAAGGTTTCAATGATCTCGGCTAGAAAGGATAACACTTAACCTAGCTGTGCCACACCTTGGCCTAGATGTGCCACACCTCGGTCTAGGTCATACCAGTCCAGGAACAAGATCACTAGGTGCAAGGATCAAAGATCTAGGACGCCTAGATGATAACATCTCGGCCTAGATAATGCACATCTCAGCCTAGGTGGTGCACACCTTAGCCTAGATGATGACATCTTGACCAATATGCCAGGGTGAAGGTGGAGGCCAACCAAAGTGGTGCCAAGATGGTCCTAGGTGTTAACGCACAACGGCCTAGGTGTAAGAGGTTCAAAGGTGTGACCTAGGCTTGAGATGACCTAGGCTTAACACACCAAGCAAGGAACAAAGCATGCATATAATACTTAGGCAAAACATGTTAGTACAAAACAAGACAAGAACCTTTACCTAGGCAAAACGAATCAAAGTCTGCAGGTACAAACTTAACTAGGCAAAATCATATAAATGCATACGAGCATGACTAAGACACAGTGAGGGTTGTTACAAGAGAGGTCGCCGCTATGATAGTGTGTTCATGTGAGTCAAGGTATACTCATGATAAGTGTACTAATATCACAACCACAAATAACTATCCTAGTGCAAACATCATGTGCGAATATTTACCCAATAAACCCTTTTCATACAAGTCTACTATGCTTTTCAATTAACATATGCAAATATTATCACCCTACTAGCAACAAGTCGACATCAAGTTGAGTAGTGTAATCAAGTGAAGTAGGTATAAGCATGAATTAGGAAGAAAATACTCTCATCCATCAACTTGAATATGACATTGTCCTCCATGGAAGCAAAAGCCAAGCAAATAGAAATGAGAGAATATTACCAGAGATTGTTGGTGCACATCTAGGTAGGAAAACAGTAACATACACTTTACTCTTTTTTTTCTTTTTTTTATTATTATTTATATTTATTTATTATTTATATATATTTTTTTATTTACAAAAGAAGAAATAGCTAAAAGTAAAAATAGAAATAAAAGAGACAAAGCAAAAGATAGGCCGGTACTACTGAGAATCCAGTGGCGGTAGTGGCGGGAAATGCTGGGCAAACAAGGTGTTCATCAATGACCTCGTCTCGAATACTTCATCCTGAACCCGGCGCCGAGCTAGTCAAAACGCTGCTGGCTCGACTCTCGATGTGTAAAAGTCAGTTTGCAGTGATGCAACTAACTGTTGAATGTCGAGCTAGCGGGCATTGAGCTGGTCGAAAGCCGCCTGAGAATAGTCTCGATGCGCCAGAAAATCCGTGCACAATGGCATGAGAATCTGGTGGTGATCACGAAGAGTATTGTGGACCTGATCCACAAAGTGCTGAAGCTGTAAGTACTCCTCATGAGTCATGTATAGTAGGTCCCCTTGGGAGGCACAGGGGAGGTAGGATGAGGTGGTTGGTCGTGGATGGGTTCCTAGGCCTTATCAACCGGGGCACCAACTTGCTGCGAGATGTGAGATATGCTATCCTACCATTCTCGCTGCCCGAAAGTCGGATAAGTTATGTTAATCTCCTTAGTCGGATCAATGGGAAGGCCGTTTAACTCGAAGACAAGTGTAAGCAAGTTGGTAAATGACAAAGGCCAAGTCAGGTTCTACATAGGTTGAGGTTGAACTGCCTCCTGTAGAAATTTGCGCATATGCATCCAGATGACGTCCGCAAGTGGTACTTGATAACCATGTTGGTACCCATGTAGGACCTGGACAAACTCCAATCGGCGCTCAGCTTTATGTCCAAGTAGAAGGGCATTCTTATGTATGACGGAGTCAATGAATAACAAGCGGCCAGGCAACTTGCTCCGGCGCAGGCATGTGTAACTTGCATCACCGTGGGCCCCCGGGAAGTACTCTTGGATGAGGCTGTGTATTGGTTGTCGGTCCTCAACTTCCGAGAAGGGCTGGTGGTCCGCCTTGGAAAAGAACCCTAATACTTGGGCAATCATGGATGCGGTGATGTTGACAAGGTGGCCATCAATAGTGGACAAAAGTCCGACCTCAGTAAGTGACTCATACATGTTCTGGTGGAAGAGCCGTACCGGACAAGGATAAGTGGGCGCTGTCACAGTGCAAAGGCCCAATTATTGTCGGAGTTGGAGCTGCTCAACGGCCCAAAAAGTGACTGGGTCACACTAAAAATATGTGATGTTAAACTGTGTGAGCTTGTGAAGTGGGTGTGAAGCCCACTCCAGTCGTGGCAACTCAACCGGTGGTGGTGGCGAGGATGGTGGTGACGGTGACGGTGGCGGTAGTGGCACTGAGGAGGTGGAACCTCTGGCCTTTTTGGAGGCGCGGGTGGATATCCGTCGACTCATGACCTGCGCACACCAACAATAGACACATATACCCGTGAAACTAACATGAGAATCAAATAAGATATTAAAACACAAGTCTGCTCACTGAAGTACTACATGCAATTCTTATCATATTTTTTTATTCATTTTTATTTTTTTTGAAACCTAAAACAAATAAAATAGAATAATATAAACTTACACATTAACATTTTAATAAGTAATGAATTAAACTAACAAGACTGAGATAAGAGAACACATCTAAACAACTAAATAAATCAATAGAAAATACAATGAATTAGAAAAGCTAGGCATTAGGATTTTTTTATTTTTTATTTTTTTATTGTTTTTTTTTGTAATAGAGAAATAAATGAACTAAAATAAAATATGAATAAAAATAAAATGAACAACAACTAAACTGGTTACACAATTAGTTATTAAACTAACTACTGAACAATAGGACTATTTTATTTAAGTAACTAATGACTGAATAATTAAAACTAATAGAACTAAATTATTTGCATGAACTAACTATGGTAAGCAAGCAAAATAATAAAAATAACAAAACAAAACAAAAAATATTTTTTTGGAAGGGACTGCACGTGTGTCGGAGATGGCCACATGTGCAGCGGTCGTCTTCTTGGCTGCCCTTTTTTTTTTTTTTTGGTTAGAAAATAGACTGACTGGAGAAAAACAAAAACAAAAACAAAACTCTACTCCTACATTCACAAATCTAAACGAAAGGAAAGTTTACCTTGGAAGAGTGGAGAAAGAGGGAGAAAGAATGGAGATTTGCCGGAAAAAATGGTGGTCGTCGGAGATCGCCGGACGGAGAAATGGTGGGCAATGGGATGATGGTGAGGAAGGAGGGTGAAGGTTGGTGATGGTGTGAAAAAAAGAAAAAGAAAAAGAAAGGAGGTTAGTGGTGGTGAGACTTGAGTGAAAGAGAAAGGTTGGAAGAAGATGAGAGAGAGAGAGAGAGAGAGAATCTGTGAGAGTGATTGTGAGAAAAGTGGGTTAGGTTTTTGATGTGGTCAATTTTTTTTTTCAAAAACGAAAATAAACTAAAAAAAAATAATAATCAATTAGATAAAATAAAATAAAAACGGAAAAATAATCTATATTTGTATATGTTTCTTACAGTCTTGTTTTTTATTTAATCATTCTCCTTTCTTGATTAGTTATTCTGTTTTCGGCCATCTTAATCTGTCAAAAATTCTATCTGTGTCTTTCCACCTATCTAAGTCACCCACTTTCGTCCCTGTCCAGAGTAAGTCCTTAGGGTTAGGCAGTGTTGGACTTAGGGGTCTTCCGAATAGGGTATGTATGGATGCGGGTATGTGAAAAACATGATAAATTTTGACAATGTATTAAGATTCCTATAATACAGATTAAATAATCAAAAGATGAGTCGATTATTTAGAAGTAACTTGTCAGCCAGTTCTAGATCAACTACTTTGCCCTCACTACTCAATCAAGGATTAGTAATTAATGAAGAAGATGTTGAAATACAAAATGATAAAATTGATTTAAATTGAAATATACCAAAATTACCTGTTAAGGAAATTTATAAAACTACTTTTTTACAGAATACTTTTAATGTTAATCTGCATGTTAAAACCATTGAACAAATTTATGCTTTAGAAAAACCTAGGGAAACTTGTCAATTATTTGATGTTAATCTAATTAAAAGACATTTGAAAACTGGTAATAATTTTATTCATTTAGGCTTAATTCAAGTCGGTATTAAACCATTAACCCAACAAGGAAAAAATGCTTCTGTTTTATTATGTTTACAAGATGCTCGTTTTATTGATTATAATGATAGTTTAATGGGTATGATGGAAACTGGTCTTCATAAGGGTCCAATACATTTTAATTGTTTTCCTGATTTTACACTCAGTTTACGTGATCCACATATTTTAAAAGCATTAACTTTAAATATTCAATTAAATGGTTCATTTACTAATATGTTAGAAAAAGTTCATAATATTACTTTAATTTATCGTGTTCATTATAAATGTATGAAAACCAATTTAAATGTTCAAGCTTTGCATAAAAGTCCAAAAGATAAAACTCTGCTAATCCAAAGTAGTAATAATGAATCCCATATTAATGTTCCACAAATGATTGAATGGAAAAATATTACTCTCCCCGATCAATGGATTACTAATAATGAAAATTATAAACATAATCAACAACAATCTTCTATTCAAGATATCCAAGATATCCAACAATATCGATGGTTCTTCACATTAAATTTAATCGAGGTCAATCCCCTAGACATAGTTCTTCTAGTATTCCTACTGAAATTGAAACTGAAGATGAAATATTTAATACTCTTTTATTTCGAAAAAATAGTCAACTTAATCTTGGTCACACTACAAATAGTAAACTCAAAGGAATTGATAACTCTACAACTTCTCAAATTAGTAAACCTGTTTATTCAACACACACACATTTACCTGAAGAAGATGAAGAATCTCAAAATTCTCCTACTCAAACCGATTTCAAGTTACACATCCAATCAATCCTCAATTAATGACAATCAAAAAGAATTTACTCTCGATTTAGATAAATTACTTATTGATTTTAGATCTAAAGAAAATAGAACTAAAAGACATGCTTATCGTGCTAAATATGATTACGCTCAACAATCCAAAGATAACTAGGAAATGGTTTGATTTTATGGTAGAATATGGTTTTGAATTATCTTTCTTTGAATATATGGATAACTATTATAAAAAGATTAATACAATCACAAAACATAAATGGAAAACTTCCCCTAATACATCTCATACCTCTAGTCATCCACCTCTATCTAATATAATTATTGAATGCCAAGGTTCAAGTCCCACCTCTCCTTTTAAGTTGCTCGCACTAACCTCAAATTAAAAAAATTATTGAACAAAATAATTATACTAATCAATGTTTAAAAACAATTAGATAAAATAGAAACTAATTTAGATGATTATTCTGCTAATACCACATCTACTAAACAATCTCTCGATCAACCTTTAATAAACCTTCCCAGTGATCGTTCCAAATGCAAAAGTTTAGTCACCAATGATCAATCTGCTGTAAAAGCTATCGAACAACTATTTACCAAATTAGCTACCAATGAACGAGCTTCACCCTCCAAAGGTCTTACTGTTTTAAATCAACAAGAACTTGTTTCGACTCAATCTGATTCTGATTCAACTGATAATGAGATTAATCAATTAGCTCGACAATTTCAACCCTCTACTCAAATTTCAACAAATTGCATTATCCTAAACCTAATCCTACATCTCTTACAAAAAATTGGTATTCTAGACCAACTCCTCCTGATCTCCAATATAAAGAAAATAATCTTGCTAATCAATTTTCTGTCTCTGCCAAAAAATTATATGAATGGAATATTGATGGTCTAAGTGAAGATCAAATATTGCAAAAATTAAATCATTTATCTATGGTTGCTAATAGTTATTTAACTAATTACCCTGATTACTCTCAACCTGAAATTACTTCTTTAATAACCTCTGGTTTTACCGGTATGCTCAAATCTTGGTGGGAAAAATATCTCACTGCAAAACAACGTGAATCAATCTTACATGCTAATAAAAAAGATGCAAATGATCTTCCTATCTTTGATGAACATATTGGTTATTATGTACCTGGTGGTGTTAACACATTAATCTACACAATAGTTAGACATTTTATAGGAACTCCTACTAATATATATTCTCGCATACATGATCAACTTAGTAACCTGACTTGTCCTACCTTAAGTGATTTTAGATGGTATAAAGATGTTTTTACCTCTAGAGTTATGTTAAGAGAAGACTGTACTAAATCATTTTAGAAAGAAAAATTTATTAATGGATTACCTGATTTATTTGCTCACAAAATTAGAGATGTTCTTAGTCAACCTACTGGAATAATTGAATATGATAATTTAACCTATGGTGATATAATTAGCACTATTCAAAAAGAAGGATTAAGAATGTGTATTGATCTTAAACTTAGTCAAAAAGCTCAAAAAGATAAGCACAAGGCTAAATATGAATTAGGAAATTTCTGTGAACAATATGGTTTACCTCCTGTAGCACCCTCTCGTAGGAAACCACATAAACATAGTAAACATAGACACAAATATTCAAATAAATACAAAAAGAACTATTCACCTTCTAAATCAAATGATAAATTTTATACTAAACCAAAAAAGAAATATTACAAGTCAAAATCACATCCAAAATCTAAATCTAATAAAGATATTACATGTTATAACTATAGTAAAAAAGGTCATTATTCTAATAAGTGTAAAGAGAAACAAAAATTAAAAGATAAAGTTAATCAACTTCAAATTAATGATGAATCAAAAAATCAATTATTTGAAATCTTTCAATTAAATCAATCATTAGTGATTCCTCTTCCGATAATCCAATACTTCATCTCTTACCATTCACCTAGTAATGATTACGATAATAATATAGAATTAGGATGTAATGATGTTTGTTGTAAACGTTAAACAAATTCTTTTCTTACTAAACAAAATCAAGAAGAATCGCTCTTATTGAACTAATTAGTAAATTAGATGATCCGTAATTAAAGAAGAAATATCTTGATAGACTTAAATCTTTATTAATTAATAATCTTGATTCTAAACCTAGACAAGATAAACCAATTATTAGTCTATCTAAAACTTTAGAAAGATTTAAGAATAAACAAAAAGAAGTTACACTTCAAGATTTACAACAAGAAATCAATCAGATTAAACAAACTATTAAAGAACTACAAAATAAAGATCAACATTTAGAAGACAAAATTATTACATTAAAACCTAATAAAAATTTAGAAAATTTCCAAGATAATAATGTTGAATCTCCTAATGAATCTGGTCATGATTCTGACCATACTAATCCTGAAAACCTTCTATTCGATAATCGATCACACCAATCTCAATCAAACAATCTTGAAAATAAAAGATTAAATCTAATTAATAAAATTTATATTCAAAAATGGTATTCAAAAATTAAAATTGTTATTAATAACTTTGAATTAGAACTTGTTGCATTAATTGATACTGGTGTTGATTTAAATTGCATTCAAGAAGGTTTACTCCCTACTAAATATTATGAAAAATGTCATGAAAGATTAACCTCTGCTAATGGTAGTAAAATGCATATTAAATATAAATTACCTAAAGTTCATGTTTGTCACAATAATGTCTGTTTTAAAACCTCATTTGTTTTAGTAAAAAACATGACTGATAAAATCATTTTAGGTACACCATTTATCTATTTACTATATCCATTTACTACATCTAGTGAAGGAATAACTACTCATGTTTTCGGTCAACCTGTTACATTTGAATTCTTATCTCCACCTGAAATGTTAGAATTAAATCAATTAAAAGATTGTTCTATCTCTCACACTATTAATCGATTAAGTACACATTTAAAATTTCTTAAAGAAGAAATTAATTACAAAAGAATTAATCAACAATTAATTGATCCCGTAATTATTTCTCAGATTAATGAATTTAAATTAAAACTTGAATCAACTGTTTGTTCAACTTTACCTACTGCGTTTTGGCATAGGAAAAAACATGTAGTTACTTTGCCATATATCAAAAATTTTAATGAAAAACAAATTCCTACTAAATCTAGACCTATTCAAATGAATCATGAATTACTTGAAATGTGTAAAAAAGAAATTAATAAATTGTTAAAAAATACAATAATTAGTCCGAATAAATCCCCATGGTCTTGTCCTGCTTTTTATGTTAATAAAAATGCTGAATTAGAACGAGGTGTCCCTCGATTAGTCATTAATTACAAACCTTTAAATGCTGTTTTAGAATGGATTAGATATCCTATTCCTAATAAAAAAGATTTGATTAAAAGACTTAGTTAAGCTATTATTTGTAGTAAATTTGATTTAAAAAGTGGTTTTTGGCAAATTCAAATTCATCATAAAGATAGATATAAAACTACTTTCACTACACCATTTGGACACTATGAATGGAATGTCATGCCATTTGGGTTAAAAAATGCTCCTAGTGAATTTCAACATATAATGAATGATATTTTCAATCCATTTAGTCATTTTTCCATAGTTTATATAGATGATATTCTTATTTTTTCTAAATCAATTAGTGAACACTGGAAACATCTTACTGCCTTCTTTTATACTATTAAGAGTCATGGTCTAGTCATTTCTGCTCCTAAGATTAAATTGTTTCAAACCAAAGTCCGATTTTTAGGTTATGATATTCACCAGAATACTATTTTACCTATTAGTCGTTCCATTGAATTTGCGTCTAAATTTCCTGATGAAATCTTAGATAAAACTCAACTACAACGTTTTTTAGGATCACTGAATTATATTGCTGAATTTTACAAAGACCTTAGGAAAACTTGTCAACCTCTGTTTGATCGGTTAAAAGACAATCCTCCTCCTTGATCTTCTACTCATACTGCTATTGTTAAACAGGTTAAGCAATATGTCAAGTCTTTTCCTTGTCTTGGTATTCCTACTGAAAATTCATTCAAAATTATTCAAACTGATGCCTCTGATGTTGGTTATGGTGGCATTCTCCTTCAGAAAGCCACTCCTCAATCATCTGAACAAATTGTTCGTTATCACTCTGATGTCTGGAATAAAGCACAATTAAATTATAGTACTATTAAAAAAGAAATTTTATCTACTGTTTTATGTATTAGTAAATTTCAAGATGATATTTTAAATCAAAAATTTTTACTTCGTGTTGATTGCAAATCTGGTAAATATGTTTTAGAAAAAGATGTTCAAAATCTTGCTAGTAAGCAAATTTTTGTCCGTTGGCAATCTATTTTAAGTATTTTCGATTTTACTATTGAATATATACTTGGTTGTCAAAATTCCATTCCCGATTTCTTTACCCGAAAATTTTTACAGGGGGATAGGGATGGCCACTCCATTTATTGCTTACCATAAAACCCAAATTACCCATTACCGTGATTTGATTCACCAAACTGCTTATCGCATTGCCCGGATAAAATTAGCCAAAAAAACTACTAAACGTGCTCAATACATTCAGTACCACCAAATCCAAGCTCGTCGCCATTTACTTGCTGATTATTACAACTGTTTGGATTTTCATCAGACTTATTTAGATCTCCTTAGTGGTTGCTAATCTTTATTGCTAACCTTTGTTTCTTTTTAAACAGCTGTCTCGCCCAAGGCCCCCTTCTAAAGCCTTGGCTCCACCTAGTCAGCCTTTTATCCCTCCTTTGGAGTTAGTCACCCAATACTATCCTATTGAAATGATTAACCGTTACCAAGTTCTTGGTAATACTCTTCGACCCAGTTTCACATCTGCTTTGGCCTATGATCCTTTTGCTTCATCTAGCCAAGCAGTTACTCCATACCCTCCTAATCCTATTAAAACTGCTCGATCTGATTATGTTGACTCAACAACTACTAATCTCTTTTTCAAATAACCTAGTCACCCAAAGAGTTAATCTGTTAATGATCTGGTTAAAACTTATTTCCCTCCTGGATGGCATTTTGTTCATCTCCATCTAGAGAAAATAATTACCTTCTACAAAGACATCCTGTTCAACCATTGGTCAATTGTGATTAAACCCATTTATGATCGTACTTACACTAGTAAAGTGGTTTACCATTCACTTTATATTCACAATATTGTTTCCTTAGTTGAATGGGGTTTTCCTTATCAACTTCGAGATTTACCTAATCACTCCCTTCAGTATAATTATTATGATTATATTGATGCCTGGTTCAAAGTCCTCCTATATCAAAATAAAACATTTAGTCACTCCTGGTTTCTTCAATTTGATCAAAAGTTTAAGTCAGAATTACCTACTTGGTTTCTGAGATGGTGGACACATTATGGTGCCATTCCGGACATCTTTCCATCAGTAATTTTGGATCAAGTCAAGTACTTTTCCACTGTTTTCTCATTCACTCCACAGCAAAGAGAATTCCCTCAATTGCTTATTTTTATATCCAAATATAAGATCCCTTGGATATTCAAATGGTAATATGGTATTTCTGGTAAAGTGATTCAGCGGCTACATAAGGTTAAATGGTGGGATAACTTCAAGATTCAACGAATTGTTGATATTGTTCAAACTGAGTTCCCGATTAACATTCATGCTCCTACACTTGCCATGGTTAAAGCTCATCAGATCCCAACTGCTCCAGTCACTCAAGGAAGCCAACTTCCTCCAGTCAATCTTGGAAGCCCATCATCCAGTTCTTCCAAGCCCAAGTCAACCAAATTAAAGATTAAATCCAAGTCAGCAAAGCCCAGTTCTGACCAGCCCAAGTCAAAAGATAAATCCAAATCAAAGGTTAAGCCCAAGTCCAAGTCATCCAAAGATGAACTCCTCCAAATGGCTCGTTTACTCATGGCCCAAGCCAAATCGCACTTCGGATAACGGCGATTCGTAAGGTGGTTCAGACGGTTCAAACTCTTCAAGGTTCAACTACTCAAAATCCATATGGACCCGAGTTCCAAGATGCTCAGACCCATATGCTTAATTCACCATTGGATTCTATATAGTTATAATTATCGCCTTCAATCAATACTGCCTTTTGAGAAAAGTCACGATATATATATCTATATTTGATTCCTCTCACATGCCTCCAAGCAATGAGTAGTAAAAAGTCAACTTTACTGCTCACTATTCATCAAAAGTCAACATTACTATTCATCATTCATCATGATTCATTCCACCGACAAATTTAGCACAAGAAAAGCTTTAATAATTCACCGAAAGCGAGACAACTCCATGTGGTTCGATGCTCCTTTCAAGTCAAGACTATTCACTCACAAGGCTCACAAAGAATCACTCACAAGGCTAACAGTGGTGGTCTCTTTTGATTATAAAAGGGCCTCTTCAGTCAAGAATAAGGCAGAGTTAGAAAAATTGAGAGCATCCCTTCCTCAAGAGAAAAACCTATCTCTGTAATTTTCTTTTCAAGTCCGTTTTCAAGTTATGTATTTTGAAGAATTGTTAGTTTCAATCCATTAAACAATTGTAAGTTTTATTATTAATGTTTATTTAAACTGTTTTCTTTTATTATTTCTTACAGTGTCAGTTTAACTTATTTTTAGTATTATTTGTGCTGTTTCCTTTTATTTATTTATTTATTTTTTTGGAACGACATTCTGCACGTGCAGGGATCAAGCTACATGTGCTGCTCTATTGCCGCACCACACACCCGCATCTGCAATTAAAGCAGGCTCAAAAAAAATTTCAGGAATTTTTCCCGCACGTGCGAAACCTAGGCCGCACACGTGTTGACTGCGATGCACCACCCCCACGTACTTGCATTTAAAGCAGTGTGCAAATTGTGAATTGAAATATCTTTTGTACGTGCGGGATTTTTTTTTTTTTTTTAATTGCAACCCAAATAAATTTACAAAGAATGGCAATCCAAGTAAAAATTCAAATCATTTCTACCTTCGTTTCACATCCGAAATAAATAAAGCATTACTAAAATAACTAAATGCTCACCAAAGGTATAATCTTCACGCGAAAACCACGGGTACTACTTTTCTCCCTAACTTTGTTTGTAACTTTCTCTATTCTTCAACAGGGTGACAGACTAGGTTGATTCGGTATCCAGAATCGAGGCGACTAAGGCTAACTCGACCTATGGGGCTGCCATGCAGAGTTCAAGCCGAGGTGGTTTTAAAGCAATCTCCACACCCCTGGGTATTCAAACTAAACTTTAGTCTCGGAAATTCCAAATCCTTGTGTTTTAGGCTTTGCCATTCGAACTCTAGTTTTCATCGTCTAAGTTGGTCTCCTAGGAACTCACTACAAACACAGTTAGGTGGCTATACTAGACCGTCAGATGCCATTCGGGCTCGGCTAACACCAAAGGAATTACACCTTTAGAGGATTTAAAGTCTCCTAGACGTCAATTAAAGCACAGCAAGAATAAAGAAAAATAGAATAGAATAGAAAGGAAAGAAAAGAGATCAAGACTTCAATTTCTCAATCAAAGTAAAAAGGGTCCATCAAAGTAATGGACTCAATCATATCCCCATTCCCAATTCCTTTTATATATGGCATCAGTCTTTGGCCATTTACTTTGAAAGTGTAGCCATTCTTTGGATCTTACACCTCAACAGTGCCATGAATAAATGCCTCTACAACCACAAAGGAACTATCCTATCTTGATTTAAGCTTACCTGGAAAGAGTCTCAATTTTGAGTTAAAAAGCCACACTTTTTGGCCGGGTTCAAAGGATTTTCTATTAATGTGCTTGTCATGGAATTCCTTAGTCCGAGCTTCAAAAATTCTCGAACTCTCATATGCATCATTCCGAATTTCCTCCAACTCATTGAGTTGCAATTTTCGGTTGAGCCCAGCCGCGACCATATTAAAGTTAAACTTCTTTATGGCCCACAGCGTTCAGTACTCAAGTTCAACTAGGAGATGGCAAGCTTTGCCTAACACCGCCCTATATGGTGACATCTCAATGGATGTCTTATAAGCAGTGCGGTAGGCCCAAAATGCATCAATCAAACGTTTTGACTAATCTTTCCTATTTGGCCTCACCGTTTTCTCTGTTATGTGCTTCACCTCCCTATTTGAGACTTCCACTTGGCCACTAGTTTGACGGTGGTATGGAGTGCCAACTTTATGAGTGATAGAGTATTTCTTAACTATCGACTCAAAGAACCAGTTACAAAAATACATACCCTGATCACTTACTATGGCTCTAGGAAACCCAAAACGACTAAAGATGTTTTTATGCAAAAATTTGATTACTACTTTATGATCGTTTGTTCGGGTAGTTATCTCCTCCACTCACTTAGACACATAATCCACTGCCAAGAGAATATACTCAAATCCGAATGATGACGGGAAAGGTCTCATAAAATCAACCCCCTAAACATCAAAGATCTCTACCACAAGAATAGGGGACATTGGCATCATGTCACGCCTAGATATCGAACTTATTTGCTGACAGCGCAAACAAGTTCTACAAAATTGATGGGTATCTTTAAAAATGGTGGGCCAATAAAACCCGCTTTGTAAAACCTTGGTGGCCGTTTTATGCCCACTAAAATGACCGCCACATGCAGGAGAATGACAAAATGTAAGAATGCTATGCATCTCACTCTCCGGCACACACCGTCGGATTACTTGGTTGGAGCAATATTTAAACAACCCTGGATCCTCCCAAAAATAATACTTGGCCTGTGAAAAGAATCAGTCTTTGTCTTGCTTAGACCAATTTTGAGGAATTTGTCCATTTGCCTAATGGCTAAGTAATTCACAATATATGCAAACAACGGGGGGCTCGCTCATGACACCACAAGAAGTTGTTCGTCCGGAAACAAATCATGCAAAGTTAGAGGGTCACTAGTATACTCAACAAGGACTCGGGAGAGGTGATCCGCCACCACATTCTCAGACCCTTTCTTATCTCGGATTTCTAGGTCAAATTCCTGAAGCAACAAAATCCATCTAATCAATCTAGGTTTGGTCTCTTTCTTAGATAGTAAGTAAAGACTATGACCTTGGAACCTAGGAGATAGGATCGGTGCTTATCTAAGGCAAAGATCACAGCTAGTAACTCTTTCTCGGTGGTAGTATAATTCAATTGTGCATCCGATAGAGTACGACTAGCATAGTATATAGCATATGGTGCCCTATTGATCCTTTGGCCCCAACATCATAATTTGAGGCATCACACATGATTTTAAAGGAAAGCGACCAATCTGGTGTTTCATGATTGGGGTGGTGGTAAGGGCCACTCTCAGTGTTTCAAAGGCTTTCAGACATGCCTCATCAAAGATAAAAATGTGCGTCCTTAGCAAGTAAACTACAAAAAGAACGGGATATTTTACTAAAGTCTTTGATGAACTTACGGTAAAAACCTGCATGCCCTAAGAAAGAACAGACTTGACGCACAAAAGTGGGTGGAGGAAGGCTTGCAATGAGGTCAACTTTAGTTTTGTCCACCTCTATACCTCGAGGGGACACAATGTGTCCCAACACTATATCCTCACGAACCATAAAATGGCTCTTCTCCTAACTCAAAATCAAGTTTACCTCAGTACATCGTTTCAACACTCTAGGCAAATTCTTAAGGCATTCCTCAAAAAACGGTCCAAACATCAAAAAATCATCCATGAAAACCTCTAAGAATTTCTCCACCATATCGAAGAAAATGGCCATCATACACCGTTGAAAAGTCGTCGATGCATTACATAGGCCAAAGGAGATGCGCCTATAAGCAAAAGTGCCAAAAAGGCAAGTAAATGTGGTTTTTTCCTGGTTAGCGGGGTACACTGAGACTTGATTATATCCCGAGTAGCCATCAAGAAAATAATAAAAACCCTGCCCCGCTAAAGGTAAGGGAAAATAATCCTTCCTAGTCATGGAATTCAATCTCTTATAATCAATGCACACTCACCACCCAGTAGTGGTTTGTGTGGGGACTAACTCTCCTTTCTCATTCTCAACAACAGTGATGTCCGATTTCTTGGACACCACTTGTGTGGGACTCACTCACTATCCAAGATGGGGTATATAATACCCGCATCTAACAATTTTCACACCTCCTTTTTCACCACCTCTTTCATATTGGGATTAAGTCTTCGTTGCATTTCACGAGAAGGTTTGGTGTCCTCCTCTAGGTGTATATATTGCATGCACACGGAGGGATCTATCCCTCTCAAATCAGCCACCGACCACCTTACAGCACTCCGATGTGCCACAAAAACACTCATTAATTGACTTTCCTGCTCAGCAGTTAAGTCAGATGCAATGATGATAGGTAAAGTATCCTTTGGCTGTAAAAATGTGACTGGGAGTGGCTTCAACTCAAGTGTAGGTGGTGTGACTAGGGAGGAAGGGACTCAAACCGGGCTTTCTACGGAGGAAAATCCGGTGTAGAAGAAGAATTAAGTAAGGCATTCACCTCCTCAATTGATCCGTCAAAATCAAAATTCTCGAACCCAAAATGAGCTAGACAAGCCTCTAGAGGGTCCTCTACAAGAATGGAGGGTAAAGTCTCCTCCACAATCCCATCCACAACATCCACAAATAAACACTCCTCTCTCTCATTAGGTTGTTGGAATGCTTGGAAAATATTAAGTTTTACTTGCATATTCCCAAATGAAACTTCCATAACTCCGGTATGACAATTTATGCATGCATTGGCCATAGACAAGAAAGGTCAACCTAAGATCATCCGGATTTGTTTCCTAGAATTGGCTACTAGTTCCTTATCTAAAACCAAAAAGTCAACAGGAAAATAAAACCTATTGACCTTCACTAGTACATCCTCAATCATGCCACGTGGCACCTTGAGGGACCGGTCAGCTAACTGGAGAGTAACAGTAGTGAGCTTCAACTCGCCAAGCCCAAATTCTTCGTATACAGAGTACGGTAACAAATTGATACGAACCCCTAAATCTAACAAGGCCCTATCAATGAAATGGTCCCCTATAATGCATGCAATGGTTAGGGCACCCGGGTCTTTAAGCTTAGGGGGTGTGTCAGTCAACAAGATGGAGCTTACTTGCTCCGTGAATACGACCTTTTGGGACACGTGTGTCCTAGATTTACGCTTTTGCATATAAAAGTCCTTGCTTAATCGCCTCCAACAGGGGGAGGTTGATTTTAACTTGTTTAAAAACCTCCATCATTGCTTCCATGGATGCCACCTTCTTATTAAAAGGGGACAGTGTATCAAGGCATTGGGGAAAAGGTGCCTTAGGCACATATGGTGCCTTAGGCTGATGTGAAGTGCTAGGGACTAAGTCATCCCTCTTAGGTGTCTCTCCCTTATCCTTGCTCTCATTGGGTGTACCACTATGGTCACCCTTTTTAGCTCTAGTTGCATCAGACGCAATTGGCCGAGGCTCAAACTCCTTCCCACTTCTCAAGGTAATCACCGCTTGTACCTGCTCATGGTGCTTTCCATTCTCACCCAAACCCTCTGTCCCATATTGACCCTTAGGGTTGGCCACAATCTGACTCGGTAATTTTCCCTCCTCTTTCCTATTCATGTTGTTTAGCCATTTGACCCAGTTGGGCCTTTAACTTGGCAATGGAGTGAGTATGAGAGTGAGCTATTGGTGCTAACCCCTTAAGTTCTGAAAGAACTTCCAACACTTGAGTCTCAAAGGCGGAATTGCCTTGAGAAACAGACGGGGGTTGTGGTTGCTGGTATGGTTGTAGTGGTCAGTAAGAAGATTGGTTAATAAAATTATTAAAATTCTACCTTGGTGGTGAAAGATTGTAAGAAGTGCCTTGTGTCGGAGGTCTCTATGAAAATTAGGGTGATTTTTCCATCCCAGATTATATGTGTTGGAATATGGGTCATTACTTGGGTTGGAGAATCCTTGAGCCACATTCACATGCTCTTAGACTAATTTCGGAAATTGTGATGCTGAAGGACACTCACTCAAGTCATGAGCAGAGCTCGCACAAATAGCACATGCCTCGTGAAATTGAGGTTGATCTTGATGTGTAGGGGCATGTCCTGAAGCTAATAATTGGTCCATCTTGTGGGACAATGCCTCTACCTGTTGGGCTAACTTTAGGTTTTGCCCGACCTCATAAATGCCCCCTCTTTTGGGGGCTCCAACTACTGGCTGCCGGACTTGCCGGGCTGCGAAGGCATGGTGGAGGGAATTATTACTTAAGTTCTCAAATAATTGTCATGCCTCGGCGTCATTTTTGGACATGAATGTCCCACCACAAGATGAATCCACCATTTGGCGGTGAGGCTCAGTTAAACCATAGTAAAAGGTCTGAACAAGTTGCCAATCAGGCACTTGGTGGTGGGGACACTATTGGAGAAGGTCACGAAGTCTCTCCCATGTCTCATGAAATTGCTCGCCATCAATTTAAGCAAAATTGGTAATGGCTTGCCTGAGTTGGTTGGTCTTACCAATGGAAAAGTACTTCTCCAAAAATTTATGCTATAATTGGTCCCAAGTTGTGATAGAATTAGCAGGTAAGGAGTTTAGCCAGTGTTTGGCTTTGTCCTTTAATGAAAATGGGAACAATCGCAACATAAGGGCCTCATTGGTGAAATTCCGGATCCTCATTGTAGAACAAATTTCCAGAAATTCATGCAGATGTTTATAAGGGTCATTATGAGCAAATCCATGGAATGATGGGAGTATTTGTATGGTGCTAGACTTAATCTCATAATGAACAGCAGTAGTATCGGGTAACGAGATGCATGATGGTGATGTATATGCAGTGGGTGTGAAGTAATCCTTAAGGGTCTGGTTAGGCCCATTTAGGCCATTCGGGTTTGCCATCTTAATTGGTTCAAGGTATGGGTATGGATGTTCAAGGTATGGGTATGGATATTCAAGCCTGGGAACACAAAAAGAGGCTCTAAGTTTCCTAGGAGTCCTTTCTAGTTCAAGGTCTAAATTCCACAATTCAGGGCAACAAGAACGGCCCGTGCATACACTAGTCACACACACACACACACTAAGTTCCGACTCTGTGCATTAAGTTATAAAAACAGAATATCAAAGGAGAAAATACTCACAGCGGTTAAACGAAAACGCTTTACTCGTCTTGTCGGTGCTTGACGTGTAAACCGTTGTCTCCAATCCACTTAAGCTATTTCTTTTTTTTTTTTTAGCACTTTGGTGCTCTGTTTGCGAGTATCTGCTTCTATTTTTTTTTAAAGCACTTTGGTACTGCGGTATTTTTGTTTAAAACTTGGTTGCACTTCAGTTATGGTTCTAATTGCAAATACTTTGCACACTTAGCAACACTAAAATATAAAATCCTAAATTAAAAATTAAAATAGGAATGTGACTCTAATTTACTCAATTTCGCCAGAAGTCCCCGGCAACGGTGCCAAAATTTGATGGGTCATTACACACACCAAAAATAAACACTAAACTATATCAAATTCTTTTAGAATAATGGCAAGTTCAGGTATCGATCCACAAGGACAAATGTGAAATTAGACTAAGTTGATCGCTAAATTCCTAAATTAATTTTGATTAAAAGATTGGTTGTTCATAAACTAATATTAAGTAAATCAAACAAACTGATTAAACTAGCAATTATAAATAAAATTGGAATTATTGATTTTTGAGAAAAACCTAGGGTAATGAGTCCACCACTAGTTACATAAATAAGGCTTCAATTTGAGACTCAATTATGTTACGGTTCGAACGGAATAATACTTCACAACTACAAATTCGAAGCATTTATTAAGAAAATCATCACGTTCAATGTACGGGCACGAACTATCTCCAGTAGTACGAATCGTTCGCTCTAAATTAGGGTAGCGACACGACTTGTTCCTCGTAGTATGGTTCGTCTCATACCTTGAATATGAAGGAATAGAAAACTATTGTATGAGAAGCATTTAACAATCACAGAAAGTAGAATACTTAAAGAGAATGAAAAATAAATATTTGTAACTTCATAAACACCATACAATTTATTCAAACCTTTACATAATCAAAACGCAAAGAGAAAACCGAATTACATAGCTAGGGTTTCATCAAAACCCTAGAAAGGAAGAGCCTAGCCACTCATGGAGGAGTATGAAAAGGTGGAAGAGATGGAAGACCCCATAGAAGTTGGATTGAAAGCTTGAGAATCACCTTTTTCCAAACCCTAGCCTCCTCTTTCTCCTTTAAAATTTCAAAACTCTCATCCAGCCTTTTTTATACCTCTGCTGTCTTTTAAACAGGTTTAAAACATCGGGCCCATTTTTCGAGGTATGGCCGCACTTGCAGAAAAAGTCAACGCACGTGCGGAAAGCTCTTTTCTCTCCAAATTCTGTATTTTTGTCCATTTTATGCTCCGACTATGTACAATCTGATTGACATTAAATAGACATAAAATATATAGTTTGATAAGCAAATAAAGTTAAAAGATCCTAATTTAACAACCTCAATGTTGCACAATTCAGCCTTAATCAGGTGGAAGCAACTTGATCACTTTCAGGATTACAAGCCTGTCTGTCCTACTGATTCTGCTGGTTACCGGACATTTGTAGCACAAGAGAGGGTCTTCAAGTTCTTGGAAGGTCTTAATGTGGAGTATGATCCGGTTCGAAGCAAAGTACTCGGCATGGATGTGCTTCCTTCTCTCCAAGAAGCCTTTGCTTTTGTGCAGAATGAGGAGAGTCGCTATTCTTCGATGCTTCCTTCTACTACTCCTGATCGCTTGGCCTTAGTTTCTGCACCCTCTCGCGATGGAGACCGTGTGACTCGTGGTTCTCGTTCTTCCTCTGAAAAGGATAATCTTTTCTATGACTACTCCCGTCGACCTCGCGACACACGAGAGACCTGTTGGAAGCTGCATGGGACTCCTTCTGGTGTCTGAGGAGACTGTCATGGTACTTGAGGGGGTAAGTCTGGTCAGTCTAGAGGCCGAGGGGCCAATGCTCGGGCACATCTTTCAGACACTATTGAGCCACCATCTTCTTCTCCAGTTGTCTCCCCTGCTGCTGCTGATGTTTCGGGGTTATCTGCCTCGGATTTTGAGATTGCTCTTTGCCACTTGCTGGACCGTCGAGCCTCCACTTCTGCTATAGGTGCACTCTCTTCTTCTTTTGCCAATTCAGGTCACTGGGCTTCCTCTCTGTGTACATTGCTCTCTCATACGACTGTACTATGGATTATTGATTCTTGTGCTTCCGACCATATATTTGGCTCCTCTAATTTATTTTTAGCATATAACCCCTCATCAGGTTAGGAAAGTGTGTATTGCTGATGGTACTATGTCATCGGTGTCCGGGAAAGGTTTAATTCATGTTACCTCTTCCTTCCTTTTTTTGTCCGCTGTCCTCCATATTCCAAATTTTGGTGTTAATCTTTTATCTTTGAGTCGTATTACCCGTGATTTAAATTGTAGCGTGATGTTTTTTTCCTGATCATTGTCTTTTTCAGGACCTCATCACAAGGAAGAGGATTGGCAGTGGTAGAGAGGAACATGATTTCTACATTCTGCATCAGACCAACAAGCTGGCTCACTCGTCTATTCAGTTACCATCCACCAAGGAAGACATTTGCCTGTGGCACCGTCGCTTAGGACATCCCTTTTTTTTATTACTTAAGCATTTATTTCCTTCTGTTTTTGAGAAAAATTGTGTGTCAGATTTTCAATGTGAGTCTTGTCAACTTGGAAAACAACACAAAACCTCTTTTGCTTCTTCTATTAATAAAAATTTCACTCCATTTTCTTTGATTCACTCTGATGTATGAGGTCCATCCCGTTTTATGTCTTTAATTGGTCAAAAATGGTTTGTTACCTTCATAGATGATTGTTCCCGGGCCACTTGGGTCTATTTGATGAAAGATAAAAGTGAGGTATTTTTTGTGTTTCAAAACTTCCATAAAACGGTTTGTACTCAGTTTGGGGCGGTTGTCAAAATTTTACGTTCTGATAATGGGGGGGAATATATTGACTCTGGTCTCGCCACTTATTTCGCCACTCATGGCATTATTCACCAGACTTCATGCACTAATATCCTTTAACAAAATGGTGTTGCAGAACACAAAAATCGCCATCTTCTTGTTGTCGCCCGTTGTCTATCCTTTGAAATGCGGGTTCCTCGATCCTATTGGGGGAAGCGGTTCTTATTGCCGCTTATTTGATTAATTGTCTTCCTATCCAAGTCCTTCAAAAACAAACACCTCTTCAAGTTTTGTTCGGGTCGCCCTTTTTCGGATTTTCCATTTCTCCTAAGACTTTTGGCTGTGTTTACTTTGTCCATAATCATTCGCCCACTCGTGGTAAATTAGATCCTAAGTCCCTTAAGTGTGTTTTTTTGGGTTATTCTGCCACCAAAAAGGGTTATAAGTGTTATCATCGTCCCACTCGCAAATGGTTTGTCTCCATGGATGTCACTTTCTTTGAGTTTCAGCCTTACTTTCCGACCTCTCAGGTCTGACAGTCATCCCTTCAGGGGGAGCCTTGGTGTGAAGAAGAGATTCCTGTTCTACTTCCACTCGTGGTTGAACAGATAGAAGATGATGAGCCAGCAGTTGTTGAGGAAAAAGAAGCAGGCAAAGTTTATATCAGGGACAAGGACCGACAGCAAGTCACCTGGATGCAAGAGACTACTTTCCTTCCTCTACTACCAACTTCTTCTCCGGATGAGTGTCTAGAGTCAAACCCCTCTCCCGAGAGTCCAGGTAATTCTAATTCTAGTACTCGTATTCCTAATATTTTAGATCTTGATGTTCCCATTGCTACTATGAAGGGGGTCAGGTCATGTACTCAGCATCCTATTACTAATCATGTCGCTTATTTTAACTTGCCTTCATCATATAAAGCTTTTCTGTCTAAAGTGTCTTTTGTGAGTCTACCTACCAATTTTCAGGATGCTCTCTCTATTCTTGAATGGAAGCATGCCATGATGGAAGAAATGAGAGCTCTCAGCAAGAGTGGCACTTGGGAGTTAGTGGAGTTACCTAAAGGCAAAAATCCAGTTGGGTGTAAGTGGGTGTACACGATAAAATACAAAGCAGATGGTTCCATAGAACGGTACAAAGCAAGACTGGTTGCTAAGGGCTTCACTCAGACTTATGGGGTGGATTACCAGGAGACATTCGCACCAGTTGCTAAGATGAATTCTGTGAGAATTTTACTTTCTCTTGCTGCAAATTTGGATTGGCCACTTCATCAGTTTGATGTGAAGAATGCCTTCCTTCATGGAGATTTAGCAAAAAAGGTCTATATGGATGTTCCTACTAGTTTTGCGGATGCTGAGTCCAACAGTAAAGTCTGCAGGCTCCGAAAGTCACTTTATGGACTAAAGCAGTTGCCTAGGGCTTGATTCGAAAGGTTTGCTCAAGCTATGCTGAAATATGGGTTTAAGCAAAGTCAAGCTGATCACACCTTGTTTGTGAAACACTCCGCACATGGTAAGATCACAGCTCTTATTGTCTATATTGATGATATTGTTCTAACAGGAGGTGATGTGGAGGAGATTTCTCGTTTGAAAGAATACTTAGCCAAGGAGTTTGAAATCAAAGACTTAGGCTATTTGAAGTATTTTTTGGACATTAAAGTGGCTTGGTCCAAGGATGGCATTTTTATATGCCAGAGGAAGTATGTACTTGACTTGCTAAAGGAAACTGGAATGCTTGGAGGTAGACCATGTGATACACCTCTAAAATCAGGCCAGAAATTGAGTGAGGATCAAGAGGGGGATCCAGTAGACAGGGGGAGATACCAGAGACTAGTGAGAAAGCTCATATACTTATCCCACTCACGTCCAGACATTGCCATTGCCGTGAGTATGGTGAGTCAGTTTATGTATGCTTCGAGACCTTCCCACTTAGAGGCAGTTATGAAAATCCTGAGATACCTGAAAGCTTCTTCTGGAAATGGTCTCTATTTCTCAAAACAAGGCCATTTAAGTGTGGAGGCATTTACTTATGCAAATTGGGCTAGATCCGTTACTGACAGACGATCAACTTCCGGATATTGCACATTTGTTGGTGGCAACCTAATCACATGGCGAAGTAAGAAACAAAATGTAGTTGCTAGCTTTAGCACTGAGGCAGAATTTAGGGCTATGACTCAGGGTGTATGTTAGTTACTATGGATTAAGCTATTGTTGGAAGACTTGGGAATTCATCAGAATGACTTCATGCGACTATATTGTGACAACAAGGCCGCAATCAACATAGCTCATAATCCAGTTCAACATGATAGAACTAAACATGTGGAAATTGATAGGCACTTCATCAAGGAAAAGCTCACTAGTGATATCATATGTATTCCATTTGTGAAGACTGGAGACCAACTAGCCAATATTCTCACCAAGGGGCTACGGAGCAAACAATTTCATGGCATTCTCAACAAGCTAGGAATGAGAGATATTTTCGCACCAGCTTGAGGGGGAGTGTTAGAATAAAAATTATTATCAAAATAGGAAATACGTAATTGTGTGATTGTGTTTCCTTATATTATGCCTTATAGCTCGCCTGTAATTACTCAGTATTATCAATATAAAAGGGAATAAAGTCTACCTCATTTCCTAACTCTTTCTCTTCTCTAAAACTACAGTTTATCTGTAACTCTCATCACTTCTGACAAGAGGTAAGATTAGCACATTGGCCCTACACGAAGGGTGACCATTTGTAGACATTACTTGGCAATGTGTCTAGATTTTGCCGAAACTTTTATCTGTTACTCTTTTCACTTCTGACAAGAGGTATGATTAGCACATTGGCCCTACATGAAGGGTAACCTTTTTCAGCCATTACTTGGCAATGTGTTTAGATTTTGCTGTCATCAATGTGAGGCTCTCAACTGTTGCATTGAGTTGGGAAAGGGTTCAATAATCTCTTTGGCCCTGTGGACATACTGTTGTGGTACACCACTACACCTGCATGCATATCAATAATGCAAACTTATCCAAAAAATTATAAAAATAAAAAATAAAAAAATTACCAAAAACACAAACACAAGTGTCCATATCCTGCAAGCAACCTGAAAAAATAAAGAAACAAAGGTGAATACTTGTGTAACAAGGACAGAGATATTGGTGTTTTCCATCTGCCGTGGATGCATAATTTTCACCTTTACCATGTCAGAATGTGGGATGGGGTTAAATTTGTAGGTCTCATATAATGTAGCTAAATGATCTGGCATGGACACTGATAAGGGAGCCATGTCCATGTCAATGTCCAACAATGGGAACCAACTCCTACACACCTCTCTTGCACTTCTTGGTTGTATTCATATATTGAAAATTATGTAATTTTGGTAACTTGGCCAATGCTTTGTAGGAGCATTGTCCAGTGCTCTTATAATTAGGATAAACACACCCCAAAATGCCTGACTTTTCTTTAATTTTTTTTTTAAAAATAATAATAATAAAGAAAAAGAAGAAACATTGATATATCATACATACGGCCACCATAACTGAAGCATGCATTAGACACTTTGTAGTTCATGCAAAGAATGTAATTTATCGAGAAAAATAATACATTGTAAGAAAGGAGCAGCATGCATAAGTCATAACATATTCATTTACATGAATACTCTTTACTTTCATCTTCCATTATGATATTGTTGATATAGAAATTCAGGAAATTAGAATACCTGTACAATATACACGTTTTTCTCAGGGGAAAAAAGAAATCTACATGGATGCTATAATTAAAATAAAATCATACTCGATCATATTCATAACCTTCATTTTGTCATGTTGACTTTTTTTGCAACGTCATGCATGTCTTTTATGTGCTACTTGAATGCTTTCATGTACTGATAAATGGAAGTAAAAGTCAATATTGTTTTGGTTAAATATTCAAGTATCTTTATCTTATTATTGTTTAGTTTTATAGCTTTGTATAATCTCCCTTAATAAATAAGTTAAATAATCCAAGAATGTTAAGTCACATGTCTAGCCTATTCCATAATGTACTCATTCTTTCCTATGCCGTTAGTAAGCCTTTTAAATTTATTTTTGCACATTTAATACAACTGAGTTGCTCCTGAAGAACTGATAAGTATCTTATTATGTGCCAAATCTGGAATTGTAGTTTCTCCTAATTGTTGGTGTGGGTTGTCTTCCTATACTACAGAGATGTGGATGTGACAGAAAAGCTAGACTACTCATCTGCAGTGGCATTACTTGGTTACTCGCTTATACTGGCTATTCTAAGAAGTTTCAGCATAAGGGATGAGGCTGCCAGAGTCATGGTTGCTGCTCCGCTGCTTGCTTTTGTCACTACCCATATATTGTACCTGAACAACTATAAACTAGATTATGGTATTATCACCTTCTCTATCTGCTGCAACTTGCAAGATGCACAAACTTCAATTATCCAACAAGCTATATTTCTTTTGTATAATACTGTTGATACAACAAAAAAATATTTTTTTTATTTACCATGTATATGAATATAAATTTAGGATACAATAGATGTAAGAGTCATCAATGTATTTGTGGGTGTGTTTTTTTTCCTCTCCCTTTTCCCTCCTTATTTCATATATTTTACTTTGACCCCAAATCAAATTTCTAAAATTATATATATATATATAAGAAATAACCTATAAAGGTGTGCCCTGTGGCGGGTCTGCACTGTGTCCTACAAAAAATAATAATTTAAAAAAATGACATGCCCCATGACATCGAAGGCTTGTTTTAGTGTCCCCGTCTTTTTTAGATCTTTTTGCATTGTTCACATTTCTTTTTCCTATGATTGTTACTCTTCTAATACTTGTTTTAATAGTGTGCTGTGTTGGAAATTTCTTGACAGGATGGAACATGAAAGTGTGTGTTGTCATGGCTGTTGCTCAACTTCTCATTTGGACTTTCTGGGCTGGTGTCACTCGCCATCCTTCTAGGTGGAAGTTGTGGGTGGTGGTCGTGGGAGGTGGCCTTGCAATGCTCCTAGAGATCTATGATTTCCCTCCATATCAAGGATTTGTTGATGCGCATGCTCTTTGGCATGCCTGTACTATCCCACTCACCTACCTTTGGTGGAGTTTCATCAAAGATGATGCTGAGTTCCGAACATCTATCCTTCACAAGAAGGCAAAGTAGCTTTTTGAGAATTTGATGCGTAAACCCACATGATGGGTAATGTTTCAAGAGCAGGTTGTGAGTTAGGCCAACATTAATCTCTGTAGGTACTACATTCTTCTTTCATTCTTGTGTTCTTGTTTTGTTTTTTGGTTTTTTTTCCGTGTCATGCGAAAGGGAATGAGGATGCTTCATTTATTGAAAGAGGTTCCACAAGTTGGAATATGATCATCTGTTGAATTAGAAAGTTGTAGCAGTGCACTAATTCATTTTGTTTTGGCAATGAAACCTTGATAAGCTATATTAGGGTGTTTTTTATATTCACATATCTACATATATTGGTTTTTTTATGAGGGGTTCATGCCCATCGTTGGTTTTTTTTAATATATATATATATATATATATTTATTTATTTATTTTTATCAAGAAGCAAATGATTCATTGACTAAAATATAAAAGGAAGCCGAAGAATGGTCGTTGTCAGTTTCATATGTACTACTTGGGGAGCAAGTAGTCTTATTTATTCATTCATTTTGTATTGAAAAAATTCAGATTCATATACTACTTGGGCCGCAAGTTTTCATTTTGGATATTTATTTATTCATTCATTTTTCTTTTTGGGAAAAAAAAGGGAAAAAAAGTTGTTTGTATTGGTTTTCATTAAAACCCTTCAAACCGAAGTTAGGAATTACTATGGTATTTAAATAGAGTTTAAAAAAAAAAAAATACTAAACAGAACAAATTTAAGTTATTAAATAAAAATGGTGTCCTATCTGAAAAAAAAAATAAAAATAAAAAAAATTTGAGAATGGTGCAGGATGTTATTACGATAATTTAGTTTTTTCAATATTTAATTTATAAATTTTCATTTTAATTAATATTTTATCTTTAATAAAATAAATAAATAAAAATTTGAGTCCGTTTTTACATTAAAGGCCTAGGCCCAACCATGAGGCAGGCTCACGTCATATATATAGAGTTGAACATTCATCCAAATCTAAAGAATATGGAATAATTGTATAAATTACGCAACCCTAATGTTGGGTTTGATTGGAGAATTTGGGAAGAAATTTAGAAAAGAAATAAAAAAAGAGTGTGAAATTAGGTAAAATATAAATATATTTTATTCATATATATATATATTTTTTTTTTGTCTTTTCAAATCCCTCTTAAATCCCACAATCAAAAACTTTCAAAACTATGCTAATCCATTATTCTAGCACACCATTTTGTTGGGCATTTTGATCCACAAGACAACATTGATCAATCGGTTTAATTAGTTTATTTATTTATAATTATTTATATTATAAAATTAAAGTTCTTGTTGAATATTTTGAGACATTATCTCATGAATTTTTTGTTGATTTATATAGTAAAATCAAATGTTTAACTTAATAATATAGTAAAATCATATGATAATAATGTGAGATACCATATGACAATACAATATCATACCTAACATTTTTTTTTTTTTTTTGTGCTTAACTCTATTTTTCTTCTTCATATTATTATCATTTTTTAATATTTTATCTTTAAAATATTAATTTTATCTATTTAATTTATAATTTTTTAAAAAGTTTGAGCAAATGTAATTCGATTGCAGATGATTATTAAAATAAATGTTGAAGCCTAAAGTGAAGGGCAAAACAGTCAATTTAAAATTTGAATAATTAAATGAATACAATTAAACATTACAAATTTTTATTTACTATTTTGAAATTAAGAGTGAAAAAAAAGAGAGACAAGCTTTTGGTTGTAGGGTTTAACTAATATAATAATGTGAGTAAGAAGATGAATGTTTGATTTTATAATTTAAGTTTTTAAAATTGTAAAATTATAATTTTGCCCATTAAATCAAATTAGATTTTCACCATTACTCTCGTTTCAAAACAGACTATTTTAATACTTTTTAATTTTTTATGAAAAAATGTACAGAAAAGTAGAGAGAGTGATGTGATAATTTATAATGACTTTTTGACTAAAAATAAAAATAATTAAATTATATGACCTAAAATAAATAAACAAATAAGAAAATAAAATGAATGAAATTAAATAATTTATGAAATAGAGAAAACAACATACTATTAATAATTTTTTCTTTAAAATTTTTTTGAGCAGAGATTTTTTCTTTAAGACAAGTTTGGTTAGAATGCAAAATGGTAAAAAGTGAAAAAATAATAATAATAAATAAATAAAATTCTGAGTTTGTTTACCATGGAAGTGGTGGAAGTTGTAAGAAAATTAATTTTATTGTATAACTCATAATAACATGATAATTAATCTTGCAAAAAATATAGAAAAATATAAGAAAGTTTAAATTTATTATAAAAGTAGTTACTTATAATTGAAATTTCTATTTTCTTGCAAAATTTTCATTCCAATCAAATTCATATGAGAAAATATATTCTTTTTTCCTTTTTTTCATTTTACTTTCTACCATTTTCACCTTCCATTATTTATTTATTTATAATCAAACAAAGCCTAAGAGCATCTTCAATGGTTTGCCATTAGAGCTGCCAAAGCCATTTTATATCAGATGTAGGCCAAAAGTGTTCTCCAATGGTAAGCTTGAGGATGCCTTAGCTCGATCTCAACTATAAATCGATTCGACCTTTCATGAGATTGCTTGTAGAGATGGGCTGGCCCATTTGACTAGCTTCAGTCCATTTTGGTTATGTTAATGGATACAGCTCACCAGTTCAACCCAGCTCAATACCTCTTCTACGCTGGTCTTATCATTATGAGCTTGCCCTAAGTACTTGAAGACTTTGGAGAATGGTCTACATGAAGTTGGGCTTAGTATGATCCACCGCACATAGGTATCTGGCCCTTATTAGATGGTTGTTCAGGTTTGGGCTTAATGGTTTTGATGGGCCCAAGGCTTGTATAACACCTTGTTTTATAGGACCGCTCGAGCGATCAACTAGTCGCTTGAATAGAGAATTAGGGCCCCCAGTATCTTGTTTGTAAAATGGGTATATGGAGGAGACTGCTCAAGCGGTCTGGTAGTCGCTCAAGTGAAGATGTGTTGCTCCCAGTATTTTCATTGTAGACCTGCAAAATTTCTAGGACATTGCGTTTACTGCTCGAGCAATGAAATGATCGTTTGAGCAGTGAAATGATCTCTCGAGCGATTTGTTTAGGGTAGCAAATTTAAAAGTCAATCTAAACTCATTTTTTTCTCACTTTTCATACCCTTTCTGTCTCAAACACCTATTTCCGAAACCCTATCCATAAAACTCTTGATTTATCTATATTTTACCCAAGATCCTTCAAAAAAGTTAAATAACAAGTGTTGTTCAAGAGTTTTACCAGTCGTTTTGTGATTTCTTGAAGTTTGGAGTTGGGTTCTCATCTTTTGTCATCAATCTTGAAGTAAGGATACTCTTAACTTGATATATCTTTGATTTGGGACACATATATAGTATTTTCTTAGTTATATAGATATATGAGAGGATTTTTGGTTATATAAGTGGATTTGAGGAATAAAAAGGGAAATACTCTATGTTTTGGAAAAATTTATGTATATGCTATCTTTGACAAATATTAAAACTTGTGTTAAATTTGGCACAAACTTTGATCACTGCCAAAGGTGCAAAGTCACCAAAACCAATCGTTTTCTCCCTATCTTCATATTTTTCTCATCATTCTTCCTAGCAAAAACTTCCAAAACATAAATAAATTCATAAGTTAAAAATTTTAGAATCAATCAACCAATCTAAAGAAAAATAAGAAAGAAAAAAAAATTTCAGGAATTTCAAGCAATATGAATCAATCAATTTCAGGAATTTCAATCAATCTAAGGCAAAAATAAAATTTGAATTTTAACAACTTTATACTAAAAAATACCTGCAAATTTAAGATTCTTCAGCTTCATCTTCCATATCTTTGTGTTTGGATCATCTTCGTTAGGGTTTCGGGTTCATCTTCTTCGTCTTTTTTGGATGGTCTTCATTAAGGTCTTGGGTTTGGGTCATTTTCGTTAAGGTTTGGATCGTTGGAGAAGAGGTTTAGAACAAAGGGATAAAGAGATTGAAGAGGAAGAGAGAGATCGAACAGGAAGTGAGATGATCATTTTCATTAAGGTTTGGATTGTTGAAAAAGAGGATTTAGAATGGAGAGAGAGAGAGAGATCGAAGAAGAAGATTGGGGAAGAGAGAGAGGGGGGTTAAAACTGAGAGTTGGAATAGAGAAGGAAATTTGGGATTTGAGGGTTGGAGATCGGCGGTGGTTGTGGTTGTGGTAGTGGTTCTTGTGGTTGTGGTGGTGAAAAATGTGAGAGATAGAGGGAGAGAGTATGAGGGAAAGAATGGAGATGGTATTGTTGTGTTTGAGGAAGGGATTTGAAAAATGAAAATAAAAAGATAGGTAAAATGTGAATAAAATATACCTATATTTCACATAATTTCATACACATTTTCCAAATCCTTCAATCAAACACAATATAAGAGAGAGAGAGAGAGAGAAAGATGAAAGGTTTGAAGCTGTTCTGGAATGGAGAAAGAGAGAGACAGAGAGAAGAGCCTACTTAGGAGATGGGATGATGATTCCATAGAGTTCATCTAAATTATATTTAATTTAATTTTTTAATATAATTAATAATTTTATTTATATTTTTTTAATGTAGTTAATAATAGAGTTAATAATTTTATTAAAAAATAAACAATCACCAATGATAAAAGAGCACCGTTGGATTATTTATATGGGATTTTTATTGATAAATCCCATTTAGAAGTGTTTTAACCCAAGAAGTCCATAAATGAATTTTTTAACCTATTTAGTCTCATGTATGTATAGTTTTATTCCATAAAGTTATTTTTCTTGATTTACACTATTTTCTTGGACACTTATGGCCTTATATTTAATTTTGATACCCTTATAAATATTTTTTGAACGGTTAATAATTTTATGATGTGAACATTCATATTTTAAAATTCACATTGGTAGGAATGTAAAATTGGCCTGTGAATTCATGAAAGGCGGGCAGTTCATTGTTGACAATGTGAATATTCACATTAACATGTTAACATTCACATTAATAGGAGTGTAAAATTGGCCCGCGTCTCGTGGTAGCGTAAAACCCTCCGGCGGTCCGGGACGAGCCCGGTCCGGCTCGTTGACAATGTGAATATTCACATTAACATGTTAATATTCACATTAATAAAAGTATAAAATTGGCTCGCGGCTTAGGGGCAACCAAAAGCCCGCCTGTGCCCAAGGTAGGCCCGGTCCAGCCTAGCCCGTTGACAATGTGAATATTCACATTGACATGTTAACATTCACATTAATAGGAGTGTAAAATTAGCCCACGCCCCATGGCTGCCCGAAACCCGTCCACGGCCCGTGGGCGGCCCGGGCCCCGACCCAACCTGTTAACAATGTGAATATTTACATTGACATGTTAACATTCACATTGATAAGAGTATAAAATTGGCCAGCGGCCTAGGGCGGGCCCGACCCGGCCCATTGACAATGTGAACATTCACATTGACATATTAACATTTACATTGATAATATTGTAAAATTGGCCTGATCACAAATCGATGACGGCTTGGCCCAACCCGTGACATTGTGAATATTCACATTGACATGTTAACATTAACATTGATAGGAGTGTAAAATTTGCCCACTGCCCAAAGCTTGCCCGTGGCCCGAGGTAGCCCCGACCCGGCCCGGCCCGTTGACAATTTGAATATTCACATTGATATGTTAACATGATAAGAATGTAGAATTGGCCCGCGGCCCGTGGGCTGCCCGAAGCCTGCCCACGGCCCGAGGCAGGCTTGTTTGGGTCCGGGCCCGAGCCGGTGGGTTGAGCCTCCGATCGGGCCGATGGGCCTGGGCCTAGCCTTAGGCTTGGGCGGGCCTGGCCATTTTTTTTAATTCTTTTTAATTTTTTCTACCAAAATTTTATTATTTTTCACAAAAAAGACACTAGCCCTCAGCGGGGGCCGGGCCTCGGACCGAACCTTGAATGGGCCTTAACTGGGCCGATTGGTCGGGCCGGGCTTCAAAGTGATAGCTCAGGCCCTAGCCTAAGGTCTCAGACTAGGCTCGAGCCCGGGCCCAAACAAGCCCTTCCCGAGCCGCGGGCTGGCTTCGGGCAACCTACGTTCTTTTTGACTATTCCATTAAGTCCTATTTAAGGTAAGAAAACCAAAATACCACTTTCATCTACTTATATTCTATTTAGGCCAAGTTTGGGAAGACTAAATAAGTGTACTTTTTGACTTTTTATGAAATATGGGTTGGATTTGGGTTGGGTTTGAAGTGATGTGTTAGAGAGGTGATGTGACTTAAATAGGATAGTGACATTTTGACTTTTTAGATCTTTTTGAGGATGCCAAACTTGGCCTTAGTCCACATAATTTTTTAATATTTCAATAAGTCTTATGGGAGACATAATTACCAAAAATACCCATAATGTAAATGTTCACATCGTCAATGTGAATGTTCATATTATCAATGCGTAGAGGCCTGGGCCGGTCCATATTGAGCTTCGTGGGTGTCCGAAAAAATCTGGGCCGGGTCAGCCCACGGGCCAAAAAATTAGGCCCAGGCCCTAGCCCTGACACAAGGGTATTCAGACTTTGGACGAGCCGATGGATCATGTAACAACCCAGATTTTTAATTATTCTGTAAAATTTATACTAATATTATTTAATCTCAGTTTGGAAAATATATAATTTATTATATATTATTATGCGTAATTTTATAAAATAATATAATTATTAAAAGTTTAGGGGTCAAAATATAAATAATAATAATATAGATAATATAAATAATAATAATAATAATAGGTGTGCTACTAAAATAAATAATTAATTTTATGTTAATATACGATAAAGTGTAATTTAATTAAGAATTAATTAATTTATATAATTATATTAAAATATTGGATCAAAAGGTAATTATCTGAAATATTTATTAAACGATAAGATTGAATCTATATATATTAATAGCAAATCTGAAGAGAGTTACGTGGATGGATTCGGTTAGACACGTGGTGACAAATGAGTGGTTTGCCTTCCTATAAATTGGAAAAGATTAGGATCAGCGAGGAAAAGAAAGAAACGA
This sequence comes from Camellia lanceoleosa, assembly GCA_025200525.1. Taxonomy (NCBI): domain Eukaryota; kingdom Viridiplantae; phylum Streptophyta; class Magnoliopsida; order Ericales; family Theaceae; genus Camellia; species Camellia lanceoleosa. The sequence goes on along the minus strand of CM045764.1, from coordinate 182,793,943 downwards.
AAGAAGAAAAGAAAAGAGAAAAAAAGGAGAAGAAACAGAGGAAAGGAAGGAAAGAAAATGGTAAAAGTTAAAAGGGTCTTTTGATAGTGGAAAAAAAAGTAAGGTATTAAAGATAAGGTGAGTTATATTATACCTTGAGTTACCAAAATGTATTTTACGTATGTTTTGACTTACCAAAATCTACTTTATACAAGTTATACTTTATTAGTATATTAATAAAAGTTATGTTTTATAAATATTTCAGTTACGTGGTTTAATTTCTGAATTTTATTTGCTTAAAAGAAAACCCATGGATATGTTTGTTTTAGTTTTAAAGAATATTTGACTATAACCTTATAAGTAATTATGTTTTGTAAGTACTACCACGGGAGTCCCACGCCTTGGGGGACTTAAATAACCATTGACCTCTGTTTGACCACTTTGTGATCCTCTGTTTGTCATGGATCCATTAACCTCTGTTCTGTGTGGACTAAAGTGCTGTGCAGAGCTAAATGCTACACTATTGTTGGAGCCACCTCTAGAATCCGTACGAGCCACCTCTTGAATCCGCACTGCTCAGGCGGACCAAAGTGTCACATGGAACTAAGTGCTACACTATTGTGAGCCACCTCTAGAATCCGAACGAGCCACCTTTTGAATCCGTACTGCTCGACTATCACTTCAAGATGATCTCGCTACGCTCGTTTGCATCGTGGTTATGGTTATATATTTATATAATATATGTATTTAAGTTTCTGCTACTTAAATGATTTGCTTATATAAATGTTTTGGCCTAACTAAGGATCCATGGTTATTTCGTGTCCCTTATACTCTTAATATAATATTTCTCACTCTGCCATGTGCTTATAGTTGTTTACCAATTTTCAGGAAATAGCTTTTGGAAAGTCTTAGATGCGGAGCTGTGGAATAGACACACACAACATTTTTATTGATATTTTTATATATAAATATCGACATTTTTTTGTTAATATATTTTGTAATAAAAATAGAAGCTCCGATGATTATTTTGGTACCCTTATTTAAATATTACTTCCGCTCGCGTTTATTAATTTGTTTTAGATTTGGCCAGAGGTAACCTCAGTTACTGGCTATCACGATACTTAACCCTTGGGTACGGGGAGCGGGTCGTGACAGATCAAGCCTCGAGTTGGGCCGGTGGGCCTGGGTCTAGCCTCGAGCTTAGATCGGGCTTGGGCGGGTCTGGCCATTTTTTTTAAAATTCTTTTTAATTTTTTCTATCAAAATTTTATTATTTTTCATAAAAAAAAGACATTGCACCTCGGGCGGGTTGGGTCTCGGACCGAGCCTTGAATGGGTCTTAAGTGGGCTGATGGGCCGAGCCGAGCTTCAAAGTGATGGCCTAGGCCCTAGCCTAGGGTCTCAGACATGCTCGGGCCCGGACCCAAATGAGCTTGTCCCAGTCGTGAGCTTTAAAATTTTACCGTCATGAGCCAATTCTACATTTCTATCAATGTGCATGTTAACATGTCAATGTGAATATTTACATTATCAACGGCCCTATCGGCGTGACAAGGCAAATTTTACATTCCTATCAATGTTAATGTTAACATGTCAATGTGAATATTTACATTGTCACGGGTCAGGCCAAGCCCGCCGAGCCGCATTTTACGCCGTCATGCGGGCCAATTTTACACTCTTATCAATATGAATGTTAATATGTCAATGTGAATATTCACATTGTCAACGGGCCGGGTCGGGCCTGTCCTATGCCACTAGCCAATTTTATATTCTTATCAATGTGAATATTAACATGTCAATGTGAATATTTACATTGTCAACAGGCCAGGCCGGGCCTGCCCCGGGCCGTCCAGGGGCCGTGGGCGAGTTTCGGGTAGCCATAAGGCGTTGGTTAATTTTACGCTCCTATCAATGTGAATGTTAACATGTCAATGTGAATATTCACATTGTCAACGGGCCAGGCCGGCCCCGCCCTAGGCTGTGGGCGGGCTTTTGGCCACCCATGGGCCGCAGACCAATTTTATACTCTTATCAACGTGAATGTTAACATGTCAATGTGAATATTCACATTGTCAACCGGTCGAACTGGGCCCGCCCCAGGCTGCAGGCGGGTTTCGGGCCGCCATGAGACACGACCCAATTTTACACTCTTGTTAATGTGAATGTTAACATGTCAATGTGAATATTCACATTGTTAACGGGTCGTGCCCACCCCGGTTCGACTTGAATTTTTCCGGGCACCCACGAGGATCGACATGGGCCGGGCCCCTACACATTGACGATATGAACATTTACATTGATAGTGTGAACATCCACATTAGGGGTATTTTGGTAATTATGTCACCCATAGGACTTATTGAAACATAAGAAAATAATGTGAACTAAATGGAACATAAGTAGATGAAAAGGGTATTTTGGTCTTCTTATCTCAAATAGGACCTAATAGAATAGTTAAAAAAGAATATGGGTTTGATAGAATAAAAGTTTTAGAAAGTAGATTTATCAAAAAAGCTCCCTATTTATATATATATATATTTTTTATATTTGTCTAGTTGGATATAATATAAATATTTATTTATTTATTTTAAATAGTTTAAAAAATGTCACAAAATGCAAAAAATAAAACACAAAAAATAAAAAATAAAAAATTATATCCAAAAAACAATTATAGAATTAGAGGAAAAATTGGTTGAAATTTGTCAAAATGACATGTGAGACCATCTCCAACGTTGCATCAAATTCAATATCAAATTTGAATTTGATGAAAAAAGTCACTTTTTTTGCTCTAATGGTTTCACCAAACTGATATCAAGCTGAGAACGGAGCAAATTTTTCACCAAACTGAGAATCTGTGTGAGCCTTCACCAATTCACTGTGCTGTAACGTTGCAAGTGGGCCGGTTGGTCGACCGGAAAAAGGTTCAAACAGTTCAAATAGGTAGGTTCAAACAAGTTCAAAAAGGAAAAAAGTTTTTTTGCCTTATCGGTCAACCGGCTGGTTGACCTGCTGGTTGACCCCTGCCTTTGATGACAACCATTGGAGCAACTAATATCAAATTGAGAAAATGATCCTTTTTTTACTCAGATTTGATGAAAAAAAAAGTGAATTATTGGAGATTGTTGGCTTTTTGGCTGTTCGAAGGATATTTTTGTAAATGCGAGCGTGCCAGCAAGGATCAATCAGTCCTTACAGAAATTATAATTGCCAACCAATTATCAGACGATTGTGTTTTAGTTCTTTCAGCCTCAATGAATAGGACTTTTACTGGTGGCTTGACTTAGAAGAAATTAGAGAAATAACAGTTAATATGAAGAACAATGGAAGTATTTCATTAAAATGAACACTTACAATGATCCAAATTCAGCCTTGAAGAGGTTTTCAGTGACGATCTACTTGAAACTACTCGTATGAATCGAAGTGCAGAACAGGTATTTAAAGTGCAAGAAAGGTAAAGACTGGAAATGTAAAAAACTGAAAAATAAAATATGTAGAGTAAGACTGGTTTGTATGATCTGAGTCTGGGAGTTTTTCTAGGGACTTTCTTGCTATTTATACTCCTCAAGAATGACCATCGAATTGCACTTCAAACCGTCGAACTGCTCATCCATGATTGCTGATCATGCTGCCTTAGAAGTAGTTCCACTACGCATTTTCTTGCAGTTGAACTTCCTTCTTGTATTTGAATTTGAATATGAGCAACCGTTGAAGCTACGTCATCTCGTATCTCTTTATTGATCCTGTGCTACTTAGATCAAGTGAGAACCAATTTTTACTGCCACGTGTACGATCAGGATCGAAGACTTGAATAGTCTCCCCATACTACCCTTACTTTGCCACGTGTCGAACCGTAATTGGTTTCTACAAAATATGTAGCCAACAGAGATGCTCTGAACATTAAAGCACCATTACTATAATTTGACAATTTGTTACTATTCATTGCCAAATTATAACAATAGTAATGTTATTTTAGCAAACGTTATTGAAGATGCTCTAAATAATTAAAAATAAATAAATTATATGCTAATAGGGTACTACGTTTCATCAATCACAAATATATATATATATATATCATTTATTATTCATTAAACATCTAATATAAATATAATAAATTTTAGGAGAAATTATCAATAGGTCTTGCTTTTGATATTTATTACCCATTAAGTCCTATTAATAAATAGTTTCTTGTTTTTATGAATAAATTTATAGTGATAAATTTATCAGTTAAGAATTGTAAATCTTTAGGAAAATGTTTGGTTGCCCGAATTTTTGTGGCTCGATTGTATCAAAACGACGTCGTTTTATACTCAAAACGACGTCATTTTAGGTATTTCGAGCCATTCGAACCATGATTTTTCGAGTCACCTATCATTATTATTAAATATAATTAATAAGACGGATTGGTAGATATTCCTAAATTTTACTATTAATAAAAGGTATTATATTTCATCAGTGATGCTCCGGAGCTTTAAAAAAAGAGCACTAACAGAGTATTATTTTGTCTTTTTCTGCTCTGTTTTTTGTCTTTACCTCACTTTTTTTAATAGGTGACTGCTCATTAGAGCTGTCTTTTTTCAGCTCTAATTAGAACTCCGAGGCATTTTTCTATATTTCATGGCACATACTTTATCCGTAAATAAAAATAACTCGTAAATGAGTCTGCCTTTTGTAGCCGTAAAATGATGGGCATATACTTCCATCGAATATGCTATGGGAAACTGGACACGTGGCGTTCAATTAAAACTCGATAAAATTGCACTGCAGCGAACCGGAGAGGAGCGAGCCTGCAGTATACCCTAGCAATATATAGGGTTTGGAGGAACCTCATATTGGCCTCTCACTTTATCGCAATCCTCTCTCAGTGAAAGGTCGCTGAGAGCCTCCCTCCATCCTCGCCGCCTCCTTCTCCTTCTCCTTCTTTTCTCCTAGGTAACTCTCTCTCTCTCTCTCTCTCTACGCATTTGTATATGCACGTTTAGCTGTCTGTATGTATATCTGTCGATTCATCTCTTCATCGTTCCTGCTCCTGATACGTGCTCCGATCTATTTGTATCTATTTCTACCTGGTAACTTTTGATTCATCTAAGTTATTTTCTATTCGAATTCTCTGAATTCTGTGTATCTTTTGCATTTGATTTGTTTTGAACGATCGATTCTCTGTTTTCATGTTTTTGTTTGCTTCGTGAGGTTTTTCACCTGTTTTCTGTGTAGATCTAGATGAGATGAGTTTCTCTATGAACTTCCGATAACTTTCTTACGAGTTTTTACATGTAACAGTTCATTTGAATTGTCTGGTTTCTTTCTGATCTGAGTAGTTAGCTTTTTTAATCATGATGTGTTGTTTGAAGTATGAGATCTTACGTTCACGTCAATAACGATGCTGAGCTTTCATGCAGAATCTTATCGGTTGACTGTTTAAATTTGATTATATATTTGTTAGGTGCACTTATAAAAATTTATTTGTTTGGTGCTGAAACATGATACTATGTTATGTCATCTGTCAATTTAGTCTGTGAGATGTAATGATGGTTTTCATTGAATTAAAACTATTGTACTTTTGAAATTACTATTAGCCGTGATGCAATCTTTTAACAAATTAGTTTTAGGATGATTTTTTTTTTCCATCTTGTGTGAAGTGTATTTTTTCAGATGAAAATGAGAATTTATTATGATTATTATGTTTTGGAGTCTTTTTGTGAGGTAGATTATGTGAATTTTGTTACACAACAAAAACTTATGTGTTTTGGTTTGATGCAGTAACTATTTCTGCAACCCAGTAGTGAAGGAAATGGTCGTGTAATTGGTTGTAAGGAATTAATGATGTGATATTGTTGTTGCGCCAGCTGGAATATCATTCTATTTGTGCTATGTTAAATCGAGAATAGGCTTTCTAATATGAATGTTTATACTTGTGAATTGTGATTTACTTGATTGTAGTGTCAGTTGTGGAAATTTCATGTTTCAATGTTATAATTTGAGTAAGAAGAAAATTACATATTTTACATTGCATTAGTTTCTTCAACTTTTACTGATGTATTGATGCATTGATATATTTTCTAGTATTGCATCCTGATGTTTATTACTACATTTGCATTATTTTACTCCATCAGCAGCAGCTTATTTCTGTTAATAGAGCATAACATATTGTTTTGTGAAATTCTTATTAAGATTTCGTGTTGCTTATGCTCAAGCTGACTCCCATCTACGCTAAACTGGTTAAGTTGCTGATGCCTGTTTGCCATGTCGATTGCAGGTGTTTTTGGCGAATATCTTTCATTTTTAGAATTCTGTTGTGGTAGCATTTAAAAGTAGTCAAAATGGTAAGCTGTTTTTTTTGAGTGTTTCTGATATCATTTAATAATGTTGTTGGAAGTTGCAAGTTTTCTAATTGGAGAAATTTAATCTATATGTGCAGGTGAAGTTCACAGCCGATGAGCTTCGTAGGATTATGGACATGAAACATAACATTCGTAACATGTCTGTCATTGCACATGTCGATCATGGTATAAATATATCCTACTCGTTTTGGTATAATTTTTATTATTAACATATGGAAGCTTTTCTGTCATCTCAAACATCAGGATGTGTTACACTCTGTGGGATCATATGACAGATTAGCTATGACAATCTTTTAGTTAGGGAGAAGAAAATGTTGTATTGGAATATTGATCCTTAGTGGTCTCTCCCCCCCCCCCCCCCCCTCCCACACACACACACACAAACTCCACTATAGTTGGATAATGTTCTCGGTTTTCTCAATCACTTTCATATAGTTAAATTAGTTGGGAGATAAGAACTGCTGATGGGACCTTTCTTGGGGAAATTTTGGTCAGCAGTTTATATAGATTCATTATGTCTAGTCTAATTTGCAATTAATTTTGAATCTATATATGTTCTTTGGTACTGATATAAATATATTCTTTGTTACTGATACAATTATTTACTTGTACTTCTATTTCTTATTATAGGGAAGTCTACACTTACTGATTCTCTCGTGGCTGCTGCTGGTATCATTGCTCAAGAAGCTGCTGGTGATGTCCGGATGACAGATACCCGTGCGGATGAAGCTGAGCGTGGCATCACCATCAAGTCTACCGGTATCTCTCTCTACTATGAGATGACTGCCGCGTCACTCAGTAGCTACAAGGGAGAACGGGCAGGGAATGAGTACCTCATTAATCTCATTGATTCGCCTGGGCACGTTGATTTCTCATCTGAGGTCACAGCTGCTCTTCGCATTACTGATGGTGCACTTGTGGTGGTTGATTGTGTTGAGGGTGTCTGTGTCCAAACAGAAACTGTCCTCCGACAGGCTTTGGGTGAAAGGATCCGACCAGTCTTGACTGTTAACAAGATGGATAGGTGCTTCCTTGAGCTTCAAGTTGATGGAGAGGAGGCTTACCAAACATTCCAAAGAGTGATTGAGAATGCAAATGTCATCATGGCCACATACGAGGATCCCCTCCTTGGTGATGTTCAGGTGTACCCTGAGAAAGGAACAGTTGCTTTCTCTGCTGGGTTGCACGGGTGGGCTTTTACTCTGACCAACTTTGCCAAAATGTATGCTTCCAAATTTGGTGTAGATGAGGCTAAGATGATGGAACGTCTCTGGGGTGAAAACTTTTTTGACCCTGCCACCAAAAAGTGGACCACGAAGAATACTGGCTCTGCTACTTGCAAGCGTGGGTTTGTTCAGTTCTGCTATGAACCCATTAAGCAGATCATCACCACTTGCATGAATGATCAGAAAGACAAGCTGTGGCCCATGTTGCAGAAGCTTGGTGTCACCATGAAGTCCGATGAGAAGGACTTGATGGGGAAGGCATTGATGAAGCGCGTCATGCAGACCTGGCTTCCAGCAAGCAGTGCCCTCCTGGAAATGATGATATTTCATCTTCCATCGCCTGCTACGGCTCAGAAGTATCGTGTTGAGAACTTGTATGAGGGACCCCTTGATGATCAATATGCTAATGCTATTAGGAACTGTGATCCTGAGGGGCCTCTTATGCTCTATGTGTCCAAGATGATTCCCGCATCTGACAAGGGAAGGTTCTTTGCCTTTGGTCGTGTGTTTGCTGGGAAAGTCTCAACAGGTTTGAAGGTTAGAATCATGGGTCCCAACTACGTCCCTGGAGAGAAAAAGGACTTGTATGTTAAAAGTGTACAGAGAACTGTCATTTGGATGGGAAAGAAGCAGGAAACTGTAGAGGATGTTCCATGTGGGAATACGGTTGCTTTGGTTGGCTTGGATCAATATATCACCAAGAATGCGACCTTGACAAATGAGAAGGAAACCGATGCCCACCCAATCCGAGCAATGAAGTTCTCAGTCTCGCCTGTTGTTCGTGTGGCTGTGCAGTGCAAGGTTGCCTCTGACCTTCCCAAGCTTGTTGAAGGTCTGAAACGTCTCGCTAAATCTGATCCTATGGTTGTCTGTACCATTGAGGAGTCTGGGGAGCACATCATTGCTGGTGCTGGAGAGTTGCACCTTGAGATCTGTTTGAAGGATTTGCAGGACGATTTCATGGGTGGGGCTGAAATTATTAAGTCAGATCCTGTTGTGTCCTTCCGTGAGACAGTTCTTGAGAAGTCTTGCCGAACTGTGATGAGCAAATCACCAAACAAGCATAACCGTCTATATATGGAAGCTAGACCCCTAGAGGAGGGGCTTCCTGAGGCCATTGATGATGGACGTATTGGTCCAAGGGATGACCCGAAGATTCGAGCTAAAATCTTGTCTGAGGAGTTCGGTTGGGACAAGGATCTTGCAAAGAAAATCTGGTGCTTTGGCCCTGAAACCACTGGCCCCAACATGGTTGTTGATATGTGCAAGGGAGTTCAATACCTCAATGAAATCAAGGATTCTGTAGTTGCTGGGTTCCAATGGGCATCAAAGGAAGGTGCATTGGCTGAAGAAAACATGAGGGGTATCTGCTTTGAAGTTTGTGATGTGGTTTTGCACGCTGATGCTATTCACAGGGGTGGTGGCCAGGTCATTCCCACTGCTAGGAGGGTTATTTATGCTTCCCAAATAACTGCCAAGCCACGCCTTCTGGAGCCTGTCTACATGGTGGAGATCCAGGCACCAGAGCAAGCCCTTGGTGGAATCTACAGTGTGCTGAATCAGAAACGTGGCCACGTGTTCGAGGAAATCCAGAGGCCGGGTACGCCACTCTACAATATCAAGGCATACCTTCCAGTCATCGAGTCTTTTGGATTTTCAAGCACTCTGAGGGCAGCAACTTCAGGGCAGGCCTTCCCACAATGTGTTTTTGATCATTGGGATATGATGTCATCCGATCCATTGGAATCTGGATCACAGGCATCAGCCCTTGTTGCAGACATCCGCAAAAGAAAGGGTTTGAAGGAGCAGATGACACCACTCTCTGAGTTTGAAGACAAGCTGTAAGTTGTCAAATGATTCAATTTCAAGCGACAAGGTTCAAAATTCATGAGAGAGGTGATGAAGAAAGTAATGTTTGGGCAGTATAATTTTGTTGGTTTTTGTTTGTTTTTTTGTTTTTTACTTTTTCATTTTTCGAATATTCGACTGTGGAGTAGCATTTAATTCCCTGGAGTTTGATGCCCCGGGTCTTATTGTTATGTTTACGTTTTAGATGCTGTCTACATGGACAAGGTTATGTTTATTTATGTGCTTTGTTTCCCGGAACAATTTCTATCTTAGTATATCTATACTTTTTTTCAGGTGATGAGCTGATAATAATTTGGTGGAAGATGATGATTCATGCCACTTGTATGTCATTGACAGATACGAGTGAAGGAATATTTTGTATGCCATTTTGTATTGAAGGAATAATTTCTTCTTGTGAAGAAGAGGCATGTTATCTGTTTGATACCTGCTGGTTAAATAATTCTATGCCCTGTTTGTTACAGATTATTTCAACCAAATTATAGATTCTAGCTTAAAAAAGCTATGTTTGAGTGTTTGATATAAATTATAAATTAATCAAAAAGCTTGAATCTGTTTCAGCTTTTTTCCTTTGAAAAAAGAACTGATCTTCAAAAATTGTCCAACAGCTGCTTCAGATGGTGAGAAACTCTGAGGGATATACAAAATTACTTAAATATCCTTATCATTTCCAAACATTTACATTTATGCCACCTCATCACTTACACCTCTCTTCGTGCAAAAACACAGCAGCACCGCCTTTCGTTTCCGTTTCCGCCTCCGCTGCCGTTTCGCATCTGCCTCCGCCGGCGTGCTTCTTTGGCCTCTCGCCTAACAATTGTAAAAGTAACCCCTCAAAAAGTAAAGATTTATATATATATATATATATAAAAAGGAATCATAACAATTCATATTAAAAAAAAAAAAATCCATTAAACAAACACTACAAAACTTATTAATTAATTCTTAATCAAGTAATTAATTACAAAAGTAAAGATCAATTTTAATCTATTAATTAATTACAAATAGCAAAGATAAATTCACCTTACAGTTAATAGGGGTAAAAAAGATATTTATTAAATAAAAAGTTACTTCACAGTTTATTAAATAAATATTACTCAGTAATTTAAATTTATAATTTAATAGTTAATACTAAACAGGTTAACAGCTTCTAATTAAAATTATAATTTATAATTTGTTAAGTTATAAGTTATAATCTATTTTAATCGCGGTACCAAACGACCCTTTGTTGCCTTTGAAGGTTCTTTGGAATTTTGCTGCAATTGTTTGCCTGCCTTATGTTTGTTGTTGAGGCTATGGATGAACTTTAATGAGTTGACTTGTAAACTTTGCTTCAAAGCTGTTTTGAAAAAGAATCGGACGAGACATCTGAAAAATTGTGGGACATTATGAAGGATATACTTGTAAAGTCAGCTTATTGATTTTTTAATTTTTTTTTGAATTACAGCACTCTTTTATTTTATTTTTTTTGCATATCTTTTTTTTTTTAATAAAAAAAAGCTTTAATTACTTTTCAAAATAGGCCAATATCATGACTTAGGGTTAGTTTGGGGTGTCCTAAAAAAGTGTACTTTTTGTCTTTTTACGAAAAGATGTACAAAAAAATAGAGAGGTGATGTGATGGAAAAAAGATAAAAAGATAAAAAGATAGATTATATAGTAGATGCCAAACAAGGCTTTAATCATCTCCATGTGGCTCCAAACACATTACAATAAAAAATGATTGGAAGTTCACTATATTTTAAATTTTTATGAAAAAATATATTTTAAAAAAAAAGAGTAATATTAGAAGATTTATAATGATTTTTTGGATTAAAAACCAGGGTTACAAACGGGGCCAAAAATTGAGGCACCAATAAGCAAAATCTGCACCGCATCCAAAAAATTGCAAACCCAAAGCCAAAGCCAAAGCCAAACCCTAGACAAAATTAAGAACCCATTCTCTCTTCATAGCGGGTGACATGTTGATGAACAGTATTCGTCATACCCTACTTACCACGAACCTCTCAGTTACATGATCTGGATTAACACACGCCATTCCATTAAACGGCTCCATCAAGATGATCAGTACGTGGTGAGCTACTACTACTCCCTTTAGCTTTACTGATACGCTGCTTATAAAGTTGCTCTCTTGCACGAATACATATGTCAATGCTTCAAGTGGTTTGTCAAGGGACGATGATGATACCTCCTTGTTAGCTGCGGTTGCTTCTTCTACTACGTCTGGATTTGGTGTTGGGACGCTGTTTTCATCGGAAGAAGAGTGGATCGATTGATCCTCTGATTGTGTTGTTGTCTCCATCATCTTGCTTCTTCTTGGAATCGTTGTTGAAATTGGGGGTTTCTGTATCTTAACTGTAGAGTGGAAGAAGAACCCAGATTCAAAAGCAATTGAAATCGCAATCAAACAAGTTATAAAGCCGCAACCACACAGACTTCTTTTGCCATCTTCTTCAACACAAACTCTTGCACACTACTTGTTTGATAGTTGGTCTCACAGACATTTCGTCCCTCATTGCCATTACCAAAATGCATAGAAATTTCATGTTCTTGCGCCCAAACCAATGTCTTGGATCATCTTTTATTGATAGAAGAGTAAACTGTGAGGGTTTTGGTATGAGCTCATTTGGGAAATCACGTTATATGAGGGTCCTAATAATGCACAAAACCTGTGGAGGAAAAAGACCCAAGAAGAAAATCTACTACAGAGTCCATGAACTTGACAGAGCCATGGACCTTCAAAAGAAACCGTCAATAATTCTGCAGCTCAAGTCTATTGTCCAAGCCCAGAAAAGCCAATCTCTCCTCCTCAGAGACCTTGAAAAAGAAGTTGGGTTTGTTCAAAAATGGAATTTCATGGCTGTCATTGAGAAGTACCCTACTATCTTTCATGTCAGTGGTGGTAGCAGAGCACCTCCCATGGTTATGCTTACAGAAAAAGCCAAAAAGATTGCGGCTGAAGAAATTTACACCAGAGAGCAAATGGAACCCATTGTAGTTAGGAACCTAAGGAAGTTGTTAATGTTGTCAATTGATTGTCGGCTCCCACTGGAAACTGTCGAATTCATTGAATCTGCAATGGGTTTGCCTTGTGACTTCAAGAAGTCTTTGATTCCCAAGTACCCAGAATACTTTTCTGTGAAAGATGTTAATGGCAGAGCACATCTTCAGTTGGAAAATTGGGATTCGGGCCTTGCAGTAACAGCTCGGGAGGAAAGATTGGCGCGGGAAGGGATTCTGGCCGCTATTGGACTTTCAGGAAGGGTTAGAATCTCAAAAGATGGTAACTTCCTGGGTCCTTTTGCTTTTCACTTGAGTTTTCCTGCTGGTTTTAGACCAAACAAGAGTTACCTTGAAGAAGTTCAGAGGTGGCAGAAAATGGAATTCCCTTCTCCATACTTGAATGCGAGGAGATTCGAATCTGCTGATCCAAAAGCTCGAAAGCGAATGGTGGCAGTGCTTCATGAACTCCTTAGTTTAACTATGGAGAAGAGGATGACAGCTGATCAACTAGAAGCATTTCATTTGGACTATTAGGTTGCCAGCTAGATTGTTGCTTTGCATGATAAGGCATCATGGTATTTTTTACATTACTAATAAAGGTGCAAAGAGTACTGTATGCCTTAAAGAGGGTTATGATGGGTCAAATTTGATTGACAAATGTCCTCTGTTGGTTTTTTGGGATAAATTTGTTGCACTTACAGGTAGGAGAGAGATTGATTCTTAAATTGGGATGCCTTCACAAATTTTACATGACATTGTCACTTGATAATATTAGTAATATAAAGACAATTCTCTTTTTCTTGAAGCTCATGCAATTTATTTTCTGTCATTTGTCATTTGCCATTTTATAGCTTGACCTATTGAATGAACAGATCTTGTCATTATTTGAATACTCAGGTAGTTGTGTCCTTTTGTATTTTAGTTCTCTTTTCCAATCTTATAGTTTCATGAATAAATGAGGAAGTTCCTGAACAAAGAAGAACTAATACATCAAGTTTTTCCATGGATGTTTCTAGAAATTCCTGAATGATAATTTTTTTTTGTTGAGATATTTCAAGAATGATTATCTCATCTAAATTAAATCCTTTACCTGAAAACCAAAGCTTACTTTAATACTAGAGTCAAAAAATAAAAGCTTAAACTTGTGCCTTTGTTTGCTTCAGTAACTATATTCTCCACTCTGGTTTGCATCCCACTTTTTAGGATTTGACTAGATGATCTGGGGGGGATTTCATTTGCATGTCGATTGTGATAAGGTTTTGGACAACCGCTTCAAGCCAAAAGTGATTGTGTATAGTCTTTGATATGAGGAGGCTAACTCTTAGTATTATACATTCAATTAAGGTAACTTACAAAAAAAAAAGAAAAAAACTCCTCAAATGGCATCCAGTAGGGGTTCACAAATGGTTTCGTGGGATGACCCACCACAGTCTAACGTGATTGCCATACTGTATAATGGACGATCTATATAACAACTTGTATAATGAATGATCTACTCTAATTCACTAGTAGTGACATATGTAAGCTTAATGAACCAAACACTACATCAAGATTGCGGGTTAACTTGGCCTAGGGTGAGCTTATCCTAGTAGGCTATTTTTAGTGTAAAGTCATAAGCTATGAATTTGGGGTGCTGAGTTGGGGCTTTACCCTCGTCTTGTATGGGTCTTCTGCTTGGAGCTTCTTTCAAAGCTAGAATGGTTTGGGATCTGGTGGTTAAGAGATTCCAGAGGACATTGGCCATGTGGAAGAGGCAATACTTAAGGGTGGTAGGGTGATTCTTATTAAGAGCATGTTGTTGAGGCTACTACTTATTTGTATCATGGATTACTATCGCCATGTAGGTGATTCATAGATTGGAAAAATTGATGAGAGATTTCCTTTGGATTGGGTTGGGTGATGGGTTTAAGTATATCATCTTACAGATTGGAAGGTGGTGCATATGCATAAGGAAAGGGGTGCGTTAGGCACAAACGAAATGTGTCTGGTTAACAAAACCTTGCTAGGGGAGTGGTTATGAACGTTCCTTTTTGAGAAGAAGAGTTTGTGGAGGAGGGGTGGTGGTGGGAAGATATGGGTTTGATTGGGAGGAGTGGTCCAAGGGGTCTGTCAGATGGCCCTATAAGCTGCAGGTTTGGAAGGAAATCATGATTGGTTTTGATGACTTCTATAAATTCACCTCTCCAAAGGTGGGTAATGGGCCTTGGGTAAGGTTTGGCAAGACATTTGGTTTGGGCATAGATCTCTGAGGGAAGCTTTTCAAGAAATCTCAAGTGTTGTTGTGGATTGTTGGACTTTAGGCCAAAGAGGTGCGGTCTGGACTTCATTGCTTAGGAGATCATTACAAGAGTAGAAGTTTGGCTTAGTGGTGGAGTTGGTTGGCCTGCTTGCTCTCAGGTTGGTTTATCTGGATTGGGGTTGATGATTATTTGGTTTGGAGTGGAGCGTCGAACATTAGATCCACGGTGGCATTTTTCTATCTGCATCTCATTGGGCAAAGAGATTGCAGCTTTCTGTGGAAAAGGGTGGCGTCTTTGCTTGGATAACTATTAAGGAAGTTCTTTTTGCTATTGATGATAACTTTAGGGTGTAAATTCTTGGTGGACTGGTGTTGGATGTCGGTGAATTATCTTTTGTTACATGTTTAGTGGCTTCACAGGTCTCAATATTGTTGTTTTCTATGTTCAGTATAGTACTAGGCTAGATTGGTAGATTGGTGAACTTCACCAATCTAGACTGTACTATACTTCCAAAAAAAAAAAAAAAAGTACAGTACAGCCTAGATTGGTGAAGGCATTTTTTGCTTTGTTGGCAATGGATGTCCAAAGCATGGTTATAGGAAAACTTTGACTGTGCTCTTTGCATTATGTGTTTGGAGAGACAGAAATTATACATCTTTTGAGCGGAAAGAGTGTTCCATTCCTTCTTTGAAAGGCATGGTGCTAGCATCTTTGTTTTCTTGACCGAGTGAAGATTTTCCCCATTCTCTATATTCTTGTGGAGTTTTTTAGGAGAGTTTTTGTTGGCTATGTATTTTGTACAGGCCAGTCGCAGCTTAACACGTGGCTCATGAAGGGTGTTTTGGAGAATTAATGCAAGTCTCCAATCAGCAATGGATACGTGATAGTTCATATTGGTAATGGTAAGTCTACGTTACATGGAAGCAGTGAGAAGGCGCGGGGTAATATGGCCTAACGGTTACTCAAAAGTTCTATTTCAAATGCAAGAGGGAAGCCTAACTGAAGGAATAGCGTAGTGGAAGCTGATTGGGCGAAGCCATGACTAGAGATCGTGGAAGTGCATTTCAACGGTTGGAAGCTCATTTCGACAGTTACCTTTAGGAAGTATAAATAGAGGAGAAGACCCTAGAATCCTGCTAATTGAAATATGCCCTAAACTAACCATCGAAAGCGGATAAGTAAAAAGGAGAAAGACATGGGGTTGGAAGACATTCATACACACACACGCACACTTATTACAACATTTGCCCTCTTGACGGAGGGTTCGAATAAAATGAAAGCTAACTAGCTACGCTAATTAAGCTAACTATTACAAATTACAACATAGATCTATTAGCTAAGCACGTTGACTAATTAAGTACAGAATCAATGAATTAACTAGCTAAGCAAAGCAGTTAAAAGGCCTCGAGGGCGAGGGATGCATGCATGGTCGGCTGCGTCCTCCCGGAAATCCACCGCTTTGCCTCAAGATGCCTCTGTTTGCACACCTTTAGACCTTTGAAAATTGTGCTAACTTCCAGATTATTTCTGACTGATCTCAGAAACATGCTGAGGGATGATCGGCCAGAGATGGTGGCTGTCGGCCAGTAACGGTGGCCGGTCGGCCACAACTTCCTGTAATTTCTTTTTTTGCTGCAACAGAGCACAAATAGAGGCATGTCAGTGTATTTGCAAGGAAATGCGTGTGCAACCACACTCCTTATCATGTCTCAAGCTCAAAGGAGTGTAGTGCTCGGCTCTCGAGCCACCAATCACGCATCTCAATGCATGATGGCCAAAGAATAAAGCTTGCACAATGTTGATGAATGCATAAACAAGACTCGATGAACCTCTATCCTATCATGCATGATCAAAGGTGTCGGTGACCTAAGGAATGAGGCACATTTCATCACTTTGAGTATGAAACGTCCTTCGTTCCTCGTGTTTGGATTAACGTCCAATCCAAACACATGCAATGCAACACACATGCAAACAACATGTTTATCTATCAATGCTAAAGTGGCATGCACAAGGCTCTATCATGTAAGCAATGCATACAAGACATGTTAAGGAGCTATGACATCAAAGCTAGTGAAGTATATTACATATGAGGCATGCACTATCAATCTTGAATGGTCAAACCACACATGGACAGACTTAAGATACGTCAAAACAGTGGCCAAAACTCAACAAAACTTAGGCACAAAAAGCAAGGAATGCATACTCAACTCATGGCTCGCAAGCAAGGTATAAAGGCACAACTCTTAGACACAATTAAATAGCGATAAACATGAGAGTATGACAAGGTTATATACTCTGAAATCATATGCCAAATGATGCCACATCATGCAAATAGGTCAAATAAAGCATGTCAAGGGGCTTGAAACACAAAGCTAGTCAAGGATTTTTACACTACAACTATGCAAGGCAAGGCATATATGATCAAGACCACTCAAATTAGACCTAAAGTATGCTAAAACATAGCCAAAAACATGCTGGAGTAGAGCATACACATGCTAGAATAATAGGCCAAAACACCAAGTATGCTAGGCGAGTGAGTGAGATTGCACTACAAGTACATGAAGCATGCAAGAGGTGACTCAACCAAGCCAAAATAGAGCTACAACATACTGAAATAAGACCAAAAATAGGCTGAGATCAAGCCAATACGTGCTAGAAAAATATGCTCAAGTATGAGGCCAACTAGACATAGAACCAAGAAGCAAGGAGGGGAGGCCACCCCCTCCTACTTTAGACCTTAAAACATGGTTTCTACCACTAAAATTCCTCTGAGTTTCAGTGGTAGAAAGGCCAAACCAAGGGTGCCTCTAAAGCTTTCAAAGATGGCACCAAGCCTAAGTAAATAAGGCACACAAGAGGGTAGAACACCCTCAACACCAAAGAGGCTTCAAACAACCATTTTAACACTTAAAAATAGAAGTTTTTATAGTTGAAAGCTAAGCCAAAAGAAGCATGCAAAGATGGCTAAACACTTAAGCAAAACAAAGCTTCAAGAGGGTAACTACTCACCCTTGAAGAACATCAGCAAAGCAGGCCTTCCTCTGAGCCAAAACTAGCCTTTTGAGTCCAAACAAGGCCTTCAAGTACCTCAACAACAAAGTGATGGTGCTTTACTAGGTGTTGTAGTGTAAAAGTGAAGAGAAAACACACTTTAAGGCTTAATATAGCATAAATATAGAGAGAGAGTGGGAATTCTAGAGAGAGAGATATATTTTCAGCTCTCAAATTTTTTCTGAACCTCTGGAAGGGGGAGGAGCCTCCCCTTATATAGAATCACAAGCCTCAAGCTTGTTACAATCCCTCTATACACGTGTATGGAGGATGCCTTCTGTGCCCAACAGCTGGCACAGCTGGCACCAAAAATATCTGCAAAAGTAGAAAAAAGGGCCTCAGCCAAAAATTATGGCCGACCGGCCATTAAAGGAGCCGACTGGCCACCACTGATGGCTGATGAAAAAAGGGCATGGCCGATGGGCACGCCGATGGGTTGTAAGGCTGGCTGGCAGGCCACCCTCTTCTCTCAGAAACAAAGCCACAAGCTCTTGGTCCACAACCAAGCACAAAACAGACAAGTTGAGAGGCTCAAAGGTAAGGCGCACGGCCGAGACCTTCAGGAACTCAAAACGAACATGAGCATGGATGATCATCGAGTGTTCAAACGATGACCTCACAGTCTTGAGGACGGTCAAAAATGGGGTGTCTATAGGAGGACGCATGTAAACCTCCTCAGTGAGATGGCCATTAAGAAAAGCATTCTTAACATGCATCTGATAAAGAGGTCAAGAATGAACAGCAGCGACAGAGATCAAAGTACGAACAGTAGTCATCTTGGCAACATGAGCAAATGTCTCCTTATAATCAATACCATACTCCTGAGAGAAACCTTTGGCTACCAAACGAGCTTTGTAGCGCTCAAGAGAACCATCAGAATGAGTCTTGACTTTGTAGACCCATTTGCAACCAATTTGATTCTTACCAGCAGGTAAAGGAACCAACTCCCGAGTACTAGTTTTCTATAGAGCAAACAACTCATCCTCCGTAGCTTGAATCCAATGAGGATCCTGACAGGCCTCCTTGTAACACTGAGGTTCTGCAAAAGAGTGAATGGCAGACAAAAAGATACGATAGGAAGCAGAAAAATAAGTATTAGACCAACCCAACCTGTTTGGAGGATGACGCGCTCGAGGAGGATATCGGTGTGCAGCAGGATCAGAGTCGTCAAAAGCAAGAGGATCAGCAGCAGACCAGAGACAACTGGTGGAGAAGGAGCTTTGCGACGAGAATAAACTAACAACGGAGGAGGAGGAGAAGGTGAAGGAGGAGAAGTAATCAAAGGTGAAGTAGGAGAAGATGGAACAAGTGCAGGAGGAACTGTGGAGATGTACTCAGCAGACGGACCTCAGAAGGAAATGGATCAATATGAACCAAATCCTCTTTAGAAACTGAGGCGATGAGAGGAGGAAGCTGAAAGTAAGATAGCTGTTCGAGAAATGCAACATGGCGGGAGACATGAAGGTGATGAGAAACAGGGTCATAACAACGATAACCTTTTTGAGTGAGACTATAACCCAAAAAGACACATAAGACAGACCGGGCATTAAGTCTGGTCCTATCTTCACGGGGTAAAAGGGCAAAACAAGCAGACCCAAACACATAAAGAAGGGAGTAATTAGAAAGTTGAAAAAACAGAGCTTCATAAGGAGACTGACAAAAAAAGTAGCAGTAAAAACTGCCTCACCCCAAAATAGAGCAGGAACGGAGGCAGAGAGAAGGAGAGACCTGGCTGTCTCAAGGAGATGACGGTGTTTACGTTTAGCTCGACCATTTTGGACAGGTGTATCAATATAAGAAGTTTGGTTAATAGTACCCAATTTGGCTAAATATTCACAGAATTCAGTTTTAAAGTATTCCTCACCCAAATCAGACCGTAACAATTTAATAGTAGACCCAAACTATGTAATGACTATTGACTGAAAAGTATGGTATATCTAGTAGAAGTCAGACTTATGAGTCATAAGATAAACCCACGTGTAACGGGTGCAATCATTAACAAAAGACACATAGTATGTAGAACCCCCTTTAGTAAGAACAGGAGAGGGTCCCCAGACATTAGTATGTACAAGAGAAAAAGGAGAAACAGAAATAGATGTACTTTTATTAAATGGTAAAGCTGACATTTTGGCAAGTTTACACCTCCGACATTCATCTATTTGACTAGGAGAAACCTTACCCAACAACCCTGACTGAGCTAAAGATCGTAAGCGGTCAACAGACAAATGATCAAGGCGAGAATGAGAATCTGACTCGACTGAGAATGCCACAAGTAAAACTAACTCGACTGAGAATCTAACTGAAACGAGAAAAGTGCAGTTAGAGAGGTGGATAAGGGAAAATGTAAGCTTTCGACCACAGAGATCTCCAACTCTACGGCCGGTCCCAATCTGCTTCTTGGATACCCGATCCTGTACACAACAGATAGGAAAAGAAAAGAAAACATCAAAACCAGATGTATCAAGTTGACTGATAGATAATAAATTGACAGATAACTGAGGGACATAAAGAATATAAGGAATAGTAACAGCAGACATGGCAAAGGGTAAGACAGACCCAATAGACAGAACAGACATACTAGATCCATTAGCAGTATTAATAGTAATAGGAACGGGTGAGAAAATACAATTTTGGAGTAAGGAAATGTGAGGAGTCATATGATGAGAGGCACCAGAATCAAAGAGCTAGACAGAAGAATGGATACCTGAAGAGGACCCAAGCAAACCTGAATGAAGAGAGGTAAGAGCAAAGGCAAATGGGAATAGCTGAGAGGTGGACGAGATCTTTGAAGTTGCGACCTAAGCACTCAAGAAGCTGTGTCGATCGGGCCGAGCAGATGTAGTATAAGCGGCGAGGCAAAAGTACTCGAGTAGGACCTCGGGCTGTGGTGAGGCAACTACGAGTAGATCGACTCTTCTTGGGATAGTTGTACTTCCAATGACCCTTTTGATGGCAGAAAGCACACTCATCTGATGCCAAGGGCCCTTTTTTGGGCTTGGCAGAAGAGTGAGGCTGAGAAGCAGATGGAGTCGCCAGTAGAGGTGGCTATGCTAAGAAGACTGAAGGAGACAGAGTCTGACTGGCCATCTTAAGACGGGTTTCCTCGGAAGGAGCTCACGAACAATAGCATCTACAGAGGGGAGATGAGATTGATAAAGGATGCCACCACGAATAGCCTCATATTAAGAGGAAAGAGTCCTTAAGAACTGCACTAAACGACCTTACTCTCGAAACTCAACATAAGCGTCTAGTGCCTTGAAACTAGATGGTTCCATGAGAGCCAAGTGATCCCAGAGACCTGTCATCTCAATGTAGAAGTCCTGAACAGATTGATTCCACTAGTGAGCACTCTGAATCGTTGTTTCTAACTCATACCATTTGGCAAAGTTGGACTGTTGATACACACCCAATAAATAGTCCCACACCTCCTTAGCAGTATCCTTTATCAATCACACCCAATTAATTAATATTTAAGTTGAGTCTGAAAATATTTGAGTTGAGTCTGAAAATATTTTTTTTTTTCAATTTTTCAATTATAAATAAATAAATTAATTGATTATGATAAATTAATTAATTTATAAATAAATAAATAAATTAATTGATTATGATAAATAAATAATTAATTAATTAATGTGTGCTGTATGTTAATTTCAGTCCCTATGTATACCAAGGTGCATATACTATCTGTTATCCTAAGTTAATATTTGAGTCTGTTTCTCTGTATTTGATCTTTGAAAATTGAAATGTTATGTAATATACACTTTCATGGGTATGAGAATTATTCTATATTTTGTCTTGAATCTTAATTACTTTTTATTTTTTTAAAAATTGTCTTACTACTATGAATAATTAGTCTATATTAATTTTTCTATTTTTTAAACACGTTTCTAACTCATACCATTTGGCAAAGTTGGACTGTTGATACACACCCAATAAATAGTCCCACACCTCCTTAGCAGTATTATATTTGGAAAACATCATTCCAATGCGGTTATCTACAGAATTATAAAACTAGGTCAAAACTTGGGCATTATCACAATTCCAACTGTCACAGGAAGTCAGATATCCTTCTTGTTTCAGGTCCAATAGACGAGGAACAGAACCAGAAACATAGCCCCATTTTTTCTGACCAAGAAGGAAATTCTTCATAACACTAGCCCAATAAGCATAATTGGCACTCATGAGTTTACATCTGATGGCTTGAATTTTGGTATCCGTCATTGTAATAAACTAAAGATTAATGGGTCAAAGTATACTAATAACTTAATAAATGGGCTAAACAGGAATAAGGGTTTTAATAGTATTGATAACAAATCACAGCGACAGAGATAGAGAGATGAGAACCAGAGTCGCGATGATGAACCAAGATGAAGCCGACGAGGACTGAGAGAGATACGATGAAGCAAGCGCGATGATTGATCACGATTTACAGCCGATGGGTTGCGACTGAACAGAGAGGCTACGGCTGTTAGGGTTTCGACTCTGCAAGCTAGGGTTTCGAACTTAGCTCTGATACCATGTAAGTATTTCTGAATGAATTGTATATTCAACTTGTATTGATTGAACAAATAATACATCATTTATGTAGAACACTAAAGCTTAATCCTACATGAATACATCATTGATATATAGAAGTCTAATAGATATAGGACTCTAATTCCTAATCCTATAAGGAAAGGAGAACACATTCTCACAACATGATCTTCCTTTTTGTTCTTAGACTTCACAAAATCACCAAAGGAAGAAGTCAGAGAGGGAATAGAGAAGGAAACATTAATATCAAGATAATCAGTTCCAAAGGGAGTACCAGTGGGTGATAACCCTAGAAAATGGCACATGTCAAGGACAATGGGGGCCATCATGCCATACCGAAATTGGAAAAAATTGAAAGCGGGGTTCTAAAAACAAAGAGCAACAGGTATGAGAAAAGGGTCTTCAGGAATGGAAAACCTGGCTAGTCGAAGGGTGTCAAGGAGATAGAGTTCTTAGAGGTCTAGCATCCTGGCAGGAACGACTCGGTCGTACCATTCCTCCTATTCCGGCCTCAATGTGGGCCAGCAGCGATGGGGACGGTTTATTTTCCAACTTCCCCAATCAAGGCCACCCTCGTAAGGAGGCATTGATCTTCTAAGCGCGGATACAGAGCAGGGAGTTGGATGGGAGCTTCTCTAAAAATGGGTCCAAGAACAAACTTCCCTTGAGCATGGTGTCGGGGAATAAAGATACTCCCATCGATAGCATACCGTTCACCAGCCTTGTATTTGTCACATTATTCGTTGATAATTCTCCTCAAAGCCACAGATGGGCTCACAATCTCAATGACTGGTATTTTGGAAGAAGAAGCCATTAACAAGGAATTGAAAGAAGGAGGTGAGCAGAAGGGCAAAGACTTGCAGATAGGGGTAACAGGAGTGAAACTTTGGACAAGCGTGTAGATAAAGTGCGAGAAGAGGGGGTTTTAAACCTTTCTGTCCAAAGTTACGCATTTAATATAACAGGTTAAATGGACCTAGGTTCTAACCCATGTGTGATTAAGGCTTTTATTTTAAAATCCCTGAGAACACAAGGAAGACAACTGTCTCCGAGCCAGTATGTGGATGCCTTATGAAGGAGGGAAACATACTTCAAACCTCCAGTTTGGCTTTGAAAATTGTTAGTTGGCTTCGAAGCCAATTTTCAAATACTTAGCTTAGCTTTGAAAACAGGTAGTTGGCTTCGAAGCCAGTCTTATACCTTGAATTCAAGCACAGTTAAGATTTGTTCACTTCAGGAATCTTGGAGGCACACTTTTAGACTTTCCAAACAAAGGAAGTTTCCTTCGAAGGGTTCTTTGCAGTGACCTATGGTTAGAATATGGTTCTGGCCTATTCTTTCAACATAGATAAGCACTATGGGACTAGTTCTTGGTTAAGCAGTATAGAAAGACCAAAGGCCAAAGGACTTATTTTACACTTTCGCTTATACAAGACCCTTTGAAGGCAAATATGGCCGTTCTTAAGAGAAATTTCATACTTCAAATACTCGAGCCAGGCCTCGAAGCAAGATTGGTCAGTTCGAAGTTGTTATTTTATGCAGGCTATGTTAGCCATATGCTTGGAGTGTGAAAACCCGAGGCAAACATGGACACTCCTATGAGAAAGTCCATGTTTCGAGGCACGTAAAACCAGGCATCAAAGCAAGTTGGTTGCTTCAAAACTGTTATTAACAGATTATATAGAAAAAGTAAGGAGTAAAGTCATATTCTCCATGGAATCAATCATGCAATTGGAATATAAAGCTAGATCATGACAAATGA
Organism: Camellia lanceoleosa; assembly: GCA_025200525.1. Classification (NCBI taxonomy): domain Eukaryota; kingdom Viridiplantae; phylum Streptophyta; class Magnoliopsida; order Ericales; family Theaceae; genus Camellia; species Camellia lanceoleosa. Next base: position 182,769,948 of record CM045764.1, on the reverse strand, counting down.
GATTTGAAGAACTCAGTTTTATTGATATGGAATATTTATATTGGGAAAACCTACTTGGTTACATTCTCAATTTCATAAAAATAAGGAATGGACAAAGTCACAAGATCATGAAACTTTGTTCAGCAAAATTCAATAAATACATACTTTTTTCCTAACATATCTTCTATCCTATCTAAATTTGGTTTATCTAACTGATGAGCCCTTAGTTAGAAGAAGAGTTGTTGGGCCTTCATTTCAAATTCTGTTTGTCTAAGAGCCTTCTTTGTTTCATCCACTCCTCTTTCCTCATGTGCATCGCCCATAATGGCATCTTCTCCATACTCTAAATCTTGGTTCTTAAAGTCTTCATATTCTTCAAGAAGATTCTCTGCTTCGTACTGAATTTGAATACGAGTGGCAGAGGTGTTCTCCAACAACTCATTAGTAATATAAGCGTTTGTGTGCCAGTTGAATAGAAGAGGAAGTTGATCCAGGAAAGTATGAAGCTCTGCCTGGGCTATAGGGTTAAGGATGTGGCTTCGAGAGAAAATATCACAGGACCACAATAAGTTCTTGTGAGGAATGTCATCTCAAAGGACCTCAAAGGATAAATGGGAAAAAGCGGCAAGCAGAGTCTAGGCTCTATACTGTTGGTGAGCAGTAGGGAGAAATAGAGCTTGGTAGGAAGCAAAATGCTGGCTTTCGAAGAGGGTGAGTTTTAGTTCTTCAACCCAGTTAGGATTGGAGGGCAGGGAAGAAGCAGCTGGGTCCTCTCGAAATAAAGGTGGAAACTCAGGCTTGTTCACGCATTCTAGCCAATCAAAGGAGCAGAGTTTTGCTTTTTTGGCTAGAAGTGCAGAACTGATTCCCAAGGCCTCAACAGGATGTGGAGTTTTTCGCACTATTCTGGATGGCAAGGTGGAAATATACCAGGCCGAAAGCAAGTTGTCTTCAATGCTGCGAAGACAGTCGAGGGGGACGTATGGATATATTACAGAACTACGCATGGAGGGATGAATTGCAGTGGGATCATCAAATTCAAGGAATCAATGATGGATTCGTTCCCTTGTTTGAGGTTGAGTGGCTGTGGGCCAAGTATCCCAACCAGTATTTCTAGAGGACGATGAAGCAGTTTCATCCCATGTGGAGAGTTTTAGAATAGATGAAGAGCTTCTAAGATCCGTTTGTGCAAATTCTTGGTTCAGAGGTTCATATGGTGCAAAAGCTTTCATAACTTGTATAAATTGGGGGCGGATAAATGTGGCTAATAAATGCATGAAGGTTCTTTTGAGGTTGGTCATTATTGTCAAATACCTCCTCGTATGCTCGATCAATGTAAGAGAAAGCTTGATTGGCCATTGGAGGCGTATCAAACTCTTCGTATTCACAAATAATGGAGGGGATATTCATAACATAAGGAAGGATTTAATAAGTTCGACGCTTCACTTCTAAGAAGGCGGTTATACTTCAGCCCAAGTCCATGCACGTCCTAGGACGTGGATAAAGTGCATTAATCTACTAATATCACAAAGTATTGGGTATATTAGTACGGGGGGTAATGTTGGGTATATGTTTTGTACAGGCCAGTTGTTGCTTAACATGTGGCTCGTCAAGGGTGTTTTGGATAATTAATGCAAGTTTCCAACCGGTAGCGGACACGTGGCAGTTCATATTGGTAATGGTGGGTCTGCGTTACATGGAAACAGTGAGAAGGCGCGGGGTAATATGGCCTAACTGTTACTCAAAAGTTCGAATTCAAATGCAAAAGGGAAGCCTAACTGAAAGATTGGTGTAGTGAAACTGATTGTGCGAAGCCATGACCAGAGATTATGGAAGCCCATTTCAACGGTTACATTTGGGAAGTATAAATAGAGAAAAAGACCCTAGAATCCAAGACCCAGACTCAGATCTAGAAACCAATTTATTTACTCCGTTTTTCCTTTCCAGTTTTTTACATTTTCAGTACTTCAATTCCTGTACTGCACTTCATTTCCTAGGAGTAGTTCTCAAGCTATGTTACACGGACTCGGGTGCGGATATTGGGTGCGGGTACGTATCTAAGGGTCGGGTATTTCAAAATTAAAAATTGAGGATACGTGGATATGGATCCAAACGAAGATACAGGTACGGGGATACGTTAAATATTTAATTTTTAAAATATATTTATTATATAAAGATAAGTTAAATACACATTAAAAGTTTTTTTTATGAATATGTTTTTTAATACACATTAATTATTTTATTTATTTATTATATTTTTTAAATAATGTGTTAAAATATATTAAAATAAATAAAAAATAAAAATTGGAGAGTGGTGAGATAGACACAAATTATATTATTTATTAAATTTATTATATGTATTATATATATATATTTTATTAGACACAAATATGTTAATATAATTTATTAGATATATATTTTATATAACAAATTAGATATATATATATATATATATTTTATATATAACAAATTATATTGTTATAGGTTGAAAACGGAAGGGACAGACAGACGCACGACAAGAGAGAGAGAGAGAGAGAGGAAGGCAGATCAAAGGCGAGGACATGGCGACGCCGCCGGAGGAGTTGACGAGTCTCTATGACTCCATCTTTGACAAGTTCGATTGTGACAAGAGCTGAGCCGTGGACATCGATGAGTTCAGATCGAGATCGAAGGCAAGAGGTCGATCGTGAACAGAGATCAAAGGCAGATCAAAGGCGAGAGACAGAGATCGAAGGCAGATCGCACCAGGTTTCTCTCTCTCTCTCTCCCCCCCCTTTACTATCTCATCTGCCGTATCCGCTTTAAGGAGTCAGATCCCGCCAGATCCACTTTCAGACCAGTCGTGGTCGTCGACACGGGTACCTTCGAAATTCCAAAGAGTCCGTGTAACATAGTTCTCAAGTAGTCGTTTCTATAAACCTTTTCAAGGTTGGGTCATTTCATTGTAAGTTCCTATTTATTTAATGAAATTCAGTTTCTGAATTATTCTTGTACTTGTTATTTCTTATAAATTTCTCCTAAAACAAGCCACCAGTAAAAGTCCTCTTCATTGAGGCTGAAAAAATTTCAACATAATCGTCTGATAATTGGTTGGCAATAAAAATTCTGTAAGGATTGATTGATCCTTGCTAGCACGCTTAAATTTACGCTATTAACCTTCGAAAGCCAAAAAAGCCAACAGTTTTATATCCTTGTAGATATATAGAATGTTTAGTTAGTTATTGTTTACCTATATTAAGACTTATATATCTTGTTACTATGTTGATTAGGCAACCAATTAAAACACACATATGTAGCCTGTGGGCTTTGTCCAACCACAGAACAGCTTTCACTCTCCGGTGCCATGCATTCTCTAAATCCTTGTGTGTCATGTGTTCAATCCAAACCCCTATTTCTTTTGGACTGCCTTATTGTTTTTCAAGTGTCAAAAATTAGCAAGACCCCTCCTTTTGGGCTGTCCTTAATTGGACCTTTGACCCATCAGATTGGGATCTCGTTCTTCTTGCTCAAAGTCTTGAAGAAAATCATTTGTTGTACAGTATTTAGCCTGTTTCTGGGTCTGTTAAATGTGTTAGGTTATCATACACCAGATTTTCAACGAGTACTAATGTACTTGATTATACTATAAGTTGCCCATCTGTAGTTATTTGGATATGAATACTAAGTTGTGAAGTCAATCCGTGTGGTTATTTGGGTGCAATATGATATCTATACCAGTGTAGACTCCATTACGGCTCCTCATGAAGTAAACTATTGTATAGTAACTGAATATTTTAATGTATTATGGTAATTGTGCTTTCCTTTTATCACAGATCATTTTCATTTTTTTTTTAAGTATAATCAATATGAAATTTGAAGGTTGCATTGGATTGAGACCCAAGTATCAAGAAATTGTGAACCCCAAATTGTGTACCCAATGAGCCCAAAATTTAGATGGGTAGGGTCACTGTCCATCCACAGGCTTTCATGCAAACCCAATGAATCCCAGAATCAGTGCTTGTGGCGATCTGTTAGATTCAAAGGAGCCGCTCATGGCCCTTTTAACTTCTTTCATTCTCCAGACAATAGCACAATCACATGCAGCTAATTTTAAACTTAACTACTTGCCCCATTTTTTATCTCACAGACTTTTTTTTTTCCTAAGTTGTGTTTGGATCTTGGATTTTCGTAGAGATTTGTGAAGGGAAGGGATTCATGAATGAAATAGAAGGTAAGTTTTTTTCACCAATCACTTCCCTTTTCTTTTCCCTTCTCAAATCTATGATCCAAACATAGCTGTGCATTAGGACTTGAGTTGTATTATCAGTTTCTTGACAGAAATAGACACAAAGTGTGTATTATACTTATTTTTTTGTGTGTATTTTTGGAAAATAGCTACACCTTTCTTATGAGCTGTTTTATGCAATTGGGAAATTCAATAGATGTGCTTGCAAAATTGTTAAAATCTGTTGATGCATCACTTCATATCCACCCAAGCTTTTGCCATATCCACTCAATTGCACATAAGAATTCACTCTCCACTTCTAATGGGACCACGAAAGCTTTGAAGAAAATGGTGGTTGGTCCAACAAGTAATGACTTTTGCTTCATCAAACCTCTTTATTTGTGATGGGATCAGAATATATCTTCAATGCTTCTCTCCTTTAGCATCACGAAATGCCTTTCTATCAAAAGTGGGTTTTGTTATTTGTTTTTTTATTTACATTTCATGGTCAACCTGATTGTTAGATAGAATAGTTGGCTTTATCTCATGAGGACCCCCATCTGGGTTGGCATGTTATTGATGTTAATCTAGAATATGTTATCATTTACTGTACTATCATAAATACAGCTCTCTATAGTGGCTAAATAAATATACTTTTTTGCTTCTTCCTTAGAACTTTTGATACAAAATTAGTATATCACTAAAACATAGAATACACACGCTAGTCTTGAATGATCTGCAAGTTTATTGAATTGTTAGTCTAGCTGAATGTTGCCACTATCTTTAATCACTCCATTTTAGTTGTTCTTTAATCATTGTATGAATATACTGATGTAGACCACAAAGCAAGAATTCATAATTTTTATCATTGTTGTGTTGAATACGCTGACATGTATGTTGTATGTATGTCAGAGACATTATGGGCATTGATGTGCATATGGCTGTTCTTTCTGTTTTTAAGTTGCAGCATGGACACTGACACTCATGTAAACGTCCTCGTTAATGTGAAACAATTGTTGGTGGGATACATGATGTTGGTTTATTCCTTGTAATACCCGTTAGTGTTTCTATTTTACATACTTGATATTTGATTCTAATCATAATAGCAATGGTATTCAATAATTCAGTTTAGATAAACTTCATTAATGAGAAAAAAAAAATTTGTTAAGAAGAATATAATGATCCAAAGCTTATTGAATAAGTGCTCTTTCTTTCTTTCTTCTTTTTTTCCCCTTTAAAAACTATGAAGCACAAATTTCTCCTAAAATGATTACTTATTGTTAAGAATATCTTAAATCTAAAATTCCATACATGTAAATAGAAAGCACGGGCCTCACATATTAGATAATGACTTGGGTGGGACAGGCCCAGTCTGTGCAATCGATATCGACTATAATGCAAGAAAAAGAAAGGAAGAGGGGGGGAAGAAATAGATTTGGTTAAACAACTTTAGTGGTTATTTAGTAATTGATTACAGAATTGCATTTCATGATTGAACCCTCTTATTGTCTGTCCAGTAGCATTTACTCATTTGTGTCCTTTTGTTGCATATGGACCTTTTTTGTCCTGACAGGCTGAGGTTTGAGATGACATGATGGAAATTTTGGGCTATTATAACCCAAACCAACTTTAATAAATGAAAGAATGAGGGCCCATTCATGATCATTATAGTGGCATTGTTGTCAAATTTCCTTGCATTATAATTCTGTATGATGTTATTTTACAATGTGCCGTCTAGCATCTTCTGTTGACTGCCAATTTAATTACTTTGGCTCTTTGGTTCCAAGTGAAAATTACTTGGACTATAGGAAACCTAATTTAATAGCGCATTTTGGAACAGAGAAGAAATGTGTAAGATAGAACTTGGCTAATCAGATTGACATTTTACGGATTTCGTGGACTAGATGGAATTCCAAATTTACTCCATTTGCTAGCAATAGTTTGAGGAACCAAACAATTGACCTTTAGAAAATAATTATGGTGCTTTTCTAGATACATTTATTCAAATTGTGAGTAGGTTTATGCATGGATCAAATATACCAATAAACCTGTTATCCTTGTTAGTTGTGCTTGTGCATATACTTTGCTCCATGCTGTTAAATAACGATATTGGCGATACAATCATATACGTGACTGGACAGTATCGATTGATATATCAATGAATAACAGGATTGAATTTTTAAGTCATGATACATAACAGATGATAGGATATGTAATGGCCGATATTTAAATCCCCACTCTGCTCTGTTTTGCAGGGATGTTTTGGTCTCACTGTACTAAATATGCGGTCTAGCTCAGCCCTATGTGCCATGCACAGGATGCACACAGCATTGGCATCAGGTATATGATTTGATAAAGCATCAATTTTGTAAATCAAATTTTGAAAAGTTAAGTGATACGAATTTGGTATATATACATTTGGAAGTTAACACAAACCGTCCAACTTTGTGATTGATTGAATTGTGTTGTCAACTTATTATGAATTGATCAGCTATTGATTAGTTAGAGGACTATATATTGATTAGACATGGCAGTGTTGCATCTAGATAAGCTCAAATTGGTCGGCTAAGTTAATATTTGAAGAAATGTAAAACGTGAATATTCTTGTTCTAATGTGTGACTAAAGACGGACCCAATTAGGTAAACCAGGAAAAAAAGCAAATTATACCCCACTCATCTAAAATCATAAGAGGACCATTTCACAGTCATAATCATGCAACTTGGAATTGAATTTCCAATAAAAAATCTCATGGTCCATTAATGGTGGACCCCAAAATTCCTGCATTTACGCGTCAAATTGTCGACAACACAACACTATGCACTCCCCATATTGTCATATACAAAAATATGTCATGTAATTTTACTTGGTCTAGATTGATCGTTGATTCTTTTGTTATGTCACCCTCAAGCTCTCTAGTCCTTGTCCATTTTACTGTTGGAATGTGCAACTTTCAGAAAAGGGGAAGGGGAAAAAGGATAGAAGATTTAAAAACATAGTACATCCATCTGATAAGTCTTGATAGGGATTATTACAATAGAATCACTTTTTCAACATTTTTAACTCATAGGCAGACCAATCTAAGATCTGGACATCTCATCTATCCACATAGAGAAACCATTCCCACTGTTACATATCATGTGTATTCTCTCTCTCTCTCTCTGGCCCACTCAACCAAACTACATTAATGATTTTAGTGGTTAGCTTTTCCAGTGGTGCCTAATGTAGACAACAAGGAACAATTACCACACTTTCAACAAAGTTCCACTGATGACTTACCATATGAGAGAGAGAGAGAGAGAGAGAGAGAGAGAGAGAGCAAAACACAATCATACTACCCAAGATGGGGGAGTTTGGTTTGTTATCACAATCTCTAAGACTCTCTCCATTAGTGGGATGATTAAGTCTTGATAGTGTTTGCACATGGATTAGATTTAAGTGCAAGTGGGAGAAGCTGATGTTTACACTTGAGAATCAATCTGTCACTACCTTAGAAAAAGAATAGGTTGAACAGCTCCTCTCTCTTTTTCACTCTTTGTGATTCTTTAATTTTCTTTTCAGTGCTTCATCAATAGTGGGTGTTTTTTTCTTCTTTTTGGGATTCAAATTTGCAATAAATAATGTTGTTATCTTTAGTCTTACTCCACCTATCACCACCACCGAATCCTTCCCTCTTATAAAGTAATGCCCATGGCAGAGTCATTGAAATTCCCACACACAAAAGGAAAAATTCATTGTGCAAGATATGATTTCTATGTGAATGGTTTATGCTCTCTTCTTTTTGGGGAGTTGTGGATTCTTAACTTGACCCACCATACCTCCCTCCCTAAAAAGAGAAAATCACAGTATACAAGCATAGTAGAAAAAAGATTGCAAACAAGAGAAGCAAAACACCACCAATCCACATCCATTCAATAGGAAACACCACCAAGCCTTAATAAAAATAAAACTCAAAATTTGAAAGCGAACCCAATAGGTGATCCTCACTTACAATGACATTAGGGTAATTCCAACCTTGCTGTGTTTGTTGTTTATTGTGAACTGTGGACATATACATGATTTTTTTGGCTATGATTTGTTTGTAGTTTAGAATTGTGGACCAGCACCGACAAAGAAATGCTGTTTTGGAGCCATGTTAACCATAATTTGAATGGTTGTGAGAGGTCTTTCATTTTAATTTTAATTTTAATTTCCTTTCCTCCTAATGAGTGATGGTTTGTTTTGTGTAGGGGTCACAATGAAAAGGTGGATGTGTTGTTATGACTTATATGAGAGAGAACAAAGGAAGAAACAAAATCAATTCCAAGGATTGATGGAGTGGTACATGAGTGCCCCCTTTCACAAGGGAAGAAAAAGTTATCATGGCCCCCCAACCCCATCCTTTCTTGTTTTGGATCCATATTCTATGCTTTTGTACTGTCCATTTTCCTTCAAAACTAGTAGCCCCACACCCTCAACTGAAACTTGGAATATGGGTTTTTATCTCACCAAAGTGGACAACTTAATGTGACACACACACATTTCCATCTCTTTACACTCTGAAAACATAAAAAGATTAGAAAAAAAGAAAAAAAAAAAAGAAAAGGTACAACAAGAAGCATGGGCCTAGACACTTGGGAGAGCTTGGCTTCCCTTTTATATGTCCTCCCTCCCAACAAAAAAATGTCATTGGGTCGTGTGTCGCTGTCGCGTCGTCGGCATATCGTTGGCCAAGTGCGTGGTGTGTACGTGATGATGACTTCAACCCAAGCACGCCCTCCTTAATCTCTCTTATTTTTTAATAAAAACTAGCCTATCACCCGACTATACACGTGATAATTATAAATATTTATATTTATTTTATATTTTTTTAATATATAAATTATATTTTTAAAGATTTTTTATAAAAATAATTTAACAATCTAAGGTTTAAGGAATTTTTTTTATACTTATTTTTAATGCATTAAAGTGTTATTATAAAGGTAAAGTTTGAGAGTTGTGAAAAATTAATAAATGCAAAGGTGTTTTTTTTTTAAATCAAAAAATTAATAAATTTAAATTGAGATATTGGAACTCTCATAAAACTTGTGAGTTAGAGATAGATATAAATAAATAGATAGATATAGATATAGATATAGATATAGATATTTATATTTGTTTTAAAAAATTTTTAATATATAAATTATTTGTTTTGGAAAAGGTACAATAATTATGAGAGAAGTTAAAAAGTCTTGTGGATTGAGAGAAGTTAATAAATGTTGAGATTATTTTTTAAAAAAACAAAAAATTAAAAAATTAGGATTGACATATTAGAGTTCCTACAAGTTTTGGAAGTTAGAAACCCCCTTTTACTTAATATATAGTATAGATGATAGGAATACAAAAATTCAACATAGAAATATACACAAAATTTAGAGTAATTTAAGAGATTTTAAAAATTTTATTAAATTTTTTATCAAATGTTTAAATGGTGTGAGACCCATACAATGTGGGTCTCACACTCATAGAAGACATTTGATAGAATTTTGGAATCTCTAGTATTTTTGCAAAATTTATATGAATGAATAGGATTTTAAAGAATTTGTTAGTGGTGTACTAATTTTTTTTTCTACTTATCATGTATATTTTGTATTTAATTTATGTGTTACTTGTTATTTTAATTAGAGGTGTTGTATTGAATGAATTGATTATTATGAGGGAAGAAAGATGGCAGTTTCCAAGTTTAGGACCCCACATGAAATTGATGTGTGATTCTATGGCAAAGGTGGGGGGACCAAAGCAAAGAAGTGAAGTTGGGGTTAGTTAATTCACACATCTTTTTCTTGTATTCAATCAAGGGAGGAAGACATGGGGTTTGTGTAGTGTTGTTGGTTGGCTTTCTTTGGCAATATATTGATATATTAAATGTGTGTTGGAGTGATGATTTGGGTGGTGGGTATGAGGATGGAGATAGGGATGGGGATGGGGATGGGGATTCCAATGTGCAATGCACCACTCAACTAAAACAACACCCCCATGATGTGTGCCCATTTTGACAAATTAGTGAGTACTTAATTCTCCCTTTGACAATCCCAATTATCTCCAAAAGATACCATTTTTTAAAAACAAAGTTTACTAGAATAAAATCCAACTTTTTATAAAATTATCAAATGCTGAACGGTAATAAGATTAAGATTAATGATGGTGTGATGTGGGGGCCACCACCATAAGTATGCACTCATCACAAGTGATGATGCTTAATTGGTGTTTTCCACAAAAGTGACTTGCTTAGTTTCAATCAAATACTTTCACTTTTTTTTTTCTCTTTCATTTAATTAACAATTCTTTTGACTAGTTCACGAATCATGTTAGGTTGTGCTTAGGAAATAAATAGCTTCTTTTTCTTGGGTTTTCCTATTTTATTTTAAATGTTTGAATCTTATATTTAAAGAGAAATAAAAGTTAGAACAATGAAAAGAAATATGCTAATTCTTACTTTTAATTGGTTGGATTATGAAAATGAATTTAAATTTGTCAAAAAAAATCTTTTTTCTTCTTCTTCTTCTTTTTTTTGTTTTTTTTGTTTATTACCTATTTAAAAGAACAAATATGTATAAATAATTTTGTTTCCTTTTTCCATGGACAACTACCATAATTCAAATAGAAAAATTTAACCAAATATTTTTCATTTGGATCGAAACCTAATTATATGTTTAAACTTTTGAAAATGAGATCTCATCAGGCAAGCCAAGAGAGACTCAGTTTGCTTCAATTTGATAACTTGTATTTTTCGGATGCATGACATAAGATGATTATACAAAGTATTAAAATTGACAAAAATAAAAAATAATAAAAATTTGAATAACAACAAAGAGAATTGCCTAGTTAACCAATTGTTGACAATAGTAACTTTCAATTTGCTTAGGCTTAAAGTCCAATTAAGCACATAAAAATAGAACCAACCAAGTTAGGAATTTGGTCAATTGTCTATACAATCTCTTTTTATTTATTTATTTATTTGAGAATCAATTATCTATACTCTTCTCAAACACTTCCCAAACCCTCAATATATATATATATATATATATCAATTTCTTTTTCATTCAAAAGTATTTCTGAACCCTTCAATGTATCTTCTTTAAAAAAACAAGAAATGTTATTGTAATGGCATTGAGATATGCTTTTGTTTTGTAGTATAATATTGTCATCCATTTCTAATAGTTGGAGGTTGGCATTGACATAACATGACTATGACTTTATAATTTTATTATTTATGACCTAACTTGGGGCATTACCAAATCTCACCCTATAAAACAATCATAACGCTAATATGCATAAGATTCTTTGGGACGACTAAAAATGCATGTGCCAAATGGATTGCACAAAGTTTTTTGAAAAAAAAAAAAAATGAGAAAGAGAGGAGAGAGGAAGCTGTGGAGAAAAAAGAAAATTTAGGAGTGATTTGAGATGATTTAAATAAGTGTATTTTTTTTTATAAAAAAATTATGTAAAAAAATAAAGAGAAGATGTTGATAAATATTAATTGATGTAACTTAAATAAACATATATACGTAAAAAAATATTTTTTTAGTTTCTCACAAACACCTACTTAATCAAAATTGGATTATTAGAGTTGTCAAATCAATCAATTGGTTGATTTTAAGACGAATTAGGTTATTGAAGGAATGGTTCACGGTCTATTATTGCATCTGGGTTGCATTCAATCCACCATATCAATTACTCATAAGAAAATGAAATTTTGTTTGTAAATTATATATTTTAGTTAAAAAATTATTATAAATTATTATATTATTTTTTATATTTTTTTATATATTTTTTTTATAAAAAATTAAAAAATTATTAAAATAATATGTTTTCAAACGAGATTTTAAAATGCTAAAAAGTAGAGAGATTATGATAAAAGGTTTTATGTTGGCCAATTAATTATATGAGAAAATTAGGATATGTTGATAGGTTTATTGAAATTTTGAATCTTACAAGAGAAAAAAAAAAGTTTTTATTTTCTAGAAAATCAAATTTTCAAATGACTTCACATGTCAATTAAAGAGAAGTAATTGCGTTTATATGGCTACATCAACACGAAAATTCATGAATTTCCATGGCCGTGTGAGGGGATTTTGGTGTTTTTTAATTTTATTTTCATACAATAATATATGTATGAGAGAGAGAGAGAGAGAGAGAGAGAGAGAGAAAAAAAAGAGTAGTGACTGAATGAGATTCCTAGGCAAAAACAACCTTTGTTCTTGGTTGCTCATCTACCCTATGAAACACTCTAAAATTGGTTTTATTATTACAAAGAAAGAAACAAAACTTAAAAAGAAAATAATAAAAAATGGTCCTGTCTGTGATTGGTACTTCTCAACAAAACAATGCTAAATAAAGATATTTAAATAAATTAAAATAAAGTGGGCATTATATAATTTTTTTTTTTTATTACAAGAAAATCTTTTTTACCGTTTCGCAGGTCTAAAACAGCGCCCATTGCAGAGATCATCAGGGTGTCCTATTAACCGTAACCCTATTAACTGTTCTGAACGAGAAAACTATAACCTGTGAACTTGTCTCGACCTCTCAAGACAAGCACCGCTTAATTCAGGACTCGCACAGCGGGAAGCATTGAACCCATATCAAGTGCTGATTAGATAACTTGAAATCTAACCTCCTAATCAACTTAAGGTCCAACTTCCTAACAAACTGTGTTTCGCTCAAAAAATTAACCTAAGAAAGAGAAAAATTAAACCTGTGACCTTATAATTTAAATTTCAAACCTTAATCACAATGTGAGCCACCCCTAAGTTAGTATTATATAAGTTAATAGAATAATAATAAATAAATAAGTGGGTCAAAAAAGATTGGGAAAGTGGAATCAGATTCACGTGTTCGGAGGCTATGCCGGTCATAAAGGGACAGATTGGTCCTCATCTTTGGTGGGCTCCATCATCAAGAAAATCACAGATATTTTTTTCTTTCTATCTTTCTTTCTTTCGTTCTTTGTAAAAACAAAATTCTCTATTTATTTTATTATTTCTTGTCCTTTTGTGACCCTCCTCATTAAATGCTAACCTTGGCGTTTCATAGGTTATTATTTATATTTTTTTATATATTGGTTTTGCCTACATTACATGCCGTATCTATCCATTGTGAAGTGGGGTCCAAATTTTTGGTCTTACGTACATGGTTTATGGGTTGCCCGATTTGTTGGACAAAAAATAAATTAAAAATATTAAGGTTGGATTCGGTAACGTTTACGTTTTTATTTATATTTATATTTATAAAAATTTTATAAATTAATTTTTTTTATTTTTTAAAAAATATAAATTATAAATACGTTTAGTTTGAAAAAAAAAATTTATTCAAAAAAAAATAATTTGAAAAAAATTATTTAAAAAAAAATTATTAGTTAAAATTTTAAATTTCTATTTAAAAGCTAATGTAAACTAATTTTTTAGATTTATGTTTTTTTCTCAAATTTATAAACTGAGACTACCATTTATAAATTAAAAAAAATTATCAAACAAGCTTTTATGACATTTTTTAAAATTTTTATAAATATAAACTGAACATTAAAACTGAAATAGTTATCAAACAAGTCCTAAGCGTTAGATTTTTTTATGATTCAATTAATTTTAAGTTGTTTTTGTGATGAGCAATGCTACCTAAAAATTTTATGTAAAAGTTCTCAAGGTGATACATATGTGGGACTCGATGTTATGTGAGAATTTTTGTGCATTTGATGTATTTCTTCTGTCTCAAAATAATAATTCTTTTTGAAGAATTTAATTTTTTCATAGTACAATTATTATATTTTAAAAATATTAATTTTTTAAAATTACTCTTTTATAATACACTTTTTTGAAAATATCAATTGTCATAATTGTACTTTTTATGTTATTAATAAATTTAAAATAAAGGTAAAATAGTAAATTTATATTATTTTATTCCTTAATTTTTGAAATGGGATTAATATTTTGAAACAATAAAAAATAGAATAAGAGACTAAGGGAGTACAAATTTTCTAATATATAATATTTATTTTGTGATTCCTGTTGATCAATTTAAAGGTGAAAACAACCAAGATTAAAGTCGATTTTTCTTTTTCCCTAAAATTTTTAAAGTAAAAGTAGGCCAATAGCATGTATGATATGATGTTCCTGAAATTGAAAATTAATATTAAAAAGTTAAAATAAAAATAATACTGATGAGTTGTTCAAATTTCGTAACCGTATAAAAAATTAAAAATTATTAAAATTTTGAGTTTAATTCTAATTTACAAGTAATATTTTCTTGAATGGTTGGTTGTTGTAAATGTTGATTTACAAGTAGTTTTTATTTTATGTGATTTTTACACTTCGGCTTTTATTGATTGACCAAAAAAAAAATGTAAACTCAAAATTTGAAAATACGAGAACTGTTGAGAAATACAGAGAATCAATTGAATGACCCAATAATATATTGTCAACTTTTGGTGTGTATATCTTCTTTTTTTTTTTTTTTTTCTTTTTTTGTCTTCTTTTTTTTTTCCTTAAAAAAAATGTTAATTTATGTGTCTATATAATATATCCTTTGTCAAATGAGGCCTAAATCTCAGCATTAGGCAGATCTACTGTACTAGTTCTAATGTCCTTTTTTTTTTTTTTTTTTTTTTCAATTAGTAGTTTATAATAATTATATTATTATCTTCTTAAACCACTCCTACATACATCTACTTTCTTTTTCTTTTTTATGGGAAGGAATCTCTGAACATGCCATTAAGATTGCTTAATCCAAAAATGCTAGGATCACACTTGCATGTGAAAATATAAATTATAAAAAAAAACTATTTCACCAACCAAAATAGATTATAGTTTTTTGGGGGGGGCTTCGGGAAAGTTGTCTTCATCAATTTAAATAGTTGTGTATTTCTTTAAAAATCTTTCAATTAAAAATTATTAGTTGATAATCTTATTGTCGGACATGAACTTTCATATATGAGCCCGTCAAATACAATTTGATTTTTTGGATTTAGAATTCCCAATTCCCTTTCCTTTTTCATTAAAGGGTGTTTTATTTATTTTTATTTTTATAGAATAATGTTGTATATGAACAAATTTTTTACAAATTGATATGGCGCATTAGTTATATAATTTCATCAGCTCCATTTCAAATTCAAAGAATTTGTTATTATGTGCTTGTTTGATATGCATTAAAAAAGTACATTTTTTTACATACATACACTTCTTTAGGTCACATCTATCAGCATCTGCTCTCTATTTTTCTACCAACTTTTTTTTTACACATTTTTTTTTTATATAAAAAGTTAAAAAGTACACTTATTTAGAACATCCCAAACCATCCCTATATATGCCTTGTCAGTTAGTAAAGAAAAATTATATATATATACAAATAAAAATAAAAATTGGGATTGGAGAAGGTCAATATGACAATTTATAGTAACTTTTTTGTTTTGTTGGCTAAAATGTATAGTTGACAAACGAGACCTTAATGTATATTTTGATTTTTTATGAAAAGATATACGAAAAAATAGAAAAGAGATGTGACTTAAATAAATACATTCCCAAACAACTTCTAATCTGTCTCACCGTACGGTAAGTGTAGCTTTTATTTTCCCATTCAATATTTATTATTAATTCTAAAATAAATTAATAAAAGTTTTGTTAACAAGTCTCCTTGAGACCTAAAAAAGGATAAAATGTGATGAAAACAAGATAACATTTTATTAAAATTGAAATATTTTTCAATGAAATTTAAAATGTTTTTTTAACTATTTCACTCTAGTCTTGAGATTAAACAATATTAAATGAAATGTTATACATCATTTATCTCACGACAACATTTACCCATACTGTTTCTTAAAAAACTAACAAGCAAATAATTGAGTTTTAAATTTTTAATTAATAAAAATTAAATTGAGACACTGCGTAATCTTGAGTCAAGACGACTAAAGTCTATTGTGATAATTAAATTAAAAGTCAATTTTTTGACTTTTTTATTTTTTTAAAATTATACTGCCTCTTTATTTTTTTTATATATTTTAAAAAAAATTAAAAAAAATTATTTTTAACCTATTTTCTAAAATAAGCCTAAATAATTTTTATTTAGGCATGGAGTTGGAGTCCCTCTTCAAAATGATGATGCAAAATTCTACCCAAATTCCAATTTTCCAAGAAGTTGATGCCATAACCAACACAACACTCCTCTCCCTGAGATCTCCTGATCTTATTAATTTTATTAATAAAATATCCTAATAACTGAGTCCGACTTGTCAAGCAAAATGACATAACACAATGACACAATATTATAATACTTCTAAAAACTACCAAGTAATACACTACACATAAAGAGAGAGAGAGAGAGAGAAAGAGGGAGGGCAAAGGCTCTCACGTGCCTTTCATGTGAAACAGCCCAAAAATCCCTTGAACTTGGTCACCTCTCTCTCACGTTACCGCACTCACTATGGACTCTTTTGAAAAGATGAACCTATTTCAACTCATATCATTTTTGGTGAATAAGGATCTTTATAATTAGAGTTTATGTTATTTTAATTTTTAATTTTTTAATTATGATATATTTAATTCTAAATTTTAAATATTATTTTAAAGAAGGATAATAGAAGATACTATTAAATTTTTCAAGAACAAAATTATCAATTTAATAAAATATAAATTAATTTAACAAAAATAAATGTCAAAAAAATATTTTTGAAATTTTAAAAATTATTTATATGCACTAAAGATAAAATTGTGTAAAACTGATAAATCTTTTTAGACATTTATTTATTTTATCAAATTAATTTTTATTATGTGTTTGTATGATAATTATGTAATGAATGGCTGTTTTTTATTTCATTAAATTAGCTTATATTTTTTCAAAAATCAAATATGATGACAAATTTGATATCATTATTAAACTAAGACCATCTCCAACGTTGCATCAGATTAAGTATCAAATTTGAATTTAATGAAAAAAGTCACTTTTTCTACTCCAATGGTTTCACCAAACTGATATCAAACTGAGAACAGAGCAAATTTTTCACCAAACTGAGAATCTGCTTGAGCCTTCACCAATTCACTGTGCTGTAACGTTGCAAGTGGGTCCATCGGTCAACCTACTGGACGTCTGGCCGGTCGACCCACCAATCGACTGGAAAAGGTTCAAACAGTTCAAATAAGTATGTTCAAACTAGTTCAAAAAGGTCAAAAAAAAATGTTTTTTAGCCTTACCGGTCGACCTACCGGATGTCCCCTGCCTTTTGATGACAACCATTGGAGCAGCTCATATTAGATTGAGAAAATGATATTTTTTTTACTCAGATTTGATGAAAAGAAAAAGTGAACCATTGGAGATGCTCTAATCCATTAAATTAAAAAATCTGAAACTAAAAATATTTCATATATTAAATATGAATTATACATTAAAAACTTAACAACTACTCATTACATGATGATCGTCCAAACATATAATAAAAATTAATTTGATAAAATAAATAAATGTCTAAAAGATTTATCAATTTTAAATAATTTTATTTTTGGTAGATAGAAATAATTTTTAAAAATTTTCAAATAGTTTTTTGAAATTTATTTTTATTTGTTCTTGAAATTAAGTAATGGTATCTTCAATTATCTTTGTTTGGGTAGACCCCCAACCCGACCGAACCCGTCCGAGTTGCACCCCTACTTTTAACAAACTTTTCAAAATAACCCTTATCTTTAACAATGTGTTGAAACTAAGGCTTGTTTTGGAAAGTTGGTTATAATCCACTTTTTAGATTATAACTCATTTCTCTCTCTCACAAAAAATTAATTATAATTATCTTTTTAAAATAATCCTAAATACTTGCCGTTTGAATTGAATGCATCGATCTTAGTCGGCCAAATCTCTGCACAGTGACGATAAATAACTCTAAATTTAGAATTTTAACCAGGCTCAGGTGATAAAGTTAAAAATAAAATAAAACAAAACAAAGTATTAAATTAATATGTGGATCTCATTCATTAAATATTTTTTAGTTTTGAACTTTAAAACATTTTGCATCTTTGAAACTATAAGGAAACTAATTTTTTCTTTAAAAAATACTAATAATTATTAAAAAAATGCTTCAGATCATTAATTGAAGATGATTAATAAATCACTAATGACGTTACTCTAATATAACTCTACTACTAATAAGATAATTTGGCCTTTATTTTTGTTTTTCTTGCACTATTAACTTAGGGTTGTGCTAGGGAGCTCTAATTTTTGGCTCCCTAATCTCTCTAAATTTCATAACAAGGCAAAAAAAAAAAAAAAAAATTTCAAAACGATATCGTTTTGAATATTAGAGAGATTAGAGAGGATATTTTTAAGGGAACAAATCATTTTCCATTAACTTATTAGAGTTGACATTAGCAATATAAATTTAAATCACTAAATCAGTACTGTAATTATTAATATAATAGTTTAATAAAAAAAAATTTGGACAATGACAACCCCAGCACTAAATTAACCAAAGACCACACCAGACCACACCAGACCATCAATCCATCAATTCAAAGAGACCGTTTCCTGTGAATGACCGCAGAACACAACCCCCACTCTCTCTGCCCACCCACCGCCAAATTCAATATAATAAAGTTTTTGGCATGTAACACTTTTAATTTAAAAATTAAAAGGTTAAAATTTTTTATAATTTATATTAATTTATTTTAATATTTTACTTATCTTTGCATAAAAAATTAAAAAATTATTTTAAATATATTAATTTTTTAAATCTCATATTTTAGTTAAAAAATTATTAAAATAATATGTTTTCAAACGAGACAAAACCTACGCTCATCAATAAGATTTTTTAGAATGAGGCCAAGTTTGGCATCTACTAAATAATATAAAAAAAAAAAAAAAAAGTCATCATATTATTTAAACATCATCTTATTTAAATCACACATCCTCTCTAACACACATCATCATCAAAAAACCAACCCAACCTAATATATAAGCAATATAAAAAAAAAAAGTTTTTTTTTTTATCTGAATAAGTGTGTGATGGAGATTAAAAATTATTTTAAAAAGTAATTTTGTTTTGATTTATTGGATTTTTTTGAAAAAATATATAAAAGAAATTAAAAAAGTAATATAATTCAAATAAATTAAATTTTTTTTTTGGTTATCTTTTCAAAAGAGGGCTAAAATTTTCATATATAAAATAAATCATAATATAAGCCTTTGTTTGGTGTTCATCTTTGGCTATATAATCACAAAAAACAAAAAACAATGAAGTTACAAAATCACAAAAAAAAAAAAAGCTACAAAAATACTAAACTATCCCATATACAAACAAAAAATCAAAAAAACATCATTCTACACTAAGGGTAATTTTCTCATTTCAAAGTCAAAAAATCAAAAAAATCAAACAAAAACACCAAACAATTAAAAAAATTTCAGACCAAAAAAAGTCAAAAAAATAATAAAAACTTGAAAAAGTCATTGACAAACTACCCTAATTGTCTAAATTGATAATATTACTAAGGGTTGTTTGGAGTGTCCTAAATAAGTGTATTTTTTATTTTTTTAGACTAAAAAGTTGAGGTTGAAAATATGAATGTTTGGATTAACTTTTTGACTTTTTATGAAAAAATGTGTAATAAAAAATTATAAAAATTAGTTTATAGGAAAAAATTAGAATTGAAAGTTGTGCAGCCGTAATTGTTGACTTTTGGTAAATAGTAATAACTTTTTAATTTTTTGAGTAATTTTTTGACTTTTTAACTTTTTAGAGTGTTTCCAAACTTGACCTAAATTTAATCCAGACATTAACATAGAGTTATAAAATAAAAAAAAGGACATCATATCCCTATCTCCAAATCTTTTTTTGGTTGTCTCAAAATATTCATATATATTGTATTATATATATTCAAAATTATACTAACATTTTGAACGTTCTAAGCCTCCGTTTGGGAAGTGAGTTGGTTTTTTGGCTTTTTGATTTTTTTTGACTTTTTTAGCCTGGGCTTAAAAGTTTGGTTTGGGAAGGGTTTTGGCTTTTTGGCTTTTTTGTGAGAGAGGAGTGTAATGATTATGAGTTGGATGTGATGTTTTATTTTTTGTGGCTAAAAAAGCCTATTTTGTCTTTTGTGGCTAAAATAGTCAAAAAAACCCCAAAAAATTCTTGCCAAACGGAGGCTAAGGAATTCAAACTAAATTATTCTTTGACCCTCTGGCTAAGGGTGGGCAAAGGATATTTTCATTCATTCAAATTGATCGAATTGAATTCATCCATCACATTTTGAATGGATGTGTGATAATAAAAAAATGATTGTAGATTAATTTTTTTCAATCTATTTAGTTTTGGATAGATTACGGATTTGAAATTACTTTAGCCACAATCGAATTAGCAAACCACGAGCCCCCTAGTAAGTTGTAAGATTTTGTATTTTTAATTTGTTTAGATATTCTGTTTGTATTTTCAATTGAAAAAGAATTTAAATATTCTGCTGTGTTTTCAATTTGAAAATCCTTTTATCAAATGACAAGTGTTGACATTTGATATTTTGTGTAGAAAATATAAGCATTAATTTTGTCATTTAAAAAAAATCAAATTAAATAGTTGTGAATAAAAAATAATAATGAAATAATTTTAATAATGTATGATTTTCTTGTATGTATTTATTATTAGTATTTGACAATTTACTTAATAATCTTTTATTTATATTGAGTTGGATTGTTATAAAAAAATAAAAAATGTTGACTAGTTATATTATGTTCAAAATTTGTAAAAGTTTAAACTATCAAATCGAGTCGTATTTATCTGTCAATCCGTTAATTCTCATCCGTCAATCAAGCGGACAGATGAGGATTAATTTTTTTCAATATGCTAATCTGGCAAACGAATTGAAAGTTCTCAAACTGCAACCGAACCGCAAACACCTCTATCTCTAACCTAACAATCTTTAGCCATATTTAGGCTTTGTTTGAAAATAAATTATTTTAATAATTTTTTTAATTTTTTATAAAAATATATTCTAAAATATAAAAAAAATAATATGATATTCAAAAATTTTAATTAAAATATAAAATTAACAAACGAAACTTTAGTAACTCATATGAAAAAAAAGTTATATATGAATTATGCGTATTAAAAAAAATAAAAAACAAACTTGATTGGTGCCCCGAATTTGGGAGAACTAATGCCCCGAAAATCTAAAAAAGGCAAGAAAAAAAAAAACACAAGGCAAAGAAAAAAAAAAAAAAACAGAATTATCAAAATTAAAAATTTAGAGGCATTAATGCTAAAATTTATTTCATTTTTTTTTTTTTTTTTTTTTTTTCAAAATCAATCTCTTCTCTTTTTTTTTTATACATAAAAAAAAAAAAAAAAAAAAAAATATTTATTTAACAAATTTGACCTTTCATTAGTGTTAAAAAACATTTCTCAATAAAAAATTAGCAACACCATTCATCCCAGTATCTCCCTCATTCATTTATTTTGTCGTGACTCTCTCTCCCTCCCTCACCCAAATTTAGCAACACCAATTTTCTAAACCTCATTATAATAATCACATAGTAGTACTCTCTCGTCTCCTGTCTGACATTTTGACAATGTCATAAACATATAATTTAGAAGAGCCCCCACACTCCCACCCACAAAGTTGCCTCGTTAATAACCACACACAACCTCAGCCCCACCTGCCTTCCCCACACACATCACAACACAACACAGATCAGAGATATTTCAGGCAGCCCCCCAAAGCCCACTCTTTTTTGGCTCTCTCAGAGTAATTATATTGGGTATGTTTGGTTTGAGTTTGGGAGATGAGTTTGGGAGATAAAAAAATGAAAAAGTTTTTTTTTTTTTTTTTTTTAAAATTTTTTTTTTTAAAAAAGAGTTTTGTTTTGAAAAAAAAAAAAGATTTGATGAGATGTGTGAGAGAGTTTGTTTTTTTGGTTGTTTTTTTTTTAAAAAAAAAAAAAAAAAAAAAAAAAAAAAAATTTTTTTTTTTTTTTTTTTTTTTTCTGAAAATTTTTCTTTTTTAAAAAAAAAAAAAAAAAAAAAAAAAAAAATTATGTGCCTTAAATTTCATCCTTTTTTTTAAAAAAAATTAATAATTTTGTAAAGAAAGGTAAATAAACAGCAACGACTCCGTCCAGCATACGCAATGATCACAAAATACGGTACACTCAGACTTTTCCTTACTTTGTCCTTTTCTTTCCCCTTCCCTTCAACCCCAGCTTTGGCGGGGCACCACCCTCAACCACCCACCGGTTCTCGCGTCCTGTCCCTACTTTTACAACTGGCTTTCTCTCTCATTTAAAAAATTATTAGAGATTTTAAAAATTTATTAATTTCTTGATTAAATATCATATAAAAATATAAAATTCACATCATATAAATCTTATATAATTTATCAAACATCTTATAAAAATATTAAACTCATCATGTAAATCTCATATAACCTTCATAATCATGTGAAATATTTTAAAAAAAATTTGATAAAACTTTTCACATCTCTACCATTATTCTTCTTTCCCCAATCTCTCTAAAGCCGTGTGCCCCGCTGGACACTGCACACGAGGTTTGTTGCCAAGTAAAACACAGAAAAATATAATTAAAAAAATTCAAGAGAAAGAAAAGAGGAGAGACCTGCACAAAACAGCGACATTTGCGCGAGACCGACGTGTCAGTCTTCGCACAGCACGTGTCACTTTCACCTGCACCGTTTCACGTCACTTTTTCGCGCGTACACTATGATACTCCAATCAAGATCCTCTTCTTTATTTCTTTCCGCTAAGGGTTAGGTCAGGCCCATTTTTAGATCCAAATAATTTATATTTTAAAATTTATTAAGTATGCCATCTTTGTTAAAAATCAAATTAATCAAACATTATGTATTTATTTATAGTTCGTTAATCCGAACATATAAGGTGCGTTTGATTTGTATTTGTAGAATAATTTTTAAGATAAAAAGTATAAAAATTTATTTCATTTATTTTTTTAAAAAAAAATGATTTAAAAAAAAATTAATTAATTTGATGAATATGAGAAAATAATTTTGAAAAATAAGTAACCAAACTAAGAATTGATTTGGAATGTTCTAAAAAAGTACACTTCTTGATTTATTGACTTATATAAATTGAATTTGGATTGAATTTGATTTGATGTGATGAATTTGATATGATGTGATTTAAATAAGATGATGTGATTTAAATAAGATAGAAACTTTTTGTATTATTTAATTTATGCCAAACCAATCTTTTTTTAAAAAAAAAAATTGAAAAAATACATTTAGTTTGATTACTCTTGAAAATTTGTTTATAGAAAATTTTCTCAATAATTTTTCTAAAAAAAAAAACCAAACAAGATCATAATTTTTTATACAAATATAATATATTTAATAAATTTTAAAATATGATCAATTTAGATAATCAAAATTGAACCAAAAAATAGACTTAAGCCTCGTTTGGAAACCCTCCCTTTTAGCTAAAAAGTCAAAAAGTTACTAAATTAGCCAAAAAACCAACAACTCATACCAAAAAATCAAAGATTTTATTTTCCCTCTACTTTTTGCACATCTTTTCGTAAAAAGTCAAAAAATTATTCCAAACATATTAATTTTTTTTAGCTCATATTTTAACCAAATAATTAAAAAATTACTAAATTAACCTGTTCCCAAACAAGGCCTTAATAGCCTAGCAAGTAGCAAGTAAAAAATTAAGGAGACCATCTTTGATTCATGATACTCATGCAAAATGCAAATGCAACCACCTTGTAGATAGGCCTTGGGCCCCCCCCCTAAAATATTGAAACTACCCTCTCTGCTAAAATACGCCATTCCAAAATATATAAGTTAAAAAAAAAAAAAACTAGATAATTACAAGAACTTGAAAAAAAAGAAAAGAAAAAAAAAAGAGTACTGCTGAGCTGACTTGTTTTTTTTCTTGAAATATTTTTTTACATTGTTCTTCGTTTTTCTCTTGTTTTTTTTTGGAATTTTCAAGAGATGATAACGTGCACACTGGCGTCCTTGGCGGTGTTACAGATGGGGCAAGTGTGAACCGACGACCCACAAACAGTACAGAGGCAGAGATGCCTGCACGGCAGCAACAACACGGACGACTCCTCCTTCCCACAGTGCCTGCACAACCTCCTCCTGCTCTTGCTGCTGTTGTTGCCGCTGCTACTGCTAGTTGTACAATCATCATTACACTTATCCTTCACTCTCTTTCTCTCTCCTCCGCATCCAGCTATTGTGCGCCGCTCCTCCGCATCGCCGTCGTAATTGCTGCCGCAGCACGACTGAGCATCGTCCATCAAGGCTGCCGCCGAGTCCAATGCGCCGCCGCGACGGTGGTGGTGGTGTTGTTGCTCGTCCTTGATCTGTGCCAGCACCTGCTCGAGGTTGCTTCTCAGGGCGTTGGCCGTGGCTTCGTTCGTCTGAGCCAATTCTCTCCATATCTGGTTCTCAACACACAGCGACCTCACTCTTTCTTCGAGCGCCCAATTTAACTTTCCAATCTTCTCTATCTCATCTTCCTTTGATCTCAATCGATTCATTATCCCTTCCTCCACTGCCGCTATAATCCTCCTTGAATATCGCTTTCGCCTCTCCTCGACCTCGAATCTCACCTTCTCCGTCTGTATAGACGAACATACACACATTTAATACAAATATATATGTGTAAAGATAAACAAAGGCAAGCGATGAAGAAAGACCTAAGGGATTATTAGATTCGTACATGTTGAGCGATGAAGCGATCAACCTCTAACTGCTGTTGTTGGATTTGCATCGAAATGTCTTCGCCGAGAAAGGTGAAAGAACCACAGCGATTGTTGTTTTGATTCTGAATCTGAGCGTTGGGGAAGGAGACCAATGGATTAATCAAATCTCTGGAGCGCTTTCTTGAAACAGGAAGAGCGTAGGTAAGACCGCTATCGGCCTTCATCGCAGTCTTCGCCTGAAGAGAATCAGTGATCACAGAGCTATACATCGGAAGCAGAGTCTCGGTCGTCGTTCCCGATAGCGGAGGAGGCAATCCGTATCCGATTGGAGTATTCCCGTAGGCATTCAGGTTGCCTTCAATGGCGCTCGTCATTTCTCTGAACATTCATTCACCAACATCAGATAGAAAACAAAAAATAAAAATAAAAGAATCGTAGAAGAGATAGAGAAAGAGAAAATACCTGTTTCTTAAGAGCTGAGAAGGGCAGAGATTAAGATGGCGTGCTTCAACAGCCATGGAAACTGATTTCTTCTTCTTGGTTATCTCTACTCTTTCTTTTTCCTTTTTTCTCTTTTCTTTCTGTGTATATAGAGAGATATATAGAAGTTGTGTGTGGTTTGGGTTTGGGGACAGAGAAGAAGAGGAGGAGAGGAAGGAGCGAAGAGAGGGAAATGAACAAAAGCATGCAATAGAGGTGGCAAAGCCGTATGGTGGGGTTTATTTAGGGTTTAGGTTAGAGAGAGAAAAAGTACGTAACTTTATAAAAACGATTGTTTTATGTGTGAATGTATATATATATATGTATGGACGAGAGAGAGAAGATATATATATATATATATATGGACGAGAGAGTGAGAGAAGAAGGGATAGAGTGAGAGAGAGAAAAAGAGGGGAAAAAGATTTGTTTGGTTGTTTGTTTGTTTCGGTTTTGTCTATTTTCGAGATTCGGTTACCAGAAAGGCCCTCTTTCTCTGTACCTCACTCTTTCTCTCTCTAAAAATTTAAGTGTCGTCTCTACCGTAACCAACCCGGTCAGTGCGTAATTTAAGCGAAGTTTCGGGGGCTAATAGAAGCGCCTGTTTTGTGGACTCGTTACAGATTTTCATAATTTTTTTTTAAGAGTAATATTAGAGATCATGAAAAATATATCATGAAAATTTTTTGTCCCTTAATTAATCTTGATTAGTGTGTAATATTTTATTACATAAGTAATCTAAAGGTTGAAAATCTTTCATGATAATATTCATCATATATTTTTTATTATCCCTAACATTATTGTTTTTTTAAATTTAATTTTTGGTAACGGACACGCAGGGGCATGTGCCACCTGGGAACCTGCCGACTAGCGCCTGCCACGCTTTGCCACGTCGGTTGACACCCTCCTTTTTACCATGTGACAACATGAGATTATTTGAAAAAAATATGAAAACTTTACTCAGTCATTTATATTTTCAAAAAAATATTATAAATTAATATAAAAAAATAAAATTATTAATTATTAATATTAATAAACTTTATTATTTTTTAAATTATACACTAAACAGTAACTTTTTCAAAAAATATTAAGAGAAACGTAGTGTCATCTTTCATCAATAAAAAAATCATAAATAATTAAATAGATAAAATTTGTTTTAACTAAACCCCCCCTCTCTCATTTCTCGTTTTTTTGACTTTTTTTTCCAATCACCCCATGAGTATTATCCAATAATTAAATAGATAAAATTTGTCTCTCACTAACTAAGAGCACACTCTATTTTTCATTAGTTAAAGTACAAAAAAATACACTCTTTATTTTATCTAATTACTTTAATTATTGTGTTCTCCAACCACACTCTTTATTTTAACTAATCATTTAAACTAACTTAATTAATTTTTTAAATAAAAAAATTAATTGTTGATATTTTACTAATATAAATTTGCAATAATAATAAATTTGTCCATACAAACATACAAAACATGTAGAATGAAGAGAAAAAAAATACAAAATAAGTTATTCCATAATTCATCAAATAGAATTGAAAGAACATATAAAATTGCTACACACACACATATATATATATATATATAATATAAAATCTCAAATCCAAGACACAAATATACAAAAATTTAAAATATATACATACATAATTGTTTGGAGAGTCTCTGGGCTCTTCAATTGTAGCCACCAAAAAAATAAAATGGTAAAGTAGCTAGTCCATTGGATCTCAAAATTAGACTTACATTAGCTAAAATGCCTAACAAGTCTTGTTTAACTATTCCCTTAGAGATGCTCTAATAATATTGTGGTTCTTATTATTAATCAAGACTGATCATTAGATGATAATCTTAGCACATAATATCATCATTACATTTAATATTTACTCGTTTATTTGGTGATAAAAAAATCCTCCACATTATTTAATTTTTGATATTTGCTTTATTTTTTAAATCAATAAAAATGAAGTAATAATTTTCCATGCCATTACTTTCACACTACTTATCTAGTATTCTTCATAAATGAAGAATTTCAAAATATATTAAGTATATTATTTTTATCTTTCAATTACTTAATAAAAACTTATCAACATCATGTAACTTACAAATTTTTTAACTATAATTAAGAATATCATGTGAATATTACCACATAACATTGCAGTTCATTTTTAAACTTTTCTTGCACGTCATATTTTTTTTTTATGTGTCAACAACATTGTATTAGTAATGGGGACCATTAGATCAATACAACAATAACAATGAGATGATAAAGGAAATGGGATTGAAAAATACGACATACATAACATTTCACTTTTTCCTCTCATTGTATAATAACATTTATTGTTCCTTTCTTTTGTTTCTTAAATTGATTACACCAAGATCTTCTTTAATTATTGATGATTATTATTTTATTTTATTTTATTGATGAATTTACACATATTAACTCCTCTTATTAAAAAATTCATACAAATATCCTCTTTTATAAAGTAATTTGAAAAAAAATAAAAACGATACATTTTTATAATTAAAATATATAAATTCATAAATAAAAAGTGCTGGATATGAGTGTAATCAATTATTATTATTATTTTTTTGGAGGTGTCTAGGATGGGGTCCAGTAATACACGTGTGGGCCCGGCGTCATAGTGGGTGGGCATGTCATACGTGCGACTTGCGGGGCAGTGGGACCTGCTTAGGTGTGGTGATAGTGAAAAAACAAAGAAGGGGGGTGGGGCTGGGGATAGCGTGAAGGCCGTTTGATGTGGGGGTGGGGGGTAGGGAGGGTACGGTATGTAATGTCCTTTACCAATATCTTTCGCTGTTTATTTTGGCATCTTCTACATTTCGGGTACCCCTGCTTACTTCGGCCATTTTAGGAATATGAATTAAAAGTTAAAAATTTATTTTTAATTTATTTTTTATTCGTACTTTTTATATAAAGTAGTTAAAAAAATTTAAAATGTCAAAAAATTAATTTTTAATCATCTTTTTAAAAACGTTAAATGCCTCTCTTGCCTCCACGTTAGCCAAAGTTTTTCTATCACATGCACTTTTTAAATTTTAATAAATATATATATATATGGCAATTTTAATTTTTAATTAGTTCAATTTGAAAGAGAAAGTAAAGTAAAGTAAAGTTGGGAGGCGACAAAGGGTAGTCCCGAAGGCAGTGGTGGTGTAGTTACAATAATGGATCTAGGTTACGGGACGGCCACACTTTTAAAAATTTTAAAAATATCATATATTATATTAAAAATTTTAAAATTTAAAATTATAGGAGTTCGTATTTTTAAATTTTTTATAAATAATTTTAAAATTATATAGAGTAGCCCCTTTAATTTTTTAAAATATAGAGTAGCCTCCCAAAAACATAATCCTAAATTCGTCTCTGAGTGGTGAGGTACTAAGATCCTGTTTGGTGTCGTTGTTAAAATAGATTATAGATTATAACTTAACAGATTATAGATTATGACTTTAATCAGAAGCTGTTAATCTGTTTGGTATAGTTATTGGATTATAAATTTAAGTTTCTAAGTAGTGTTTATTAAATAAGCTGTGAAGTAACTTTTTCAATTAACTTTTATTTTTTATTATTCACTATTTATCTACATTTCTCATAAAAAATAATAATAATGTTTTATAGTCCATTTGGATCTTTTTTTATTTTTAAAAAAATAAAAAAATAAAAAAATCTAAGAGTATAACCGTGAATTAATATGTCCACAGTAGAAGTTGATAATCATAAATAAGGGGTCAGCAGCTTCTCAGAATCAGCCTTTTTGACTTAAAATAAGTTGTTAGAATCATAAGCTGTTTGAAATAAATTTAACCAAACAGTCCAAAATAACTTTTTAAAAGGCAGAGTCATAAATTGACTAAAAAAAGCTCCACCAAAGTAGGATGGTAGTGGTAAGTTGGTGGTGGAGGTAAATGGTTGTTTATTGTCCAAGCTAGTGAGGAAAGAAGGTGAAAGGATGACGGTGAAATGTTTATTTTATTTTTGAAAATTTGTTACATACAGTTCATGTGTATATTTTTTTATTAAAAATAATTAAGCTTATTATTTATAAGATTAAGAGTTGGTCCAGCAACATGCATAAAAAGTTAAAAGTTAGATTTTAACCCATTTTAGATAACATTATTTCTCACATAAAATAGTAAAAAAAGTTTAAAAAGCCAAAAAATTAACTTTTAATCATCTTTCCAAAACAACTCTAAATTAACAAAATATTTAAATTCAAATCAAAAGCAAATCAATTAAAAGTATAAACATTAAAATAATATTTAAAAAATAAAATATAAGAACTAATAGCATAATTTTCATTACAATTTATTTGAAAAATATTAGTGATATGGATGGCTGAGTAAAAAAATATATATCTAATTAAAAAAAATGTTAAAAGTGTATAAAAGTTTTAACTATTTTAATATTATTTTCACACAATTCAATAATGTATTTTTAGCATGATCTAATTTCATTTTATTCTTGTTGACCCAAAGTTTTGTTTAGGTACCAAAATGGTTAACAATTTTCGTGCCTCACACCAATTGTTCTGTACCAACAATATGGTTAAAATTTGACTGAAACGAGTAAAGTGTAAATCAACCCAACCCAAACTAAATTAAATTGTATCTCTACAGTTGACTATATATCTATTGTTATTTCATTATGTCAAGAATTACATATTCAATTAAATTATTCATGATTCTCACATTAAAGATAGTGTAGTTTAAACTTGACCTAATTTCTTTTTAAGCATGTCACTCAAAATTGCATGTAGGTACAAATAGTGATAATTTGACCTAAATTAGTTAAAGTGTAAAATCAAACTAAACATAATTAAATGATTTTTATATTTATTTGCTTTGAGCATATACTCAAGTAGATCATCCAAAATTCTATTATAAACATGGATAAATAATAACGGTAACTTTTCTTAAAATTTGAGTAAAATATATTAAATTCATAAATTTTACATAAGTATAATAAATTTTCTTAAAATTTGAATTCATATAATATTTAATTCAATTTTCGTCAATAATTTGTAACTCATATAAATTTCGAATTCTTTTACTTTAATATAAGAAAAGTCATTAAAAATCTAGATTGATTAATATAATTTTACTTATGAATTTGTGGTATGGCAACCACTTTTATGCAAATGATTTGGTCTATTTTAATAATTCAATCAATTCACATATATCAATCTACCTAAAAAATCAAATACTGATACCTCTCTCAACAAAAATATCAAAATCAATGGTTGCCTAACCCATAATATACTGTTTTTCTCTTAATTGTCTTT
The DNA here is from genome assembly GCA_025200525.1 of Camellia lanceoleosa. Taxonomy (NCBI): domain Eukaryota; kingdom Viridiplantae; phylum Streptophyta; class Magnoliopsida; order Ericales; family Theaceae; genus Camellia; species Camellia lanceoleosa. The sequence continues at coordinate 182,739,317 of CM045764.1, read as the reverse complement.
TGGTGCTCATTACATAGCTGAATCCACCATAACAGGCAAGGGAAAAAGCAACATCAACCACTATGATTTTATCTATTTGTATGCTTTGAATTTTTTTTTTGATTCCCCCAAACCCAACCCCCAATCCATCATAGTAGTAGTAAATATATTTTTCTTCTGTTTTATTTTTTTATTATTTTTATTTTAATAATAATCTTTTAGTGTAAGCATTTGTTGGCTGTCGCTCACTCAGGCCCTCCTTCCATTGTGCTGTCATTACTTTTGCTTTGGTGTTATCGCCATCCCATTACTTGGATTTTCTTATTTGAGGCACAACACAAGGACAATTATAAAAAAAGCTCTGGAAATCTTTTTTATATCGTTACATTATCAAAGTTCTGCAATTATGGATTGATTTGGAGTGTGATGACTTCAACGCACTCCTTCCCTCCCCTAATTAAGATCAAATAGTTCAACTTTTCAATATTTTAATATTTTTAAAAAAATTATTTTACATAATTTTTATACACAGTTTTTTGTTAAAATAATAATAATAAGCTCGTAACTTAACGACAACGCGTCGTGTTGTTCCGTCACTGGAGCTTACCTCAATTATATCTTGATAATTTTCACTGTTTATTTTATAAGATTTTGATACTTAAGTTAATTCATTTAGAATAGAGTAAGAAGTTAAAGAGAGAAAAGAGTTTATAATTTACAATAGGATAAATTACACTGATATTTATTGAGATTTGATCCAATTATATCTTATCTCTTGACATTTTGAAAATTACATTCTTACTCCTATAATAGATACTCTCATTTCACAAACCTCTACTTATATAAAAGGCAATAACTTTCAGTAGAAAAACAGAGAAAATTACATTTTAAAAAAAAGTAAAGTAAAGAAAAAAAAAACAGAAGAATTAAAATAAAATAAGAAAAGAGAGAGTGCATAAGTTCATTATTTTCATTCCATCTAAGTAATTATAATAACAAGAGATTAGTGTAATTTTCAACTGTTAAAAAATGATATGTATTAAATCTAAACCTGAAAAAGTGTTGTGCTTTTCTTACTTTTAGGCCTCATTGGGAAAGATACTATTTTAATAATTTTTTGATTTTTTACGAAAAAATATATAAAAAAATAAAAAGAGTAATATGACAATTTATAATAACCTTTTTACTTTTTAACTAAAATAAAAAATTAGCAAACGAGACTTTAACATTTTATGAGCCACTCAGCAGTTTGCTTTATGTTTTGTGCCGCGTGTACATCATTCGGTCATTTAGTTAATTATCAATCATATTTTGTTATTAGTTCTATAATAATTATTATTATTTTTGGGTATAATATGTGTGTTTATTTTCGCTTGAAACTCTGTATTTTTTTATTATTATAATGGGAATGACTATGTCTATGTGCAAAGCTAGACAAATTAGCTCCTTTTGAGGAGACAAGCACATCAAAGGAACAGTTTTTAGTATCTAAAGGACCTCGTAGTTAGTAAAATAATACCCGCCAACTAAGGATGTTCATCCCATTTAAGGATATATGTATATATGCATATGCTATTGCACTTCAGTAGTATCATTTGTTATTGTTGTTGTTGGGTACTAGCGTCTAGTACTTACCAATTTAATAGTCTCATGTCAGATTACATTTATTCTTTTTAAAATCTTAACCCCTCACATGGGTTAGGTATATGTCAAATTAATACTATTCACATATATAAAAAAGAAATATATAGAAATTTATTAGTTAATACATGTAATTTTATAAAAAGTCATAAAAAAAAAAGTCACAACAAAATATTAAAATTATACATTTTGTATTTTCTCAAAGGCTTCTTAATTGTATTTTTTCAAAATCAATATATATAAATACACTTTTAATCCTATATTTTTCTTTCAAACAAACTTTTATGCTGTGAGAATTTATATAGGAGATTAAAAAAAGGGGGTAAAATTCATCGGTGATAAAAAAAAAAAAAAATCACTTTATTAAAAGCTATGATTTGCAAATCTGAAACTTAACCAAAATTGACTCCGTTTGAGTTGAATTTCAACTTGAAAGAAATATGGTGATTGGTTTATATATTTTATGCAATAAATTAATACTAATCTCTCTTTTTTTGTTTTTTTTTTTTTTTAAGTTAGGAGTGTTCAAGTTGATTTACACCACCTATTAGAAGCAATGCGAGGGATGAAAAGAGATTCCTCTAGCCATCACTAGAAGAAAGGTACATGGTGGATTCTCCAATGAAACTCTTCAATATCTTTCCAAACTGCATTATTGCTCCCATCAAAGCAACCACATCATCATCCACACATACTTCAATTTAACCCACCACCGAAATCTGAAGATAAAAAAAAAGAAAAAGTAAAGTAAAAGAAAGGCACCAAAAAAAAAAACACACACACACATTGCATTTGGATCACAAAAGAAAGAAAGAATACTTATTTGGAGGGTTAGGATTGTTGTTGAATGCTTGTTGTCATAATCACTTAATACTGTCCAACAAAAGGTAAAAAATATACATAAATAGGAGATCATGTGTGTTTGTGCTTCTCCCTTTTTAAGGGCAGTTCAAGCACCCTTGACTTGTTGGTGCTGCTTTTTTTCTTTAATCTTTTTTCCCTATATATGACCCCATTTCTAACAAAATGAACCAATTATAATTAATTAAGACAAGAATTGATGTGGGTGTTGGATAAAATTAAATCATATTCATTATATATCATATATATCACAAAATTTTACTTTTATTTTTCTCACTCAAAATTGATTCTCCATGATAAAAAAAAATTAAATTTATGTATACCCAAATTTAATTTGATATACTTTGAATTAAATTAGAATAAACAAGCATACATTACAAATTAACTTAGATAACTTTTAATATAAGTCAAGTTAAATTTGAATAATCCCTCAATCGAATCGAATTCACCACTTGTGGTTGACTACCCAAAAACAGACTCAAATATGGTAAGTAAAGAGAGAGAGATAGAGAGAAGTGTAAGGCTGACAAAATCAAAGATGTGATTTTACTATATATGCATGTTTTTGTGGAGGTGATGAATGAGATTCTCCAAAAACAAAAAGAAGAGAGAGAAAGAGAATGAGTGGTGTTGATGATGAATGGATTCCCAAACAACAGCAAAGCCACAATGAAATTCTAGACTTTATTGTTATTATTATTATCTCACTGTTTTCTTCTTTGCTTTAGGAGTAGAGTAGTATAAAGTGAGTGGTTGAGACAACTTACTCACTGTGCGATGTTGTCCTCCTTAGGGGTGGTGTAAGAGCTATCATTATTTCTTGTATTGGAAACATACCTTACTTCTTTCTTGTGCTCAGTTCAGTACTACTACATTTTTAATATTAAAAAGACTTTGCCTTTGTACATCTCTCTGCCAACAAATTTGACCGTTAGGTTCGAATATATTGCTGCTGCATTCACGGACTTTTTGGGGCCCTCTCTGTCTCTCTTCTGCAGGGATTTTAAGCTTGTTTGGTTCTAATTTTTTTTAAATTTTATTTTATTTTTTTGTTTTTTAATATTTTTAATAATTTTTTTAATTTTTAAATATATTTAATATAAATACACTTAAAAAGTAATATTTGTGAATTTTTTTTTAAAAAAAATACACTAAATACCGAAAAATATAAAAATATATATATAAAAATTTAGTATATTTTTCATATTTTTGCATATTTATTAAATTCTTAAAATATTTCTTCATAAATATTTTACTATTTAGATACATCTAAGTAAAGTGTATTTAAAAAAATAAAAAAAATTGTTTCACATTTAAAAAATATTCACTAAAAATAAAAAAATTAAAATATAATTTTAAAAAAATTAAATTCAGAAAACTAAAACTAAAACTAAAATCAAGCACAATAGGATTCATATCACACATTCTCTCTCTTCAATGATGTGTTTAGTATAATTATATATAACTATGATATGATTTTAATTTTACATTTAAATTTTTTTAATGGTTTGATGCATGAAAAAATGAGTTTGAATTTAAAAATTATTAACAGTTATTTATTGAAAAACATCAAACAATATGGACATTTTTTTAAAAAAAAGAAGAAGAATGAGAAAGTTTAATACATTATATATTTTTTATATAATATAATAGATATGCATTTATAACATTCTATTTTTTTTATTTTCAGTGTTTGTCGGCGTGTAAAATGGTGCAATTAATGGTTAGGTAGGGCTGACAAAGTTTCATGTTACCTTGAGTTTAATCACTAATGCTATAATGCTATATATATATATGAATTTTTTTAACAATTGTCCTAAGTAAATTAATTAATAAAATTTTCATAAAAAATATACAACTATGATTTGGTTAAGAGATTGGTTAATAAAATTTAATATAATTGTATATTCTTTGTTGTATGTACTCTAATGGAAATTTAATCATATGCCTATGTTTGGATGACGAATTTAGAGAAAAATTAAAAAAGAAAAAAAAAGTAAAAAATATAAATGAAATATAAGTTAATTTTTTTTACTCAATTTTCTTTCATTTTTCCAAATTCCTATTCACAATCCAAACGCAAGGTAAAAACAGTCATTAACTAATCATGTTTTTTTAGTATTTAAAACTGAGAGCTTTGGAATTTGTTTAAACATAACACCTACTTCTACCTCTTTTTATAAAAAATTAAAAAATCAATTAAAATAACCACTTCATAAACAACTCTCACATTTCTATATGAGTTTTTGGGGGACACAACACAATTATTGTTTTAAGTGGTCTTTACATACCAGGGCGGCATATTTAGGGCCTAATAGGTAATATCTACTTTTCACAAGCCCATAGAGTATTGTTGGTCTCGTATGACTCTCACCAACTCAACTTCTGCACAGTTCTTCAGCGTAACATACGCCTTGTAAACCCAGATAAATGGGCCTAAACAACTTTGGGCTTTTTCGACCTATATCATACTAAAGATGTCTTTAGATTGATTCCGGCCTAAAAACATTGGGCTATATTTTGGTCAAATATAGAGCAGATTGAGGTGGTCTAACTGGGCCCAAGATCTAAATTAATTTGGGCATTGGGATATTGTGCTTCTCCATACTGTAATATTGGGTTACAGCTTACGCAAAACCTAAGCTTGTCACCAGAAAATTCCTCTCCAAATTTCATATCATGCTGCCAAAAAAAATATTAAGATTCAAACCTCTTGTCATATTATTTTGGACAAATATTTTGTTTAAAGTTCTATGGATGATCTACATATAAAACTTAATAAAATAAACAGTTTAGATCGTCAAATTAAACCTATAATAGGCTCCACAAGACCCAACAACGCCCTCATAGACCAGAGACAAGTCTCATCCTAATTTATATACAGCAAACAAAAATATTAATTATTATCAAAAACTTAAGAGGGATGAAACGAGTCCATGATAAAGCCCACGAGGCCCAAAAGTAACCTCCCAGACAGGAGACAAGCCCACCTTATAATCTATTTATTTATGGACTGAAAAACAAAAATTCAAATTTTGTGTGCTGAGCTGGCACGATTTCTGTATGACGTGGAGGATAAGTTGGAAGGGGCAACGAACGAACTGGTCAAATGCTATAGACTTCACTCAGAACACCAAAGCCCCATCTCCTCTCTCTCAAATGGAAACCATGGTTTCTCTGAATCAATCTCTCTTTCCTGCAAATATTGGAAGTCTGAGTGGCAATCTCAGCACTTGCTCAGTCTCGCCTCTCGGCTTCTCTCTTCCGTCTCCGGCCACCAACCGCCGCCGCAAACTCATGGTCACAAGGGCCTCCGTCGCCGTCGAACAGGAGACTCGGACCAAGGTCGCTCTCATACGAATCGGCACCAGAGGAAGGTAATAATCTTTCCTTTTCCGCAAATGATTTTAATTCTCAATTCTAGCAAGCATTCACTGCTCATTGTTTCTGATTGGATTGTAATTAGGTTTTTTTTTTTTTTAAAAAAAAATATTTTTTTTTTATGACTTGCATCAAGATCTATAATCTTGTTTTCACTCTTTGCACTTACTTACCGATCTAATTGAAAAACAAATGGTTTATACATGCTTCAATAGAGTTAATGATAGATTGAGAATTTTATGGTCAATTTTTAGGTTTCACAGGCTTCAAAAGGATATAAATTCACTGAGCAAATAGAGATTCATGTAATTGACCCCATTTGATTGGCGCACAAGGACTTAATTTGATTTAGTTAGGTGTCATTTGAATGGAGACAATATATACTGGATTTTGAGCTTTGGGAGAATGAAATTCGTATGTATTTGTACTGTGTACCCTGTTATATTCCCACTCTCCCAGCACATGATGTGTTCATTTGGAAAATTTGTAATTGAAGGATAGTGACAACATCACTGCTCTGATTTCTGGAAGTTGGACATGAAACGAAAGAAGATGCGTACAAATTACCTTAATGCGTACTCAAATTATATTGGTTAGCGCCCTTCCTTCAGCTGGCTCAGTCCTATCGTGTATTGGCCCTTTCATGATGCATCATGATCAAAAGGCTGTAAAGAAGACCGTTATCACTGGTGTGAAAATGATTGAGGAGCAGAGGTTCAAAGAAAGTTAACAATGTACTATTAGATGCCTAAATGCAGCTAGAATCATTGAGATCCATCCTACAAAACCAGAGCACGGGTCATGAGGATTTGATCTGTCCTTGGTTGCAGGTCAGGTCAGGCTCCAAACTCTGTCAAAGGAGGAGGCATACATTATTTTTCTATTTGAGAGCTTGGTGCATTTTTGCGCCCATTAAGCTCTTGGGGCAGCTGGGTCTCCTCTGAAAAAAAGAAAGAAATAAGAATGATAGGAAACCAGTTTAAAAAATGCCATGACTTGGATCTCCTTTGATTTAGGCCTTTTTGTCCATGTTACTCCATTATGCAGAGTGACAGTGGAGATTTGGGCCTTTCTGTTGACATTTTTTAGCATTGTTTGGGCAATTCCTATATCAGTAAGTAGCTTTTAGCATGGGCAGAATCAGAGATAGACACACAGGCTTTCGATCTTGTGTTTCACATAGTATATTTGGATGGATAGGAATTGTCAATCATCTGAAGGAGTGGAGATCATCCATAGGTTAAAGAGTAATGTCTTGGCCTTCTTACTTCATTGGGTGACTGGGAGGGTGAACTCATCTCTTGCGGGTTTTATGGATTTTGTAATGAATTCTTTTGGTATATAGTTTTTTTTCCTCATGGTGGTAAAATTGGCTTTTTATACATGTGTACATAGGTTGTGTCCCCTCTTGGCACCTTTTTCTGATCTATTTTTAACAAAATGAATCTAAAACGTCATTGTGTTGATTACTGGTAAATTATCAAACCGTGGCTGCACTCAGAAATAATGATGGAACAGAAGTGTGATGATGGAGGTTTGCATATGCTGACATGTTCATGGTAAGATTGTGTTGGATTCTTTTTTCTTTCTCCCATTGTATTGAGGATGCATGGCTGGAAATTTCCCAAAAAGCTAATCATAGATTGTTCTCTCCATCAGAACAATAGGGCCATTATGTGCTGTATCAAGGCAAAAGTCTCGTCTTCACCGGTAACCACACCCCACTCTCTGTCTTCTATGCAGGGATGGATCTATAAGAATTCACCTATCCCAGGATGCTGGCAGATAATATTACTTGTGTTTGCACCCTTCTAACATAGTATTTATAAATAATTATGAAGAAATTAACTAATAAAAAGCATTAGATGTTATGTAAAGAAATATGAATGAATGCATGCAACTGCTGCTGTAATTATGTACAGTATAACTGATAGATCTATGACTTTCTCTGTAGCATGCAACTAGCCCCTTAAACTATATTTGTGTAACATCTTTTGGAGAATATTAGCAATCACTAGTGTAATACGTTTTTAGGCCTTTCAAATTCCACAATTCGTATAATTGACTAACTGCAGAGGAAAACTCCATTTCTTAAGCAAGATATTTTGGTGATATATCTGCTCACATATGAGTTATCTGTATTTATTCCTTGTCTAGGACAGCCCACTAGCACTTGCTCAGGCATATGAGACACGAGACAAACTCATGGCTACACATTCAGAGTTGGCTGAAGAGGGCGCTATTCAAATTGTAATAATAAAGACAACAGGTGATAAAATTTTAAGTCAGCCACTTGCTGATATAGGTGGGAAAGGCTTGTTTACAAAAGAAATAGATGAGGCCCTCATAAATGCTGAAATCGACATTGCTGTCCATTCAATGAAAGATGTTCCTACTTATTTACCAGATAAGACAATTTTGCCTTGCAATCTTCCACGTGAGGATGTTCGGGATGCATTTATTTCCTTAAGTACAGCTTCGCTAGCAGAGCTTCCAGCTGGAAGCACCGTGGGAACTGCTTCACTAAGAAGAAAGTCACAAATTCTCCATAGATATCCATCACTCAATGTGAGTATATCATCTTAAATGTGACAACTTAATTTTACTAGAATCTGATTATAAATTATCAAATCGGGAAGAGATGGTCTCTTCTTTTTCTTTTTTTGAGGAAGAGAAGCTGATAAGAACAGACCAAAATGATATGTCCATACGGGGGTGAATTCTCTGTCAGTCTTCTTGCAGCATGGGTTTCAGATGCCATGGGATCGTATTATGTTGGATCCAGTTGAATATACATGTATATATATGCATATAATTTATCAGTTTCCAAGTAGCATAATGTTAGTAAGCTTAATTGGTTTCCAAGTTTGATGGAACCAGAAATTACAATAGTCATACTGCTAGTGCCAACAAATAAGTATGGAATTTGTAGCATGCTGACACCTCATCCAAAATAGAATCATGTGACTCCTGGCTTGGTTGGTAACATAATTTAATTCCTATAACTTTGCGAATTGGTAATTCCACAAGCTCTAAATCGTATAAAAATATGTTGCAGTTGTTATTTTCTGGAAAATTCTGTTAAGGTTGCAATCCTTGATTTCAAACAAGAAAGGACTTGATATGATTTCGTTTCAGCTATTGGAGTAACAGGCTTCACAAATCAAGATTTTACTTATTGTTGGAGGATTCAACATGTTACCCAATTTGCTGAGGCAGGCATATAATACTTGCTTAAAGCTTTAGATCTGTCACTGATGTTAATCTGAGCTGGCTTCTTTTTAACATGCCTCTTTTAACCCTTTTGCGTGTGTTGCATTTGCGTACTTAATTCATTTTGGGTGTTTTATTGGTGTTTTGATCACTGTCTGTGTTATATCCCTCTTTCATATATTTGGTGGTTTAATCTGTAGGTACTGGAGAACTTCCGTGGTAATGTTCAGACACGATTAAGAAAGCTAAATGACGGAGTGGTCCAAGCAACATTATTGGCCTTAGCAGGACTCAAACGCCTAAATATGACTGAAAATGTGACTGCCATTCTTTCTATGGATGATATGCTTCCAGCTGTTGCACAAGGGGCAATTGGAATTGCTTGTCGAAGCAATGATGATAAGATGGTATATTTCCGCTGACCAAACTTTTGCATTCAACTTTCCTTAATCTGCAGGTTTTGTATCGTAGTGATGCTAGAACTCTTGAGAACTTGTGGCAGTTTATGAGCTGCAATTTTTGACAATTTACGTAGTTTGTTGTCATTTCTTCATCTACATAATCTCACATGAAACATGAAAACTTAATCTTTGAAGAATTGTTTACTAGGAAACCCACTATCCTTGTGTGACAAAAAACTGAACCTCAGCTGATCTGATTTTATAATCTGATGCAGTGTAATTCTCTATTCCCCATGATAAATACCTTTGGTTAAATTTGTCAAAGTCATCAATGCTTGTTTTAATAATATATGGGGTGCTTGGATGTTGCATGCTCGACTATGAACCGATATGACGTGCATTACTGTCTCTCTGCTTTTCTGAAGATTTTGGATATGTCTGCCACAACATTCCTTGAAGGGCATTTGATTTATCTACTTGTTACCATCTATTTATTTATTAGTTTGTTTTCAGTACTTGTTTTCTTGTTCTTTGCAAATCTTCTGAAATTTTTTAGTTTCTTTTCTGATGCTGATCTTTTCATGCAGGCTAATTACATAGCTTCATTGAATCACGAGGAAACAAGATTAGCAGTTGCATGTGAGAGGGCTTTCCTTGAGGCATTGGATGGGTCTTGTCGCACTCCAATTGCTGGATATGCTGGCCGAGATGAGGATGGAAATTGCATTTTCAAAGGCTTGGTGGCCTCACCAGATGGAACCCGAGGTAAAACAGTAGTCACTTGAGCAAGATATATTTACAAAGTTGTTATTAGCATCTTTTCCTGAAAACCTACCATATTTAACATTGATTTTTTTTCCCCCCAGTACTTGAAACTTCTAGACAAGGCCCATATGCTTATGAAGATATGGTTCTAATGGGAAAGGATGCTGGCAAGGAACTCCTTTCACGGGCAGGTCCCGGATTTTTTGATTGTTAAGTAATTTGTCAGTGAAATGAGGACAACGAGTGAGAATGGAGCTCTGTGTTCCACTTCTAGGGCTGACACCCAATTGTGTTATTGTTGTTGTAGCAGTAGGGGGATCGATTTTTTTGATTAGTTGTTCACTAGATGTAAGGGGTTTCATTATTGTCTTTGTGAGTACTAGGTGAAAGCGGTTTCATTATTGTCTTTATAAGTAAATTAACAAGCCCATTTTTTGCTCTCTTTCTCACACACATGCCCGTGCAATTGCGGGAGAATTGGAGAGGACCTACTTTGGATAGATTGATGAGCGTTCTGTTTCCCTTGCAAAAGGGAATTATGGTATGAACTTTGATATTGAAGTCGTCTAGACACGGTTCATTTTCATGGTGTGCTTGATATTTATGCTGTGGTGTGGAATACTGCTATTTAGCTTCAGCTTATATTATTCTCACTTATATGTTCTTGATCAATAAATTTTAACCCCAAATGCTCTATTAGTCTCATTCTATCTTAATTTCATTCTTAATGACTTTTTTTTAAGAGCTCAATCAATCTTGCCCTGTGCTTTCAGCAACAGATGGAAAGCTTCACTCATTCACAAATGGCCACAGCAATCACATAATGTGTCTCCTTCTCTCTCTCTCTCTCTCTGGATAAAATATATTTTGGAAACCTATAGATAGGGCATCTAATGGAGGACAAAGAAGAAGACTGACTAGGAGAGTTGCAACTATTCTTTTTTTCTCAAACTTCTCCCGATCGCCACTAGCTTCTCTGGAGGGCAATGAATTCTGAAAATTTTATTTAGTCTGGAATTTTCAAAAAACAGTGTTTAAATTTTTAATCAATATTTTTTTTATCTTTAGTGAACGTTTTAAATTTCCATTCAATTTGTTCTTTAGATTCACTAATTTAAATGTATACTTCAAAATTATAAAATTTGAGAATTTTTTTATAAAAAAAAAAAATCAAAAAATATATAAAAATACGTTTTCATATATTTTTGTATTTATTAAGCGTATTTTGATTAAATAGATCTAGAACCAAAAAAATAAAAAAATTGATATTAAAAAATTTCAATATCATTAATCATTAAAAAAAAAAAAAAAAAAGCCATAGAGATTAAAAACTCAAAACCAAAAAGAGTAGGAAAAATGATTTGTGGCACTAATTTGTTGAGCACTAATGGCACTAATTTCCTATTTTGGTAACTTTGTACTTTGTTTTTTTTTTTTTTTTTTTTATACCTGATATAGAAATTCGGGGCATTAGTACCCCTAAATTTAGTGCCACAAATCACAACTGAAAGAGTAGCGTGTTTCTCACTGCAACCACATGTAAATTCTTTTGAATTTACCACCCTCAATAAAGACATTAAAGAGTTGGTAAAATACTGAGTGAAGTTTCTCTCTCTAGAAAATGACCGTTACTGAGGCTTTGAAGGATGGAGAACGGAAAAATGTTCATGGGTGCTCAATGGAAGAGAAGGACCACCTCATTCGTAGCACCAAGAAAATCAAGAGCAACGTGGATCTTGAGGATGAAGCCATAGGAGAAAGTGCACCAATGGACAAGGAATCAGGGGAGGAGTTACCCAACCCTAATCAAATGATTGACATCACGAATCAGGAGAAATCCCCTCCTAATGAAGGGAAATCAGAGGCTGACTAGATGGAGCCTATTGGGGCTTTAAAAGCTTCAGAGTCTTTCAAGCAAGCACTCTTAAGATCGAGATTCAATGAGAATGGTTATGAGAAAATTTTTGATAATGATATGGAGGTGTTATCATCTGATGATAAAGACACAGACACGACGAAGGCCTCTGAGAAAGAGGATTAGGAGATAGAGGAGGAGAGGGATGAGATCCCTAGGGTTAAACTACCAGCAACTCTATTGAAGAAGATTAGGAAGCCATGGAAAAAATGTTTGATTGTGAGATTATTGGGGAAAACCATAAGCTACAAGCTCTTTATGATAAAAATAACTAAGATTTGGGGACATCAAGCTGATTTCGAAGCTCTCGATATAGGGAATGGTTTCTTTATGGAAAATGTTTGAGGGCCACAATTTTTGTGGCCACAATGGCTCAAAATTGTCAAAACGACGTCGTTTTGGGTGTAAAACATGTCAAAACGACGTCGTTTTGGCAGTTTTGAATTATTGTGGCCACAAAAATTGTGGCCCTCTAGCATTGTTGTTTATGGATGATTATACCAAAGTTTTCACTGGAGGCCCATAGATAGTGACAGATCACTATGTGACAGTGACAAAATGACAACATGATTTCAAGTCAAATGAAGTCGAAGAGGATACCATAGCGATATGGATAAGGTTTCCTACCTTACCCATTGAGTATTACAACAAGAAAGCCCTCTTTTATATGTAAAAGGAGTTAATTTGAGCCCGCTAAATTAATTAGGCCTAATAGTCTAAGGTTGGTGGGCCTGAATTTATTGCAGGTCCAAGATTGGTGGGCCCAGATTAATTGCCATCAAACGGGTTGAATTGCTCTAAGCCTTGAAAATGTTCGGATCTATGAACTTAGAGGCTTACTCGGGCTCGGACTCGAAAGGGTTTGGATCCACGAACCTAGAGATCTGAAGCACTTGGCTTTGAATGGATTCAGACGCAATCTGAAAGCTGCGCTATTAATGAGTCCCAGAACACTTGCGAACTCAGAGCTTTCTGGGATCTACGTACCAGAACCATGGGCGTAATGGAGTTCAAACAAAGGACTTGATTCTGAGGATGGTGAGTGGAGATAAATTCACTTTTTGATTAAACTAGCTTATATCTGGGTCGAAGTGGCATAACCCCGGGAAGTCCATGAGACTCGGCATTATTTAGTGGCAAGGAGTCCTCTAGGACTACCTCGGCCCTTTGGGATGATTGGGGATCATTGGTTAGGTGTGGCTAAGAAGAAGGGTTCGCCGAGAGGTTGATCTCCTCTTCGGGAGTTTCCTCATCTTCGGAAAGGTCATCTCCTCGGACAAGGTGGTTAGAGAGAATATTCCCCATGTGCCTTGCACATGGGCTCCATTTTACATCATGAGGTGCCTATAAATAGCATCCACCCATAGCTTTACAAGGGATAAATTTTGAAGAGAAAACTCTTGGGAAAGAACTAATTTCCTTTCTCCATTATCAATCTTGAGAGTGAAAGTGGGAGATCCATAGGAGAGTCTTACCATTATTCTTTCTTTAGCTACTTTGCCTTCTTCTTCACCCGATCTCTTATCTCCATCATCTCTTTGCTCTTGTGTTCTTAGTTGAGACTATTGAAGAATCTAAGCCTCTCATCATCTTCTAAAAAATTCGAATTTGTCTTCAAGGATCTTCGAATTTTCCAACGGCGTTCTTGAACCCTCTCATACATCTGGCGATTCTGCTGGGGAGGCAGATTGGTTAATGGTCTCAACGAGATCTGGAACCCACACAACTCCAGCGAAGATGGCGGGAGAAGAAGAAGTTCACCAACAAGGATCCTCTAATGGTGGTGATGACAGGACCATGGCTCCAGATCAACCACTTTTGCTCGAAGCCATTCAAGGACTTCAAAATACTCAGCAAGAGATTCTTACCACTCTTCAGAATCTCACTCACACCATGTTGGTGATGAGTTCTAATTTTGCACCAGCGCCAAACGGAAATCAAACTGGTGGTGGTGTTATTTCCGTCGGAGCACAAAATCAAATCCAAGGAGAAGTAGGCCCCAGTCAGCCTGTGGCTCGTGGTAACACAGCCATAGTAACACATGCTCAAACCACAGTAGGCGGCAGTAGTTTGCCCATGCCTGGGCTCCATGGCGTGCCAAGCCAAGATCCAATGGTGACTAAGGGAGGTTTTGGTGTAATGAATGGTGCTCCGACGACTGTTGGTGTCCAAGCAAATATAAGGGACATGATGGCGCAAAAGGGAGCTATGCCCGTACCTAATCTTGTTATGTAACCAGTAAATGTTACTCAAGCACCAAGCGGGCCTCATTTGGTGCCGACAACAAATTTGCAAGCCTAACCCGGTATAGCTGCGCCATGCGGTGGACTTTACGGGCCTTAGTTCAATGTCCCATCACCAACTGGCTTGTCTATAGGCGTTGATGGCCAGTATCGTCAAATGTCCTCACCAATGATGAATTCACAGCACCAGAATGGCCAAATCGCCCCTAGCTCAGTCTTCGGGTCCATAAGCCAAGTTCTGAGAATACCACCATCAAACTCTCTCCCTCAACAGTTTCTCACTCTCGCCGATGTGCAAGCCATGTTCGATCTCGAACAGGGTAAGAGGACTTTACCCTCTTTGCCTGATCTGGATGTCAAGCCGCCTTACCCTATTGAGATGCTGAGCTATCCATACCCTGAGGGGTATACAGTGCAGAAGTTCATCAAGTTCGATGGCAAACAAGGAAATGCTCGAGAACATGTTGTGCGATTCATCGAGACTCTAGGTATTCATGGTTCAAACCACGTCCTCTGGCTTAAAGAATTCTCTAAGTCCCTCACTGACCGAGCATATAGTTGGTATGTTAATTTAGCTCCAAACTCTGTCCGAAGATGGGAGGAAGTGGTTAACATATTCCACTCCAAGTTCTTTCAAATGGCAGAGAAGGTGACCACACTTACATTGTGTAAAGAAAAGCATCGAGAGAGTGAAAACATCCTTGACTATGTCAAAAGGTTTCAGGACAAGGCTGTGGATTACCATGAAGCAGTAGAGGAGAGTTATCTGGTTCAAATCTGTCTAGAGGGGGCATTGAGCAGGTACAAAATGTTTCTAGTTAATCATAAGCTACCCACCTTCTCGGCACTAATAGAAGCAGCTTGGAACATTAGCACTCCTTAGGCTTAGGAATCCGGATTTAAGGCCAATTACAAGACTAGCTTCAAATCGTCTCGTGGACCTATTGTTGTAGATACCTCTGCCCCAGATACCCAAAAGTCATAAGGAGGGGGTCATAGAGGCCAGAAGATGAAGCAATATAATGGTAAAAAGGGCAATGTTTCTTATCCATGTGGAATCGAGGAGATGAAAGCTCTAGTTAAGGAATGGGTGGCCGACGGAGAGCTAAAATTGCCTTATGTCGAAGAAATGCCATCAAAGAAGGACCGCGAGAGCCCTGAATTTTGCGTCTATCATCGCACATTAAAACATCCGACAGAGAAGTGTTGGACTCTCAGGAAAATCTTCAGAGATAAAGTCGAGGCAGACGAATTGAGGTTCAAAAAGCAAGGGACTCAAGACATCCGAGAGCAACCATATTCTCAGCACCAAGACAAGGGCAAGAATGTTGCTATGATAGCTTATGAAGGCCAGATGATTGAGGCTATTGCCAATCTCGATGACGATGATTGTTATCTAGACAACATCCTTAAGCCCAAGGGTGAGCAAGTTTACTATGGAAGTGCTCTCGATCCAGAAGGCAGAACATTTATGACTCATGTCGAAGATCCCTTTGATCCAGAAGGAGGAGAAGAGTACTACGAAAGAAGAGGACACCATGTTTATGTGGCATCTTATTTTGAAGAGACCAAGGAGATGGTTAACTACGAGCCTTCAAGAGTGGAAAAAGATCCTGCAAGACTGTGTAAAGTTCAAGCAATTCTTCGACCAGCTTGGACTTTCCAGGGAGGCAAGAACAGAAATCACCAAGTCTATCATTAATATAGCCAAGGCACACCATGAGGAATGCATGTCAACTGAGGGATCTATCCCAAGAAAGGCAAAAGAGCAATCTAGTGCCATTACTTTCTCCGAGGCTGATCGGAAGTATCAATTTTCTCATAATCGCCCGTTTTATGTGACTGCTTTTATTAATGGGGTTGAGTTCAAAAGGGCCTTTTTGGACAGCGGAGCCTCTATCAACATTATGACTCACGCTACTCTAGAGAAGGCTAGAATCTCTGAAAAGTGCATCGTGAAGCAGCCGATAGTCATCATTGGCTTTGGTGGAGAAAGGAGAGTTACTATAGGATGCGTAACAGTTGATTTAGCTGTCGGAGAGATTCACTCGGCCACCAAGTTCTATATTATTGATTCCAAGGCAAATTATCACATTATTTTAGGGAGGACCTGGATGCATAGATATGGGGTTATACCATCGAGTTATCATCAATGTGTTAAGGCTAAATGGGGAAAGAAAACGGTGACAATTCAGGCTACAGAAAGGCCTTTCGAGACCCACGAAACTCATTATTCTGATGCCATCTACTTCACCGAATTGATTGTCGAAGAAGTTTCCACCACTTCTAAGCCTCGGGGGGTCAAAATTCCTTGTTGGGAGGATATCAAAGATGACAAGGAGCCAAGGGCAGAATCAAGTAAACAAGTGATATCTAGACCAGAAAGTCTGCCTATTCCTCAGAAGGTGATGAAAGTCCAAGACGGGGGCAAAATGGTGTACTATTTGTGAAGGTGTGGGGAGTCGGTTTCTTCGGCCACCGACTCTAAGTCAAAAGAAGAGCCTTTTGACAATGACATAGTGATAAAGCTTGAAGTGGCTCCAGAATGTATGCAAGATGGGCCGAAGCCTCAGCCCGAACAACTTATTGCAATAGATCTGAGTGATGGACAAGATGCACCGAGGCTGATATTCATAAGTTTGAGCCTTAGCCTAGAGAAGTGGGAATAGTTGTTAAAATTGATAAGTCGGTACTCAGATGTGTTTGCTTGGTCATATAAACAAATGCCTGGACTAGATCCTGACCTAGTCTCCCATTATCTTGATGTGTTCCTAAACTCTAAGCCAATCAAGCAAACTGCTCGAAAATATCATCCAGATCTCGAAGAAAAGATTAAGAAGGAGATTGAAAAACTTCAATAGACTGGTTTCATCCGGCCAATACAGTACCCCACGTGGTTGGCAAACATAGTACCAGAAAAGAAGAAGAATGGTTAAATCAGAGTATGTGTAGACTTTCGAGATTTGAACAAATCTTGCCCGAAGAATGAATTCCCTCTTCCTCACATCGACACCCTCATGGATACCACCTCGGGACACCAGATGTTCTCATTCATGGATGAATTCAGCGGATATAATCAAATCAAGATGGCTGAAGAGAATGCAGAAAAGACTGCTTTTAGAACACCTCTCAGAAACTTCTTCTATACAGTCATGCCTTTCGGACTCAAGAATGCCGGAGCAACTTACCAAAGGGCTATGACTGCAATCTTTCATGACATGATCCTTTATGAGATGGAAGATTATGTTGATAACCTAGTGGTGAAATCCAAGAAAGAAGAGGACCATCTCCGAGACCTTGAGAAAATATTCAAGAGGTGCCAGAAATTCAAAATGAGGATGAATCCTCTCAAATGTGCTTTCGGGGTGATGGCTGGGAAGTTTCTCAGGTTTCTTGTACATAGGCATGGTATCGAGGCAGATGAAGACAAGGTTAAATCTATCAGAGCAATGTCTTCCCCGTATTCTCAGAAGGAGTTAAAGAAGTTCCTCGGGAAAGTGTCTTATATTCAGAAGTTTATCCCAGCACTTGCAAAGATCTCTGCCTCTTTCGGCTCGTTATTAAAAGGAGATGCGAAGTTCGAGTGGAACCAAGAGCACCAAAAGGCCTTCTAGATAATCAAGGCGGCCTTGACTTCGCTTCAGACCATGATAGCCCCGCAGCCCGGGGTGCCTCTAATGTTGTACCTAACTTCAACCCCCAAGTCCATAGGGGCATTATTGGTCCAAGATCTAGATGGAGCAAAACGCCCGGTGTATTACATCAGCTGGAAGATTTGAGGAGCAGAAGTCCGATATACTCCGGTAGAGAGACATTGTTTAGCTTTGGTATTCACCGCCCAAAAGTTCAGACATTACTTCTTAACACATCAGATTCAGATTGTTACTAGAAGTGATCCAATCCGATACCTCCTTAGCAAGCCTGCTCTAACCGATAAGGTGGCAAGATGGTTGTTAGCACTGGGTGAATTCGAGATCACATGTGTAGCTCCCATGGCAATCAAAAGCCAAGCCTTGGCTAATCTCCTTGCCAAATTTCCAAGTGGTGACTATGAACCAGTGAATGAAGAATTAAGAGGAAAGGTGCATGCAGCTATGGCTTCCGAGGAAAGCTTTTGGACATTGAGCTTTGACGGAGCAACAGCCAAAGGGAAAAGAGGAACCAGGATAGTCCTTACAAGCAAAAATGGGAAAAAGTTATATTTGTCTTATAAACTGGATTTCCATTGTTCGAATAATGAAGCCGAGTAAGAAGCTCTTATTTTAGGCTTGATAGCAGCTGAGAAGCACAGTATCAAGAAGATTCGGATTCGGGAGGACTCTGTAACAACCCCCGTACTGTTTACCGAAAAATTTCTGAATTATCTACTAATTATTGCTAAACCGATTTGCTTATGATCGATAATTGAACTAATCAAGTAATCGAATCTTGATCGATTGAAAATTGGAACTGAATTGACTAAGCATATCTATTGTATTGCATTTTTATCTGTTCGATTGTTTGATTATCTGTTGGTATTTTTATGTTTAAACTGCAAATTGAAGGCCTTATCAGCGGCCGAACTGAAAATTTTTAGTGTTTCATGATCAGTAGAATTTTTGTGATTTAATGGTATATTTAACTCAAATGTGATTAGGTGTGATTAAATTAGATTAAAATAAGTTAAACACCTAAGTTGCCTTATTTACATGTTTGCCACTAAGTGGGCCACTATCCTAGACACAACTAGGGACTTGTATTACACTTGAACAAATGCATTTCATCAGCCTTTCTCTCACACTTAACCGACCAAAGAGGAGAGTTAGAGAGAGTAGGAGAGAATTGAGTTCATTTGGTAGGATTGCTTGGAATTGAAGTGTGAATTGTCAAATTGGACTCCTAAACCTTGAATACAAGACCAAGGTAGGACATTCATCTTCTTGTTGTTGTCATAGAACTAATTCTTGCATGATTCATGCTTCAATTGTAGAGTTAAGTCTTGTTTTAGTTCATACATGTAGGATTAGAACATAATTCATGCATGCATGTTTGAATTGATGAGTTTTGAGTTGAATTCATGGTAAAATTGTACATGCATGTTCATAATTAGGCTTGAGTCCATGAATTCATCATGTTCTTGAAGAAATGAGTCCATTTGGACAAGCTTTGAAGGTTGAATTTGGTTTGAATCCATGCATGTTGCATATTCTCCATGTTTATGAAAAATAGGTTTGAATATGGTTTTAATTGACTCACCTTTGGGGCTTGAATTCATAAATTGAGCTTTGAAACTTGTTATACATTGAATTTAGATGTGTTTTCCAGAATTTGGGCCCAAGAGGTCGAGTTTTGAGTGAAAGAATGCTTGGTTTGAGCTTAGGAGACAAATCTGGAAATTCCAGAATTTGGCTTCTTCGCTCGAGCTACCAACCTTTGTTCGAAGCTACGCTCGAGCGTAGAATTGGTGGCTCGAGCGTAAAATTGCAAGATCCAAGATTTTTTGCTTTAACGGACCGCTCGACTGAAGGATTTCTCGCTCGAGCGAGGCCTTTGATTTCGGAAGCTCGCTCGAGCGAAGGAAGTCTCGCTCGAGCGAGGCTCCTATTTTCAGCAAACTTTGCAAAATGTTTTCTAAGTGTATTTTTGCATCATCATCCCATTCTGGGCATTCTTAGGCCTAGTTTAAGGCATCTTAATGAGGACATAGATGTAGAACACACCAAGGCAAATTAGGGATTAAGTTATGATATTTCCCAACTGTGTAGCTTAGTGTGTGTTCAACTTGTGAACTGTGTAGGGTTGGCGACTGGAGAGACATGCTCTAGCATACTGTAACCCAAACTCTGTGAGTAACAATTGTGTAAAGATATGTTCAACTGAGAATGTTTTCTGACTGTTTACGGAACTGTTTTCTGAAGTAATTAGTGTCATTTGATTGAATGTATGTCCTATATTCTGAAATGTACTGTGGCATCCTTAGCACCCTCATTTCTTATTCTTTATTCATAGAGATCTCTGTCGGTTCCCTCGTGGAACCATTACTGTTTACTGATTGATGACCATCATTACTGTTCGGTCTTTAAGACCTACTGTTTACCGCTATGCCAATGGATGTACCACATATGACTAAATAACTGTTCTGACTGAAAGACTGAAATACTGTTTAATGAACTGTTTTCATTACTGTAAGGACATTTCATTCTTAACCTCTTTACGCATTATGTTATTCATTGGGTTTTAGCTCACTGTTTATATATATATATATATGTAGGTGTTCAGCCACCAGATCGGAGCTAGGAGCGTGGGTTAGACTCCAATTTTGTCAAGCCAACCTTTGTGCTTCACTGCGAGGTTCCGAGTTGCCATGCTATGGCTTTGGGATGTTTTGTCTTTTCCCCGTCTGTCTCCGTACTATTTGGATTACTGTATAGACTGTCAGTTACTAACTGTACTGTTATCAAGGGATTAGGTCCTTGTATTGTGTGACTGTAAAGTTTGTATAGACTGTACTATTTGAATGTATGAACGCATGAAAAATCTTTTTGGCATACAGACTGTCACAGCTCGATGGACATTATTTATTTATCAGATTGGCTCGCCAGTTCTCAACTCGCTTTTTTTTATCTTAGCAAGCCTTGATAATCTTGGATTCTTGGCGATTCTGATGCTAAACCCATAGGGCCGGGTTTGGGTCGTGACAGACTCAAAGCTGATAGTGAAGCAAGTTTCAGGACAGTTCATCTTAAAGGAGCTTGCCTTGGCCACATATCGAACAACAGTCCAAAGGCTTCTTGACAAATTTCAAAAGGTCGAAACAGAGCATGTGCCTCGCTCCGACAACAAGTTTTCAGATGCCCTCACAACATTAGGGGCAAGAGTTGATATTCCAGAGGAGGAGGCGACAATTATTATCAAGAAGAGAACAGAGCCTTCAATAATACCTAAAGACAAAGACCTTCTAGAGGACAGAGGACTGGAGAGGAGAAGTCCTTGAACAACTCAGAAGCAAAGTTGGAAAATTGACTATGGCCGAGCTTGCCCAATTCATAATTATTCAAGGTGAACTTTACTTCTGAGGAGGTACCGGATTCCTAGCCCAGTGTGTTGGCCAAAAAGAAACGAGCTTCCGACTATAATAGATTCATGAAAAATCCTGTGGAGATGGGGATTTTGTACAGAAGGATCCAAAGACAAGGCTATTATTGGCCCGAGATGGAAAAGGCCTCAAATCAACTACAGAGAGAATGCCACAAGTGTCAGTCATACATCCGGGAGTATGAGAGTTGTTTTGAAATTGATATCCCTGACTGGAGATAAGTATACATTGACTATCTCAAAGAGAGGACACTACCTGAGAGCCCGAGGGACATTGCACACCTCAAGAGAAGAGCAAGGCGGTACTTTCTTGATTAGAACAAGCTTTACAGAAGAAGCATTGAGAGCACTCCCCTGAGGTGTCTCTCCAAAGAGGAGTCGGATCTAGTTCTTGGAAGAGCCCACGAAATTAAGCATCAAGAAGGGGCTCGGCTGTTCGAGCAACTTATACACCTTGGTTATTATTGGTCGACCATGGAGTCAGATGCGTCCTATCACGTGAAGAGGAGCCAGACTTGTCAAAAACACGAAAATTTAATCCATACTCCAGCCGTAGACCTGCATAGCATCCGAACGCCATGGCCGTTTCATACCTGGGCTTTTGATCTGATAGGGCCCATCTCCACACCTTCTAAAGGGTACAAGTGGATTCTCGTAGCCACGGAATTAAGCACAAAATGGGTCGAAGCAATCCCTCTAAAGAACGCTATGGGGCCCGCAGTCGCGAACTTCATCAAGGAAAATATCATTTGTCGGTTTGGAGTACCAAACACTATCCCCTCGGACAATGGCATACCCTTCTTAAACAAATATTTGAAGAGCCTCCTAGAGACTTACCAAGTGAAGCATCACAAATCCACACCCTACTATCCAAAAGGGAACGGGCAAGCAGAGGCCACAAACAAGACATTGATAAGGATTCTGAGCAAGATGATGGATGAATTTGGTGGGACTTGGTCCAAACAATTGATAGTAGCCCTATGGGCGTATTGCACTTCAAAGAGAAAGCCAACTCAAGCAACTCCTTACACCCTTGTGTATGGGTCCGAGGCAGTGTTACCTATAGAGTTGGAAACACCATCTGCTTGGATGGCTCTAGCCTTGGGGATGGTACAGGAGCCTCGAACCACCAGATTGGAAGCATTAGAAGAAAAGCATGACAGAGCCGCAAAAGTCATGGAAATGTATCACAAGTCCATCGCCCAAGCCAAATAATCAAACTGTGGTGACAAGAAAGTTCGAAGAAAGTGATCTATTATGGAAGATTGTAGACCCAATCATGCGAGGACAACCCTTGAGTTTTCTCCAAAGTGGGAAGGGCCCTACAAGGTGGTTCAAGCGAGCTCAAGCAGGTACTACAGGCTTGTAAGGGTTGAAGATGGCTTCCGAACTGGCCCGCTCAATGCAAATTTTATTAAGCATTACTACCCGTAGATAGACTCATCTATGTTGAAATTCATTTTCATTTTCTTACTTTGTCTAAAAGTTGTATTTCCCTTACGTATGAAGAAGCTGGTTTTCTGTATGGTGTATGTTTATCCCATCACTTGTAGTGAATTTATTATACTTTTGTCAAGAAAGTTGAAGAATTAATGAGAATATTTCAGCTTTTATAAACATGTGCATATGATTGTTCTTTCCATTGTATCATTCGAAATAAATATTTTATCAAGTAGAATGAGAAAACAATGCGAAAATCTCCAAACAGCAAAGATTTTGTCATTTCATTGCATTGTCCTAGATAAAACATTTTTTTTATCGAAAGGGGCAAGAAAGTAATACAAAAAAAAAAAAAAAACTCAATCTCTCCTAAAAACACCCTCGAAGAAGCTACCCGTCACATCTACATCCGAAGGACAAACAGCAGAGTGTGCCTCTAAAGTCTCCAAGGCCCGAGCATAGCCCGACTCAAGTTCACGAAGAGTTGCCTTTGTCTCATCTATAGAGGTCCGATAAGAGGCAAGCACAGACAAAATTTCCACCCGATGACTGGCGTTCGAAGCTATATCCAGGCGTTTTTGAAGCCATGATAAATCCACTTGGTGACGCTCCATGTCAGAAATCTCCTGATACGCTGTCTCGACTACTTTCCTATTAAGGTCACACAGCCATTGCCTGTCCAAGCTATATAAGATAGTGGTAAAAGACTCGAGAAGAGCAGTCTGAATGAGTGGACATTGGCAAGCAAATGAAGCAAAGGTCTTAGGGTAACTCGAATGCACAAGCTATAGAACTGAAGCAAACTCAGGAGCTACCCAATAATGGAGAAATGATACTTTGCCAGAAGCCGAAGGAGGAATTAGGGCCGGAAAGCTACTAGTCTTAGGAATCTCCCCAATGTCTATCGGGTTAGATGAACCACCTGGAGAGGTAACTTCCGGCAGAGGTCCCGAGCGTGAGAATGCAGAGCGATAAGGGGAAAGACCAAAAACATCACTATCAAAGTGGAAATCACTGAGATTCAGATCCAAAACATTCGAAGGCAGTTGCGATGAAGAACCTCCAGCAGTCGTCTTAAAGGCAGGTGTCTTCCCTTGAGAAGGAGAACCTTGAGGAGTCACAAAGAGAGTCAGAACAGAGTCCGATGCAGGTTAAGACAGGACCCCGGTAGCAGCTAATATTGAAGAAAAGATAAAAAGTCTTGTTAGGGGTACAGTAAAGCCATTTGAGTAAAGATTTCTCACAGATAGAAGTACGTGACAAACTTCAGAAAGAAAGATTACTAGAGGGATAATCATTATGCAAAGCCGAAGCAACTGAAGGGCTCCTAGCATCAACAAAGTCACTTGGCCATACAAGGAGCAACTGATCGATCTTAATGTCTAATGAAGCTTGAATAGTAACAGTCATCCCTAAAGAAGGAAGGAAGGTTAGAGGATGAGAATCACCATAAGTGCTAGAGCGAGTCTTAGAGATTTCTAGCACATCCACCTCCACACCATTCCTAAAGGTGCACCTCATCTCTACATTGCTTCTAGAAACATGGCCTGCGGCATCAATTTCTGTGGCATCAGTCCCTTCAGCAATCTCAACATCAGAATGGTGAGCCCTGATAACCTCGTTACCAAGATAGCGATCCTTCTCAATTATGGTAGGACGATGATGATGCATGGGTAGGATAAGGTCACAAAAATGATCGGAGGACTCAGCCTCATCATCATCATCGTCATCTATAACTGCTATACGAGGGGTGCACATCTTCACAAGTCTTGCAGACAAAGGGAGGGTGTCATCCAAGTCTGAGTCTGGCCTGGTGGAGGCAGTATGTCCAGTAGCCATGGTACTAAGAACGTCAGCAATCACAAGGTCTTACACAACAAGGGAAAATAAAAAGTGTTCATTTAAGAAGGTATAGTAGCAAGAAGGAAAGTAACTTCAAATCAAAAAATTTCAGGTACCTGATGAAGCCTTTTGGAAAGGCGAGGAGTGGAAGGACTGGCATCAGAAGCCCTCTTGTGAGCCATCTTCTTAAGGCGGGTCGTCCGAGGACCAGAGGCCTTATTCAAAGGGACTGGCTCTGGAGAAGCAATTGCCAAGCTAGAAGCAGACGCCCGAGCCGGAGGGTTAGTTGGAGTAGATGAAATAAAGAAACTCTCGTATATGTGATCAGATTTCCGACTTTCAGGCAGCCGAAGAGAAGAGTCCTTCTTATAGATCGGCAAAGGCAAACATATGGTCGGTTTGCTCTGGACAAATTCCATAAACGCATCGATATTCTTCCGCCAATATCGCCTGAAAGAGGAGGTGAAACCCCCTACTCGACTCAAGTCTGGCATCATCAAAGAGCCGGATATAGGAAGCGTGGTGTGTACGAGTCCGCGAGTAAAGTGCCCGTAGCTCTCTGAGAAAGATAATGAAAGAGGTGCTGGCCCCGGGGCACACTGGTCAAACTTGAATTGGCATGCCACTCTGTCAGGTCTGTAGACAGCCCTATCAACGCCCTCCTCATGCCATACCGGTAACAAACTCGGACGAACCATTATCAGCATATCAACAAGCTATGCAAAGATACCCTTCGACAAGGGAAAAGACACAAAACGGGAGGAACTATGATAGATAAGCAGTGTAGCCACACCCACCAGTGGGCATACATAAGGGCGTGCCACAAAGCGTCGGGGATCATCCACCAAAGTGTTCAAGGATAAGGTGGAAATGGCACATGACCAACGTATCATCAACAGCTGGCAAGACTTCGCTTTCTCAAATGTGCGAGACCCGTCAGTACCGAGCACGGGGATACCATCTTTATCTACTATCTCCCGAAGAACCTCTGCCTCGAATACAGTCGGAGTAGGGGCAAACTTTGGGAACCTCTCGAAGAAAAAACAAAGTAGGAACTGGCTGTGGATGAAAGAGACAGGCTCATATCGACCCATGGAACGAACCATGTCTCGATGTAGTAGATCCAGCCGGTAATAAAGATTTCTAAGAAATAACAGAGCTAAAGGAATCCGATCCCTTTTGAAGAGCCTAACTGCCAAGGAGAAGACAAAAGGATTGAGAGAATCCGGAGGTGTGCTCGGAAGAATGAAGAATGAAAGGAAGCAAGCCAGACATCCTAAAAAATAGAGCCTAGAGCCTTATATCGAGCCGACCTCATACTCCTGAGAATCAGGGTCAGCATCTCTAGCCAGGGGTTGAAGATCCTTGAAGAAGTGGCAGATTCATGCGGTATAGGAGGCACGGTCCGTCCTTACTTGATTGGTCCTTACTCGATTGGTCCTCCTCATTGAACCATTAAATACAGAACTCCACCGACCACAAGCTTAAAGATTTAGCTTTAGAGATTGGATCAAAGAATCATCCTCAAGGGGTGTCCACTCAGGGTAGAAAGCATCAGGCCCAGTCACTTCTAGACGCAGCAACATGAACACATCCTCGAGGGTGGGCCTCATCTCATGCTAGCCAACTATAAAAGTGTGTGTCTCGGTGCTCCACCGAAGAGCCATGGCTTCAAGGCTAGCATTGTTGCGACGGATGGATAGGGATCGAGATATTTTCACCGGGATTAATAGCTGGGCCTCCTAAAGCTGTTGATAGAGGCCCCTTTCTGAGAGGGCATCATCGACCCACTCCTGCCAACCAAAATGAGGGTTTGAGAAGGCCTTAAACTAGGGATAGCAGTATAGAAAGTCCCCTCGCTCAACCCTAAAGCGTAGCACCGAAGAAGGAGAAATGAGGGCCTCATGTCCGGAGTCAGTGTCCTCAGTGAGACATAATGGAGCCCCTTTCTGAGACAGAAGAGAGGTGGTAGAGGTAGCCACTCGCCAGAACGGGTCCTTACACCAAAATAAGGAGATTTCCTCCACTCGAACGCTAGAGGTACATCCCTTTCTTTCATGAGAGCCGGTTCTGATGACCCCGAGACAATAGATTTCTTTCGAGAAGACATATAGCTGAAATAACAGGTATAAATAGCAAGGAGTCGATCCTATCAACATCCAGAATATTAGAATTGAAGCAAAGCAAATTAATGGAAATTGAAACGAAATTTCAACAAAATTTCGGCATTAACTATTCGTTTCTCAGAGAATCCACGAAGTCAACAAATTCTACAAGGAATTTTATATCAAGAATTCAAGTACTGTGTCTACTATTCTAAGGGTTGCAATAATCAGTCATTTGATAATAAGATTTACATGCAACATGATGGGTTTATCAACAAATTCAACCTCAGACGTCATCAACATTTTATTTCCTCGAGTGTCCACAAGGTTAGCACACAACAATATATGGTCTTATTCTCTATTACATCAGTTCATTCTTCCAAGTGAAGCATTCACTGAATTTGGATATCAGGAATTCATCCATCAAGTTATGAAGCTCAATTTCAGGTTTCACTATTTTTCGAGCCACAACAATCAATTGTTTGATAGCAAGATTTATATACAATATGAGGGACTCATTTCCTCAGATTTCACTAGCAACATCTATTTTAGTTGCTCTACAAATTTCAAAACAAGCAAAGCTAGCAACAACATTCATTTGCATTACATAATTCTCTCTCTCTGTGTCAAAAAAGCTCAATTCAAGTGGCAAGTATTCTATTACAAGTGCAAAATTCAGCAGTAGTGGTTCAATTTATATAAGCAATACCCAGAAAAATGAAGCTCAATACTGAACAGAGTTTCATTCGGCCATTTCTCAGTGATAAAGGTCAACAAGCTATATTCAAGTCAAGCCCCTCAATAAGGTTTCAAGTGCCACTGCATATTTCAATATCGCCAAAATCACAGTGCTTGAGCTAAAAAAAAAAATGTCATTAGAATTATAGATTTTGAAATAAGACCTTTCACAAAAGCTGCCACAAAATATATATATATACAAGAGGAAGAGGAAGCCGTATTTTATACTCACAAATCTAGACAGTTAGAGGGGTGAAATCCGAGGCCGATGTTGGAAATATAAGCTGAAATCAGAGAGGTTTTACAGACCGTGATCAACAAGAATGGTGGCACGAGCAATGGCTGAGATAGGAAATAGGCAAACTGACGTCGCGTTGAATCGGCGACGCGTTTTGCATTGATTAATTACTGCTGGAACCAGCAGGTGTAGCGCAAAACCGAGAGCTATGAGGTCTGAGCTCTAGAAGATATCACCGGACCAAGAGGACGTCGAGTTGAATGGTGCTTGGCGAGACCACGCATGCCGCGTTGAGAGGGTGGCGTGTGTAGCCGGTACTTGGCAATCAAGACTACAAGCAGTGATGTGAATTGGTGCAGCTGGACAGCCGAGGCCGGCGGCAAAATTGCAATAGGAAGAGGACAATAGTGATTGGCGCTTGACAGTCATGGCCTGCAGTAGCAATGGCGTTGCTGAGGAGTTAACATCGGCACTGGTTAGCAGAACTGAGCTCCGACAGTTGCGTCGGTAAACTGAAGTGAAACACCAATAATGAGCAGCAGCTTGGATCGCATGCTTGCAGCAGTCACAATACTGGGACAAGTCGGTGGCGTTGCTCGGTGCCGTGATAGCAGTCGGTATGAAAATGACGGTGGTCTTCAAAGCAAGAAGAAGCTCTGGTTTGATGAAAAAGAAGGTCTGGTTTCTTGAAAAATGAGAGAGCTGGGTTGGTCTCTCCATTTAGAGAGAGAGAGCGTCGCCGTGCAACAAACAAAAAGGGTGAGTTATGAAATAGGGTTTTGGCCCTTTCTTTAAATAGAAAAAAAAGGGTATTATTCTTTGAATATTCCTATTCCCTCAAATATTCAATATACATGTATATATATGTAATTGGTCTGCTGTGTTTGCCAAATAAAAAAAAAAAAGGAGACGTGTGTGAGCCTTATGTTCTCTTTGTTGAGAATATAAAAAAAATGGGTGTTTTGTTGCTATTTACTTGGATTAAAAATATATATATATATTCTCAGATGTTATAAAAATATATATCATTGGGGCAAAAAAAAAAAAAAATAATTTTGCTTGTCAATTTTATCCGTAAATTACAATGCGTCATCAACTTTATCCATAGGCTCTGTCAAGACAACATATTTTTGAGATGTGATGTGAAGCAGGGCCGGAGAAGTGATAATATGCATGTCCAAGAAATTTAAAAATTTCTCATACACGCAAGGGGCAAATGTAAGAGAAGCTAATTTGAGTCCGCTAAATTAATTAGGCCCAATAGCCTAAGGTTGGTGGGCCCAAATTTATCGCAGATCTAAGATTGGTGGGCCCGGATTAATTACTATCAAACGGGTCAAATTGCTCTAAGCCTTGAAAAGGTTCAAATCCACGAACTTAGAGACTTACTTGGGCTCGGACTCGAAAGGGTTTGGATCTACAAACCTAGAGATCCGAAACACTTGGCTTCGAACGGATTCAGACGCAATCTAGAAGCCGCTCCATTAATGAGTCTTAGAACACTTGCGGGCTCGGAGCTTTCCAGGATCTATGCACCAGAACCATAGGCGTAATGGAGTTCGAACAAAGGACCTGATCCCGAGGACGATGAGTGGAGATAAATTCACTCTTCGGTTAAACTAGCCTATACCCGGGTCGAGGTGGCATGACCCCAGGGGGTCCATGAGACTCGGCATTATTTAGTGGCAGGGAGTCCTCTAGGACTACCTCGGCCCTTTGGAATGATTGGGGATCATTGGTTTGGTGTGGCTAAGAAGAGGGGTTCACCGAGAGTTTGATCTCCTCTTCGGGGTTTTCCTCATCCTCAGAGAGGTCACCTCCTCGGACAAGGTGGTTAGAGAAAATATTCCCCATGTGCTTTGCACATGGGCTCCATCCTACATCATGAGGTGCCTATAAATAGCACCCACCTATAGCTTTACAAGGGATGGATTTTGGAGAGAAATCTCTTGGGAAAGAACTAATTTTCCTTCTCCATTATCAACCTTGAGAGTGAAAGTGGGAGATCCATGGGAGAGCCTTGCCATTATTCTCTCTCTAGCTACTTTTCCTTCTTCTTCACCCAATCTCTTATCTCCATCATCTCTTTGCTCTTGTGTTCTTAGTTGAGACTATTGAAAAATCTAAGCTTCTCATCATCTTCTAGAAAATTCGAATTTGTCTTCAAGGATTTTCGAAGATCTTCGAATTTTCCAATGGCATTCTTGAACCCTCTCATACACCATATAACAAAAGTGCTAGGAGTTCCTCTGAAGATAGATATCAACACAGTGATGGTAGCACGAGGGAAATATGCTCAAGTTTGTGTGGAAATGGACCTCTGAAAGCCATTGATTTCCTAAATTTCTATAGGTAAACATACTTACGGAGTTGATTATGAACACCTGTACTCATTTTGCTTTTCTTGTGGCAGGGTTGGGCATTGGAGGGAGATTTACAATGAAAGAACTATGCTGGAAGTCAGAGCACATGGGCAAGGGATGATCGGAGAAGGAAGCCAAGCGCAACAAGCCCAAATGAGAGATGAACCAAGACCAACATCAATAGAACAAGGTAGTGAGCCTAACGAAGAAAAGTATGGGCCGTGGATGACTGTATTTAAACTATAAAGGCAGCCAAGAGGCCTAACAATACCAAAAGGGAACAATATACAACAAAACAAGTAGTTAAAGCCCTTACTAAAGAAGGTGAGCCAGTTACAAGCTACAAAGCCCAAATAGGTAGAGGAAGAAAACTAAATGGCAAGGCCTATTTGGAGGCAGGCTTCAAACAACGCCTAAGACTATATGAGAGGAAAACTGAAAATGACTCCAATGGCTAAGGACAAGAAAAAAGAGGAGATTAGGCTGGGGAAGAAAAGTGCCACTGACATAGAGATTCAGTATTGTTATTCCAGGTAGGCAACCTAAGAGGGGGTGAATTGGATTATTAAAAAAATTTACAATATTAAAAAATAATAAACACAATATTCAGAATTTTAACAAATAAAAAACAGAACAATAATTATCAATATAAAAGTAAGAGAGATAGAGAAAGAAAATCAAACACTGAGATTTATAGTGGTTCGGCACGCCGGGCCTACGTCCACTATCCAAGGAATCTCTTTGAGAATTTCTTCACTATCAAAATGAATCAATACACCACCAAAGTTTCACTAAGCTTGTGGATTTTGCACATGTCAACTTTTATCTATTGAGCTTCACTCAACAATAAATGTCTCACTCTTACAAAATTTTTAGATTTGAAAGTGAAATAGCAGAGTGAAAAATATAATCACAATTTTGAAGCACACAAAATTTTTTCTCTCCAAGTTCTTGATTTTTCTTTACACAACTCTTCTATTTATATACAAAAATATACCTGTTGAAGGTAGGACGCTCCTTACTGATGTCATGGATCACGTGGGCACGCTCCTCCTTTGTGACTTAGTAATTTGGGCATGTGGGGCATAAGACCATTCTTCTTTATATTTAAAATTTGCATGAAGTATAATGTAAACATTTCCTTTTTCTTTTTTATGTCAGGTGCCAAGCATGTGGCTTACAAAACATTAAAATATAAGTGATCACTATTGTGTATACAACTTTTCAAAAAATGAATATTGCTTAATTTTCCCTTCAAAACAACGACTAATCAAAAGTTGTATAGTAATTGCATAGTAATTTTTCTAATCAAATATTTAATTGCACAAAAAAAATATTTAATTGCACAATATAATTTCTTTAAGTATATTTAAAATAACATTTATAATAGATATGAAAATATATACCTCTTTTATAATCTTTGTAGTTGTTGACGATATTTTAAACATACTTTTTAAAAAACAATCTACCACCCCATGTGAGTATATCAATTTTGTCAAAAGAAAATAACCCATCAAATTTGTCAAAAGATGAATAGTGATTAGCCTAGTTTTTCAAAATGTGAATAGTAAAATTTTTAAAATATTTTTATCATACAATATATATTTTAAACAGATAATAGTTTGTCTCAAATAATATAAAATACATATATAGTAAAAAAATTACAATTTATCCCATAACATCATCAAAATCAAACAACATGATTAACAATCTCCTCATTTTTTATGATGACAATATATGTATAGATTTGACACAAAAGTAAATCAACAAAATATTTGATAATTTTGCAACATTGCAACATGTACAACCAGTCATTCAAATTCATATTTTTCTCCCCCCAAGACATCATCAAAATAAAACATTAATATAGAAAATAACAAAAATATTGAAAATAATGAAAATATTTTTCAATGCCAAAAACAAAAAAAATTATACAAACACATTGATGAAAAAAAATCTGATTTGACAAAAATATAATACTTGTTCTTGTTTCGTCCCGTGATCATTTTTGGGATTTTGTATCATCTCAAAAAAATGGTGTAGCAGCGCCTAAAATATTGACAAACAAGAGATTTGAGCAGATATGCATCGATTATTGAATCGGTAGAGTGTATAGAAAGTGATATAAATGATATGCAGACATATGAAATCTTCAAATGTTCTTAGAGAAAAAAGTTTGTTTACTTTCTGTGTAATCATGTCATTCTTTATCTTGGCCATCAATGGTTCTGACATGCATGCGGTGCCTGTAATTCAGGCAAATGAGAGGTTACCGATAGTGCATTCGCACACTATTCCTGTAAATGAGAGTCCTAGTGTTTTTGGTAATCGGAATGATATCGATGCTATTAACACTATGGCTCTTAGTACACAGGTAATAACTACAGTTTTCAATATGGCTTGACGACTACAAGCAAGAATACAAAAAAATTAGTAATTGAAAGACAAAGTGTGCTTGTTAAAACAACAACTGACTAATACTTGTCAGGAGAAGAGAGAACTAGAAAGGAAAAATTCGCAGTTGGAGAATGCGGTGGAATATTATGCAACGGTTATAATGCCAAGACTCACAGAAGTCGAAAATAAAGAGAGGCATGTAAAGGAGGCTCATGAAAAGTTACTGAAAGAAGTGAAATGCAAAAAATTTGTGAAGCTTTCTCAAACTGTACATGTAATCAAGCAATAGTTTCTCTTTTTGAAATAAAATTGCAAGAATTTATCTTTGAAAATTTTGTTTGTCTTTTCTATATATATATAAAAAAAAAATTGTTGATGCAGATACTCCTAAAATTATGCATGGAATATCCATACAAACGCCCTCTTAAGATTTTTTTTTTTAAAATTTCAAAATACTACATAATATGAGTCTCTTCCTAAATTACACAAATTGTAAGAAACAGATTACCAATTTATAAAACCAATAGCCATTAAGATCCGACCATAAACAACTACACTGAGTACACTAACATAAAAAGAGAAAATACAAATAAAAACAATTTCTTCATACCAGGTAGAAGCAATTGTTATTAAATACAAGAGAGTTTGTATCACATACAACCATATAAGAAATATAACAAAGTGCAAAAATAATTTTAACATATTGATACGGAAAAAGATGTTAGTGGATGTAAAATTTGTTGACGATAATGAAGATCGGTGACAATGGTGAAAAACGGTGATACAAATCTGTGTCGATGGAGAGGATTGGAAAGAACAGTGAAGATCGGTAAGTGGAAGATAGATCTTGATAGATCGGTGATGGATTTATATAGATTTGGGATGGATTTTGATAGATCGGTGAGGGATTTGGGTTGATGATAATGGTGATGATAAAGAAGATTAAGATGGATTTAGATGGATGATGGTAGGGATGAAGTCGGAGTTGGATGATGAGAGAGAGAGAGAGAGAGAGAGAGAGAAAACGAGAGAAAGAACCAGAGCGAGAGAGGGTGAGGATGAGAGATAGAGTGAATGAGAGAATATTTTTAAAAAAATATTTCATTTTATTTTTTATTTTTATTATAAATATAAACATCATATAAGAGCATTCGTAATACTAAGGCTAAGTTTGGCATAACCTAAATAATACAAAAAGTCAAAAAGTCACTATTCTATTTAAGTCACATCATCTTATTTAAATCACATCACCTCTCTAACACATCACATCAAACCCAACCCAAACCCAACCCATATAAGCCAATAAGTCAAAAAGTGCACTTTTTTAGAACATCCCAAACCAACCCTAAGTTCAGTTCTAATATAACAAAATTATTCTTCATTAAGAGGCTTGATAAATATGTCAACTAATTAACAATATATAATCACAAATTTGAGTTCAATGTTACTTTTAAGTATATGATCTCTTAGAAAATAATGTCTTATTTCAATGTGTTTAATGCGTAAGTGCTGAATAGAATTTTTTGAAAGATTAATGACACTTGTGTTATCACATTTTATAGGAATATAATCATAGTGAAATCCAAAATCTTGAAGTTGTTGCTTCATCCAAAGCAATTTTGTACAACACCCAGCGGCAGCAATGTATTCTGCTTCAGCAGTTGACAAAGCCACTGAGTTTTTTTGCAAAACCAAGAAATGAGAGAATGTCCAAAAAAATAACAAGTGCCACTAGTGCTTTTTCGATCAAGTCTACATCCCGTAAAGTCGGTATCTGAGTAACCAAAACGTTCAAAGGTACTTCCCTTAGGATACCATAATCCTAAATTTGGAGTGTCAATAAGATATTTAAAAATGCGTTTGACTGCGGTGATGTGTGATTCTTTAGGTGCGGATTGAAAACGTGCACACATACAAACACTGAATATTATATCGGGTCTACTTGCAGTAAGATAGAGTAAGGAACTAATCATACCTAGATATTTCTTTTCATCGACAAATTTACCTTGCTCATGTTTGTCGATTGTTATTAATGTGCTCATTGGAGTTGCTGCAGACTTTGATGATTTGATTTCAAACTTTTTGAGTAAATCTTTGATATATTTCATTTGATTTAAATAGATCACATCATTTGTTTGTTTAATTTGTAGACCAATGAAGTAATTTAACTCCCCCATTATACTCATTTCAAATTTACCCTGCATATCTTTAGCAAACTCTTTACGCAAATTTTCATAGTAGCACCGAAAATAATATCATCAACATAAATTTCAATGATTAGCATATCCTCTTTTTTTGTTTTTATAAAAAGAGTTGTATCTATTTTTCCTCGAGAAAAACTGTTGCTAAGTAGAAAATTACTCTATCTTTCATACCATGCTCTAGGAGCTTATTTTAAACCATATAAAACTTTTGAGAGTTTGAAAACATAATCCGTGTATTTATGATTTTCAAAACCAAGAAGTTACTCAACATAAACTTCCTCCATAATATATTCATTTAAAAAAGTACTTTTAACATCCATTTGATATAATTTAAAATCTTTAAAATATACAAAAGCAAGTAACATTCTAATAGTTTCAAGTCTAGCAACCGGTGCAAAAGTTTCATCAAAATTAATGCACCCTTCTTGATTATAACCTTGGGCTACCAATATAGCTTTATTTCTAGTAACAACTCTGGATTCATCCATTTTATTTCAAAAAACCTATTTTGTACAATTATAGGATGATCCTTAGGTCGAAGAGTCAAAAACCAAACTTCATTTCTTTCAAATTGTTTTAATTTTTCTTGCATTGCAAAAATCCAGTTTTCATCATTTTCAGCTTCTAAAAATGATTTTGGTTCAATTTGTGAAACAAATGTTAAATTACTACAAACATTTCTAATAGAGAAACGAGTTTTTATACCTTCCGCTACATCTTCTATGATAAAGTTTTTAGGGTAGCAAATTTGATTCGTTTTCTGGACGAGTATATTCCTCTTAAAGATTTTTCATTGTGATTTTTTCTTTTTGTTCAGGAGATGGATTTTCTTCATTTGTTATGTAAATGCTCTCTATTCTTAGATTTGTTTCTACAGTATCGTCACTTACAAGATTTTTGAAAACGTTGTTAGATTCATCAAATATAACGTGTACAGATTCTTCAACAAGTAAAGTTCTTTTATTAAATACTCTATAAGTTTTACTAGAATTTAAATAATCAAGAAATACAGCTTCATCCGATTTAACATTAAATTTTTCTAAGTTATCTTTATTGTTATTTAATACAAAACATTTACAACTAAAAGCTCACAAGTGGCTAATATAAGGTTTTCTACCTTTCTAAAGTTTATAAGGTTTTTTTTAAGAATATGTCTAATTATGGCACGGTTTACTGTTGGAAAAATGGTTTAATATAGGCATCATTTTGAGCTCAAGTTTGAGTAGGCCCCAAACGTTGTTTGGGGTAGGTCCAAAGAGGTGAAGACAGAACGTCAAAACCATTTATGAGTGAATGGGAAGTTGACGTCGTTTTTCGAGTCTAACATTAATTTTTAGACAAAATTCATTTGAATTTTTTCAATAAAAAATTATTGTGGAAATTTAATTTAATTATAAATTCAGATTTTGGGTTCCTAAGTGGTTTCCTAACAATTTGGAATTGTGAGAATTTAATTTAATTCTAAATTCAAATTTTAGGTTCTTAAAAAAGTTTCCTATTATTTGTACCTCTTCATTTATTTATTTATTTAACTATTTCAATAGTTTAATATATATATATATATATATATTTAATTAGTTTAATATATATATATATATATTTAAAGTAGTTTAAATAATAATAAAGTTTTACAGGTTTTGAAATCTGTTTCTTCAACCCACCAACGGTTCACTTTTCTTTATTTGAATATTTATGTTCAAAGCTAACGGTCAAATTGGTTTCATAACAGTTGCATCGCTTAAATCAATTTATGGACCTATTAGGACTAGGGTTGGTTGCCTATTTATACAGCCTTATATCCAGCATTCCAGAACCCCCGAAAAAGTGTCTTTGTAATTCATTTTCTGTTCGAAGAAAATCAGTCTACATATTGTCTAATTTCTGTCCGATTTTCTTCTTCGCATTATTTATTCTTCATGTTAGTTTTAGAATAAAATTCAGAGAGTTAGAACACAGGTTTGGTTCGCCGAACAAATTTATTTGAAGTGCTTCTATAAATTTGTAAAGATCATTGTATCCTGGGAGATAGACGCCACTCAGCTAAGCAGTGTGGCGAATCTCTGTCTTAAGAATGAGTGTCACACTCGACTTGGTCTTGAATTATTTTTTCGATAAATAAATAAATCGGTATGTCATTTATTTATTTTGTTTGAATTATTTCAGTTTATTTTATTTACACGAAGATTGTTTCAACAATCTTAAGACAGTCAATTATTACATTTACGAATTTTTCGTTTGTTTCCTTTTTCCATTCTTCATAAATAATTTCGAAAGGAAATTATTTTTTGTGAATTTACAAAATAATATTCTGGTTGGAAAAACAAATAGTGATTATATGCTATTTGACAGATAGTAGTAATATACTGTCTCTTTTCTTTGACAACAACTAGTAGTACGATACTGGTGTCATTAACAATTCAGAATATATTTTTGTGGGACTTTTTCAGAAATTAATTTTGGATTTTAGAAATTATTTTCTGAGT
This sequence comes from Camellia lanceoleosa, assembly GCA_025200525.1. NCBI lineage: Eukaryota > Viridiplantae > Streptophyta > Magnoliopsida > Ericales > Theaceae > Camellia > Camellia lanceoleosa. The sequence continues at coordinate 182,702,034 of CM045764.1, read as the reverse complement.
TTTCATTAATTAAAATTCTGTTTTCCGTATTTTAATTATTGGAGTGTAACAAGAGATTTAAATTTCTGTGTGAAATTAATTTGGTTAAATAAAATTTTATTTTTCCAAATTAATTGAAAAATAAAAGTTATATTTTTATTTCTTTTATTTATATAGAATTTAATTTCTTGTGTGGAATTAATTTGGTTAAATAAAATTTTATTTTATTTCCAAATTAATTGAAGTATAAAAGTTATATTCTTATTTCTTTTATTTTACAGAATTTAATTTTCTGTGTGGAATTATTTTGGTTAAATAAAATTTTATTTTATTTCCAAATTAATTGAAAAATAAAAGTTATAGTTTTTATTTCTTTTATTTTCGGTGTGGAATTAATTTGTTTAAATAAAATTTTATTTTATTTTCAAATTAATTGGAAAATAAAAGTTACATTCTTGTTTCTTTTATTTTTCACAATTTAATTACATGCATTTTGTTTAATTTTTTACTGTAGTGTAAATTCTAATTATAATTTTGTTTTATAAATTAGAATTGATGGCTCTTGAAACAAATGTCCAAACAAGTACTACTCTTGTGGTGGCTGCGATTACACCAACCCCTCTCTGTGATGATGCAGGTAAATCACGGTGAAAAGCGAAGAAGTTCTCAAGCGACTTTAAAAGATGGCAACAGAAAATGTTGTTCTATCTTACAACTCTGAACCTGGCTCGTTTCCTCCGTGAAGATGCTCCTATCTTGAAAGAGGATGAAACCGACCGGCAAGTGGTTGCTGCGGTTGATGCTTGGAAACATGCCTATTTCCTTTGCCGGAATTACGTCTTGAACGGACTTGACAACACATTATACAACGTCTACAGTCCAATCAAGACAACAAAGGAACTTTGGGAATCGTTGAAGAAAAAGTACAAAACGGAAGATGCCGGCTCAAAGAAATTTGTGGTTGGCAGATTCTTGGATTTTGTTATGGTTGATTCAAAAACTGTGATCAGCCAAGCTCAAGATTTCCAACTTATTCTGCATGACATTCACACAGAAGGTATGTCTCTCAGTGAATCCTTTCAAGTTGCAGCCTTAATTGAAAAATTTCCCAAAGGCTGGAAGGAATTCAAGAACTACCTTAAACACAAGCGCAAAGAAATTTCTATGGATGAGTTAATTGTGCGTTTAAGGATTGAGGAGGACAACCGCAATTCTGAAAAGCGGGCTGGTAAGAATCCTATGGAGTCTAAGGCAAATGTGGTGGAACATGCTTCAAAAACCAAAAAACGTAAGTCTTCTGGAGAAAGTTCATCACAAGGCTTTAAAGGGGGGGATAATAAAAAGTACAAGTTTAATGGCAAATGTTACATCTGTGACAAAGAGGGACATCGGGCCAAAGATTGCCGTAGCAAAGGCAAAAGCAAGAAAAGAACAAGTAAGAAGCCTACTCAAGCCCATATGACCGAAGTGGACAATATTTCCAATGGTGTCGATGACATCAATCTTTCTGCAGTTGTTTCCGAGGCAAATCTTGTCGGAAATCCTAAAGAATGGTGGGTGGATACTGGTGCTACTCGCCATATTTGTGTCGACAAAAAGATGTTCACATCTTATTCTACAGTGGACAATGGTGAGCAACTCTTTATGGGCAACTCCTCAACTTCCAAAGTTGAAGGACAAGGAAAGATTGTTCTCAAGATGACATCAGGAAAAGAACTCACTCTCAACAATGTGCTACATGTACCGGACATTCGCAAGAATCTTGTTTCCGGATCTTTGTTGAGTAAGAATGGGTTTAAGCTTGTATTTGAAAGTGATAAATTTGTACTTACTAAGAATGGGATGTATGTAGGAAAATGTTACATGTCTGATGGCCTTTTCAAGATAAATGTAATGACTGTTGTACCCTCTGTTATTAATAATACTACATCTTCTTCTTACTTGCTTGAGTCTTCAAATTTATGGCATGGTAGACTAGGACATGTTAATTATGGATCTATACGTAGATTAATTAATATGAAATGTTTACCTAAATTTGATATTGATTCAAATCATAAATGTGAAATTTGTGTTGAGGCAAAATTATCTAAAACTCCTTTTCATTCAATTGAAAGAAGTACGGAACCGCTTGAATTAATTCATAGTGACATTTGTGATTTTAAATCAATTCAAACAAGAGGGGGAAAAAAGTATGTAATCACTTTTATAGATGATTATACTAGATATAGTTATATTTATTTAATTCGAACCAAGGATGAAGCTTTGGAAACTTTCATTCAATATAAGAATGAAGTTGAAAATCAACTTTGTAAGAAAATCAAGAAACTTAGAAGTGATAGAGGTGGTGAATATGAATCACCTTTTGGTGAATTTTGTAAAGAACATGGAATAATTCATCAAACCACCGCGCCTTACTCACCTCAGCAAAATGGAATTGCTGAAAGGAAAAATAGGACTTTAAAAGAAATGATGAATGCTATGTTGATCAGTTCTGGATTACCTCAGAACTTGTGGAGGGAAGCAATACTTTCTGCTAATTATATTTTAAATAAAATACCCCGAAAGAAAGTGAATCAAACACCTTATGAAATGTGGCATGGTAGAGTACCATCCTACAAATACTTAAAAGTGTGGGGGTGTTTGGCTAAAGTGGCTATTCTTAGTCCTAAAAAGACTAAGATAGGTCCTAAGACCATTGATTGCATTTTCATTGGTTATGCTAAGAATAGTAGTGCATATCGGTTTTTGATTCATAAATTAGAACATACCGAAATGCATGTAAATACTATTATTGAGTCAAGGAATGCATCATTCTTTGAACATGTATTTCCAAAGAAGACTGGACAAGAGACTAGTACTAATAAAAGATCTTTTGATGCTATTACTAGTCAGGATCAAGAACATGATCAAGAACAAGAGTTAGATCAAAATGAGGAAGAGGAACTTAGGCATAGTAAACGTGCTAGAACCTCAAAATCGTTTGGTCCAGATTTTCTAACATATTTGTTAGAAAATGAGCCTTTAACTTTTAAAGATGCTATGTCCAGTCCTGAAGCTCCTTTATGGAAAGAAACTGTCAACAGTGAAGTTGAATTCATCTTGCAAAATCACACTTGGGAATTTGTGGATTTGCCACCAGGTTGTAAACCTCTTGGGTACAAGTGGATTTTCAAAAGAAAATTAAAAGCAGATGGATCAATTGACAAATATAAGGCAAGACTTGTAGTTAAAGGTTTTAGACAAAAAGAAGGTCTAGATTACTTTGATACATACTCACCGGTTACTAGAATAACATCCATTAGAATGCTAATTGCCATAGCATCTTTATACAATTTAGAAATTCATCAAATGGATGTTAAAACCGCTTTCTTAAATGGTGAGTTAAATGAAGAAATTTACATGGAACAACCAGAAGGGTTTTCTGTTCCAGGGAAAGAAAAGAAAGTGTGTAAATTGGTTAAATCATTATATGGTTTAAAACAAGCGCCAAAGCAATGGCATGAGAAATTTGACAAGGCAATGATGTCAAATGGTTTTAAAATTAATAAGTGTGACAAATGTGTTTATATTAAAAAAACAGATAAAGGTTATGTCATTGTATGTCTATATGTAGATGATATGCTCATCATAGGTAGTAATAATGATATGATTAAAACTACCAAGAAAATGTTGAATAAACATTTTGACATGAAAGACATGGGTATTGCTGATGTAATTCTTGGTATGAAAATTACCAAAACATCAGAAGGTTATACTTTGTCACAATCTCATTACATTGAGAAAATACTTGACAAATTCAGCAAAAATGATGATCATCTTGCTAGAACTCCTGTAGATGTTAATTTGTATCTTGCTAAGAATGTACAGGAAAGTATTTCTCAATTAGAGTATGCCAAATTATTGGAAGCTTAATGTACTTAATGAACTGCACTCGCCCAGATATAGCTTATGCAGTAAGTATTAAGTAGATATACAAGTAATCCGGGAGTAGAACACTGGAAAGCAATTATAAGGGTTCTAAGATATCTCCGATTCACTCGTAACATTGGGCTGAATTATACTAGATATCCAGCAGTACTTGAAGGATACTGTGATGCAAATTGGATATCGGATACTAGAGACTCGAAGTCCACCAGTGGGTATGTCTTTACTCTTGGTAGGGCGGCTGTATCTTGGAAATCTTCCAAACAGACTTGCATTGCTAGGTCTACTATGGAATCAGAATTCATAGCCTTAGACAAAGCAGAGGAAGAAGCAGAATGGCTTTGCCACTTCCTTGAAGATATTCCAATTTGGCCAAAACTGGTGCCTGCTATATGCATACATTGCGATAGTCAATCAGCTATAGGTAAAGCACAGAGTCATATGTATAACGGTAAGTCACGACACATTCGTCGTCGACATAACACCGTGAGACAACTACTCTCTAATGAAATTATTTCCATAGAATATGTTAAGTCTAAAGACAACATAGCGGATCCACTAACCAAAGGGTTAGCAAGAGAGTTAGTTGAGAATTCATCGAGGGGAATGTGACTAAAGCCTATTAGATAAGAGTTACCACAACGGCAACCCAACCTAGTTGACTGGAGATCCCAAGATCTAGGTTCAAAGGGACAACCGAGTTGTGATTGACTCAGAAGGATCACTGGGGAGTCTAACTCCTACCCATTTCTTTGATGAAATAGTGATGTCTGTAGTGTTTTAGGTTAAAGTAAAACTTTTAATGATTCTTATATCTAGGTAAACCTAGTGAAGTATGGCAGGATACTTTTCATAAGAATCACCTATGTGAGTGTGAACTGGGCCGGTTCTATAAGATTTGTGAAGGGCTACAAGTCTTTAGAGCACTCATGAAGACCAGGTTGTTCAGGGCCAAAATGAACACAATAGTGAGAACTAAAGCGTATGCAGGAATATACTGTGTGAGTTCTATTGTCTTGGTTTACACAAACGGCTGAACAGTTTAAGACATCATGTTCACTGGTTAGCTAGTAAATCCGATAGTGTCTCACAAGGGAAGGTTCAAAGCCAAAAGCTATCTATCCTTTGCAGAATATTTCCAATTTCTGTACTCTCTGATTAGATCATGTTGTTGCATTTTCTTTCCGTCAAATTCTATTCATGTGGGGGATTGTTGAAAAAATGGTTTAATATAGGCATAATTTTGAGCTCAAGTTTGAGTGGGCCCCAAACGTTGTTTGTGGTGGGTCCAAAGAGGTGAAGACAGAACGTCAAAACCATTTATGAGTGAATGGGAAGTTGACGTCGTTTTTCGAGTCTAACATTAATTTTTAGATAAAATTCATTTGAATTTTTTCAATAAAAAATTATTGTGGGAATTTAATTTAATTCTAAATTCGAATTTTGGGTTCCTAAGTGGTTTCCTAACAATTTGGAATTGTGAGAATTTAATTTAATTCTAAATTCAAATTTTAGGTTCTTAAAAAAGTTTCCTATTATTTGTACCTCTTCATTTATTTATTTATTTAACTATTTCAATAGTTTAATATATATATATATTTAATTAGTTTAATATATATATATATATATTTGAAATAGTTTAAATAATAATAAAGTTTTACAGGTTTTGAAATCTGTTTTTTTAACCCACCAACGGTTCACTTTTCTTTATTTGAATATTTATGTTCAAAGCTAACGGTCAAATTGGTTTCATAACAGTTGCATCGCTTAAATCAATTTATGGAACCTATTGGGACTAGGGTTGGTTGCCTATTTATACAGCCTTATATCCAGCATTCCAGAACCCCCGAAAAAGTGTGTCTTTGTAATTCATTTTCTGTTTGGAGAAAATCAGTCTACATATTGTCTAATTTCTGTCCGATTTTCTTCTTCACATTATTTATTCTTCATTTTAGTTTTAGAATAAAATTTAGAGAGTTAGAACACAGGTTTGGTTCGCCGAACAAATTTATTTGAAGTACTTCTATAAATTTGTAAAGATCATTGTATCCTGGGAGATAGACGCCACTCAACCGTAAGCACCGTAGCGGGGCAAATTTGTCTTAAGGACAGAGTGTCACACACTCGACTTGGTCTTGAATTATTTTTTCCGGTTCGATAAATAAATCTGGTATGTCATTTATTTATTTTGTTTGAATTATTTCAGTTTATTTTATTTACACAGAAGATTGTTTCAACATTTACAACATAACATGCAAAGTTAACGGCTTCAGCTCAAAAATATTTAGGTAAATTTTTCTCACAAAGTATAATACGAGCCATTTCTTCAAGAGTTCTATTTTTTCTTTCAACCACACCATTTTGTTGAGGAGTCCTAAGAGTCGAGAAATTATGATTTATTCCTCGTTCATCACAAAACATAATAAAATCATCATTTTCAAATTCTCTACTATGATCACTTCTAATACTACAAATATTAAGACTTCTTTCATTTTGAATTCTTTTATATAGTTTTGAAAAATTATAAAAAAAAACTTCATTTTTGTGTGTTAAAAATAATACACATATATATCTAGTATAATTATCAACACAAAAAAGAGCATACAATTTTCCTCATAAACTTAATGCTCTAGATAGTCCAAATAAATCAATATGTAAGAGTTGAAGCAGTCTAGTAGTTGAAACAATATTTTTAGATTTAAAAGAAATTCTAGTTTGTTTTCCAAGTTGGTATGCATCACAAAATTTGTCTTTTTCAAAACTAATTTTAGGCAAACTAATGACTAATTCATTTTTTAAAAGTTTTGAAATTAAATCTAAATGAGCATATTCTAATCTTCTATGTCATAACCAGCCAATTTCATTTATTGTAGATAAACATTTAACATTAAAATGAGAAGACAAGTTATGCAAATCAAACATATATACATATTATTTTTATGTCCTACAAACAGAATTTTATTATCTTTAGTGTTCTCAATTGTACTGTGAGTTTTCTAAAAAAAAGCTCTATTACCTTTATCACATAATTGACCAATGCTAAACAAATTACGTTTTAAACCTTCAACAATTAAACATTTTTTATAATAGGAGAAGAATTTTTATCCAATACTACCTACACCAATGATCTTTCCTTTACTATTATTGCCGAAGGTTACATATCTGTCATCCTTTGATTAAAGTGTGGTGAACATAATTTTATTTCCGGTCATGTGCCTTAAGCATGCACTCATCATAAACTCCAAATCCCATTAGGCATAGGTTAGTAACATTGTTGTTGTCGTTATTTTCTGACTCACTTTCGTTGTTATCTCCCCATGCAGCAATCATAACTCTTCTTTTGCCTTTCCTGTATTGTTTCTTGATTTCCAAACAATCAACCTTGATATACACTCATAACAAGTGATTTCAATTTTCTTATTATCTTATCTTTTTATAAAATCTCTTTTGAAAAATCTTCTTCTTTCTTGATTCTTTTTCATAAATTTTTTGAACCTTTTTGTTAAGAAGACCATTTCTTTATCATCAAATTCTGAATTTTCTTCATCATCCTCTTCACAAGTAGTAGTGGTTTTGAAAGCTATTCTTTTCTTTTTCTTGTTCTTCTTCATCTCTTTCTTTCATGATGAGCTCATGTGTAAGAAGAGATTCTATTAGTTCGTCTAGACTTAGCTTTGATAAGTCCTTGGCTCCTGTGATAGTAATGACTTTTGTCTTTCAACTCTTAGGTAATGACCTGAGCACTTTTCTTACAATTTTAGTATTAAAATATATTTTACCAATAGATGTTACACTATTTATAATATCAGTAAAACGAGTAAACATTTGAGTAATGGTTTCATCAGGTTTCATTTTAAAAAACTCATAATTATGCACTAGCAAGCTGACTTTAGAGTCTTTAACTCGGTCTATTCTTTCATGAGTCACTATGAGTTTATCCCAAATTTTTTTTGTGGTCTTACATGTAAAAAATTTATTGAACTCGTTGGCATCTAAGACACAGTACAACATATTTGTAACTTTAACATTGACTTAAGCCATTCTTATATCAGATTCAGTTCACTCATCCTCAAATTTTGGTATCTTTTGGTCATCTACAGTTTTGGTGGGAATTTCTGGACCATTATAAATAATTTTCTAGCACTCATAATCGTTAGATTGTATGTGTATGGCTATCCCAGTTTTCCAGTAACTAAAATTGGTACCGCTAAATAATGGTGGTCTATTGGATGCTTGTCTCTTAGGTAAAAAATAGCTAAGAGTTGTCATAATCTACTCTAAGACGGTTAAGTCACAAAAACTAGAGTCCTTACTCTGATATCAATTGTTATCCCAGGTAGGCAACCTAAGAGGGGGATGAATTGGGTTATTAAAAATTTTTACAATATTAAAAAATAATAAATACAATATTCAGAATTTTAACAAATAAAAAACAAAACAATAATTATTAATATAAAAGTAAGAGAGATAGAGAGAGAAAATCAAACACTGAGATTTATAGTGATTAGGCACGTTGGGCCAACGTCCACTCTCCAAGGAATCTCCTTGAGAATTTCTTCATTATCGAACTGAATCAATACACTACCAAAGCTTTACCAAATTTATGAATTTTGCACAGATCTTACTTTTATTTATTGAGCCTCACTCAATAATAAATGTCTCACTCTTACAAAATTCTTAGATCTGAAAATGAAATAGCATAGTGAAAAATATAATCACAATTTTGAAGAACACATAATTTTTTCTCTTCAAGTTCTTGATTTTTCTTTACACAAAACACTTCAATTTATATACAAAAATATACCCGTTGGAGGTAGGATGCTCCTTGCTAACATCATGGATCACATAGGCACGTTCTTCCTTTTTGACTTAATAGTTCGGGCATGTAAAGCATAAGACCATTCTTCTTTATATTCAAAATTTGCATGAAACATATTGTAAACATTTCATTTTGCTTTTCTTTGTCAGGAGCCAAGCACGTGGCTTACAAAACATTAAAAATATAAGTTATCACTATTGTATATACAACTTTTCAACAAATGAATAGTATTTAATTTTCCCTTCAAAACAATGAATAATCAAAAGTTGTATAGTAATTGCATAGTAATTTTTCTAATAAAATATTTAATTGCACAAAAAAAATATTTAATTGCACAATATAATCTCTTTAAGTATATTTAAAATAACATTTATAATAGATATGAAAATATATACCTCTTTCGTAATCTTTGTAGTTGTTGACGAGATTTTAAATACATTTTTTAAAAAATAACCTATCACCCATATAAGTATCAATTTTGTCAAAAGAAAATAACCCATCAAATTTGTTAAAAGATGAATAGTGATCAGCCTAGTTTTTCAAAACGTGAATAATAAAATTTTCAAAATATTTTTATCATACAATATATATTTTAAACAGATAATAGTTTGTGTCAAATAATATAAAATATATATAGTGAAAAATTACAATTTATCTCATAACATTATCAAAATCAAACAACATAATTAACACGTATCAAGGGGCAGAGAGTGGAATAGACTAGCAATTAACTTGTAGGAACATAATCGCTCAGGCATCTCTGACTCAAGTAACCCAGAAATCTTTTACCACTATCCAAAACCAAAACCAGCCAACCCAACGGCATTACCATCAAATCACAAGTCACCCAAAACAAAGTTGGCTTCAATAAACCCAAATTTAGAGACCCACCAGACAAATATGGAGAAGGAATGAGAGAACTACCCTACAAAGAAACACAACTTGACCCAGAACGGAGTGTTGATGTGTCTCACACCAAGGAAAGAAGCATTTCACCTCGTTACCTCATAATGGGGGAACGAAGAAGAAAAGCTGAGAATCCAGGCTTGGCGACCAGTGGATGCAAGTCAGGAGCTGCACTACATCTCAATGAGTCCGATGAAATCAATGGTAGAGAATCACCAAGTAATGAAGGGATATATGGAGCTTGATACCCAGAGTCCTCCACCTAACCAAGATATACCTTCCATGGATTTAATGATCTGGAATTGCAGAGTAGCAGGCAACAAGAAATTTAGAAGAACATTGAGAGAGCTAGTTCAAATCCACAAACCAGAACTAGTAGTTCTAATGGGACCCAAAGTGAAATTTAAAGATATGGGAATGTTCTTCAACTACATGGGATTCACGACATCAGCACATGTTGACCCTATTGGCCGTAGTGAGGGTATATCGATGATTTGGAATCCTAATGTATATGGAGGCTTGCTCTCAACATATAACAACAACAATTTCTAGACAAGACTTCCGAGATTAGGTATCATCAGCGGTCTATGCAAGCCCTAATGCTAACAAGAGAGATGAGTTATGGGAGCAATTAACGACCATTGCTCAGCCTATGGATGAACCTTTGTTAGTTGCTAGAGATTTCAATGACTTCACCTCCTAAAGTAAGAAACGGAACCTTAAAAGGAGCAATATTCAGAGCATTAGTCAGGATAAAAAAAAGAAGTATAAAGTTCAATGATAGACTTAATAACTGTAAACTAATGGATTTAGGTGTGTAGGCCCAAGGTTGACATGGTCTAATAATCGAAAAGGATGGGCAAATACTATGGTAAGATTGGATAGAGCTCTATGCAACACTAAATGGAGAACTACATTTCCAGATGGAGCTGTCAGGAATCTACCTCGCACATACTCAGACTATTCTCCAATGTTGGTGTTCACTCAAGGCAAGTCTCCTTTTAACCCTTCTTGTAGACCTTTTAAGTTTATGGCTGCGTGGCTAACACATGAGAACTTTAAGTCTGTGGTTGAAAATAGTTGGGCTAATCCCTCACCTTCTCTGAGTAAGAGTCTTGAAAATCTTGCTCAAGAAGCTAGTACCTAGAGCAAAGAGGTGTTTGGTAACATTTTTAGAAGAAAGAGATGGTTACTTGGGCGGATTGAAGGAATCCAGATATCCTAGGCTACCAACTATTCCCATAATCTTTACCATTTGGAACTTGATCTTATTGAGCAATATAATCAAGTTTTGTACCATTTGGAACTTGATCTTATTGAGCAATATAATCAAGTTTTGTATCAAGAGAAACTTTTGTGGTTCCAAAAATCTAAAGTCAAGTAGATAACTCAAGGAGAAAGATTCTCAAGAATGAGAATGATGTGTGGGTGGACCAACCTGACCAGCTCAGAGGGTTGATCACTAATTACTTTGTCAATCTTTTTGGCTATACTCCATCTATTTTCTACACTAATTGGAGCAACCTGGTGAGCTGTAAGTTGAATTAGGAGGACAATGCTGCCCATACCAATGTCATTACTAATGAGGAAGTGTGGAGAGCTGTTAAGAATATTAATGCCTTTAAAGCTCCTAGAAAGGATGGGTTCCAGGTTGTGTTTTACCACACTTGGTCCATTGTTGGTGCTTCGGTGTGTAATTTTGTTAAAAAGTGTTTTATTTATAACCAAATTCCCAGAGATGTGAATAGCACTTTTATTGCTTTGATTCCTAAAATTGATAACCCTGAAAGTGCGAAACAATTTAAACCTATTAGTCTTTGCAATGTTTCCTATAAAATCATTTCAAAAATCATTGTTAATAGATTGAGGCCCCTATTGAGTAAGATTGTTAGACCTAACCAAAGCAGTTTCATTCCTGTAGAAATACTAGTGACAACATAATCATTACTCAAGAAATTATTCATTCTCTGAACAAAAAGAAAGATAAGAAAGGAGGTATGGTTTTTAAAATTGATTTGGAAAAAGCCTATGACAATATTTATTGGGACTTTTTAAAACAAACCTTGGAGGAGTTTAATTTTGATCATAATCTTATTGAGCTTATCATGTGCTGTGTGACCACTGTTAGCACTATTGTTATCTAGGATGGAGAGCCTCTGGAGGAATTCACACCTTCTAGAGGGTTGAGACAAAGAGACCCTTTGTCCTCATTCCCGTTTGTGCTGTGTTTAAAGAGGCTGTCTAATATGATCACTTTTAAAGCTGATAGTAAAGTTTGGAAAGGTGTGGAGACTTCTAAAGGGGACCTAAACTTACTCATCTTTTTTTTGTTGATGACTTAATGCTCTTTGGCCAAGCTACTACATCCAATTGTAGCACAATCATGAAGGTTATGGATGAGTTTTGTGAGATTTCTTATTTGAAAATTGACTCCCATAAATCCAAGCTCTTTGTGTCCCCTAACATTCATAGGAGGAGTGCTAAAGAGTTTAGTACCAAGTGTGGCATCCCACTTGCCTCTGATTTAGGGAGATATTTGGGTGTTCCTATTATCTATGGCAGAGTTACCAGGGGTAATTTCACTCACATTTTAGAGAAGATGCAAAAAAGGTTGGTTGGGTGGAAAGTTAATACTCTATCTATGGCTGGTAGAGCTACTCTCATCAAATCTGTGCCCTATGCTATCCCTTCTTATCCTATACAGACTATGCTTTTGCCATTTAAGGTTTATAATGTAACGAGATTGATAGTATGAATAGAAACTTTCTCTGGGTAATACTTTGGAAAAAAAGAAAATTCATCTTGTCAAATGGAATATTGTGTAAAATGAAAAAGAATGGTGGCCTGGGGATTAAGAAAGCTAGGGATCAAAACCTAGCTTTGATCTCGAAGTTGGTCTGGAATTTGATTAGCCACAGAGACAGTCTATGGTGTGAGGTTTTGAGGACGAAATATTTAAACCAAACTTCATTCTTTGATTTGAAGAAAGACAGGGACGTTTCTCATATTTTGAGAGGCATCATGAGCACCAAACCAATCTTAAAGAAACGTGTAAAGTGGAACATTAGCGATGGCAAATATGTGAATGTTTGGAAAGATTGATAGTGTGGAAACAATTCCTTTTGAGAAAACTATCTCTAGCACTAACTATTCTAACCATACTGATACTAATTACATTATCAACATGAGAGAGTTGCTGGGGAAAGATGGGAAGTGGGATGTAAACCTTGTGAAAGGTAACTTTTCTCACCCCCAAGCTGCTCTTATTTTGGGGCACCACCCCCTGGTGACACTGGGATGGACACTCCTATATAAAAGGGGTCTCCTAGTGGAGATTTTACTGTTTTCTCTATGTATGAGCTGCTATTGGGAAATGAGGACAAGGAGGAGGACTAGTCTTGGGTGTAGAAACTGAGATTATCACAGAAACTTAAAGGTTTCTTGTAGACTGTGCTTCATGGAAAACTGCTCACCAATCAAATGAGATTGAAAAGAGACTTGACAAATGATCCTCAATGTCCTAGATGGATATTAATCATTTATTTAGAGATTGCTACATGGCAAAAGAAGTGTGGCTCATTGTGTTTGATAAACAATGGTACATGAATATGATGAGAAGACCTTGGCTGGATTGGCTCAAGAGGAATGCTAAAAGTAAAATTCATTTTAATGACCATCTCTCTTGATATACTATTTTTGTTATGGCTTTGTGGAAGGTATGGAAAAACAAAAATGGATTTGTATTTGAAGGAAAAACTATTAGTAACCAAGAGAGTGCAAAATTCATTTTTGATTACTCTAGAGAAATCGATCAAGCTTTCCTCCAGCTTGTACCACAACCTAGACCTTTATTTAGACTAATTAATTTGTGCTTACCACCTGCAAGAAGGCTGAAACTTAATACAAATGGTAGCAAAAAATCAAGAGGAGATTGAGGTTTTGGTGGGCTGATCCGGAACGAGAGAGGAGATTGGGCGTGGCTACTATAGACGATTGCAACCAAGAACAAGCCTTGAAGCTAAATTATAGGCTCTATACAAGGGACTCACAATTATACTCCAAAAAGGCATGAACCATGTAATCATTGAAATAGATGCGCTGCGAGTTGTGCAACTAATGGACGAAGAAATAGGAGACAACAACCCCTTCAAGAATCTGGTGAAGGACTCCAAGGTCATGTTTGATTTAAAAGATTAATAGTGAAATATTAATAATCCTATTAAATTAGTGTGGTATTCACTATCCAATTGGATTAATATCCATTGAATTAATAATCTCACCCCTACCCCATTACTAATAATCCTACAAATTTGTTAGATTAATTATCCGTTGAATTAATAATCCTAAACCAAAATGTTAAAACAACCATAGAATAATTGAGCCTACGGATTAATAATCCCAATCTCATACTCTAATCCACCCAATCAAACATGTCCCAAGATCCTACTCAGAGGATGCCAATGCACTATCCAACATGTTTGGAAGAAAGGAAATCTCTGTACTGATGCCTTGGCAAAGTTTAGAGCTCAACAACCCGAAGATATGATGACCCACCAACTGAAATTAGAGGTCTTCTTATCACAAACATGATAGGTCTGTCTAAGGAACAAACTTAGTCCCTTGTTGTTTTCATTTTCCGATGTAACCAAAAAATAAAAAAATAAAGACATTACATAGAGGCCTTTGTGATAAAAAATAAAAAATTAAAAAAGGAAAAAAAATAAATCAAACTTCTACCAACTTAAAGTTCAAATCAATAGAAGACATTACACATTAAAATCAATCTGACCAGGTACATATATATTACACATTTTATTCCCTCATTGGCTCATAAATTCAAATAAAAGCATATTAATAATAGTATGTATTTGATTTGATCAATATTATTTGAACCTCTAACAATTACTAATAATGATGACAGCGTCAAATTGAGAATTATAAGAGAATTGGATAGAGGAAAACAGAAACTATCACAACATTGGACTACACATATACACATAATAAAACAACAGCCACCTGCTCATCACTAATATGGGTGTGATTGTTACTAATGTCTCCACCTTGCTCTACTTAAAAGTCATTGGACCACCCAATCTCAGTTAAGGCTAAAAAGAAGAGTGCCAAGAAGAAAGTAAAAACAAACATACCTAGAAAATTTTCAAAATTATGCCACTGAAGTAATTAATCAAAAAATCACTGATGTCAAAAGAAGCCCCACAAGCAGAGGTATACAGTTTTTGTAATCTAAATTTGATGATTAAATGTTCACTCAATAACTCTTTTTGAGAGGGTCACAACCCCATAATTTTGAGTACGGAGACAAATTTTAATAAGACTAATACAATGAAAAAGTGTGGAAAAAAATAAAAAGAAAAAAATGACATCTTTGAGATTGCTAGGAGCATGTGATCTAATAACATCACACAGGTTAACTAAAAACCAACTGAAATTAAATAAGAACTTCTATGCCTGTTAAATCAAGTGAAAGATAAATAGAAAAGACATCTTTATATCCACTGCTACCAATAAATTGCAACATCAACTAAAAAAAAAAAAAACACCTAAATCAATGCAGCAACCTTGCACTAATATGGTTTCTTATACAAGTCATCTTATCAGGACAGTGAATGTGAAGAAAAAAGGTTTATGTTGTATTATTTGGTGGCAATCCACACCCCTCAATCAAGAATTCAAAACAAATTCTTTATTTAATGGTCTTCCTTTAGATGTTCCAGGCACAGCCTGTACCTGTCAACTAAAACTAAATAAATTCATACCCTCTCAACACCGCTTCCACAGGTGCTGCTAATATAGCCCTCACCTTTTATCTTTGGATCCCCATACACAAAATTGATACCCACCCTTTTTTTGCTTTGAGCACCCACCATTCCCAACTCAGCCCTCTCTTTGGACTGTCACCCTTTCCACTTCCAGCCCCCTTCCCCTACCGATGATCCCTATCCCCACCCTCAGCCACCTCTGCCCAGCCCCACCCCAGCCTTTCCCAGCTCAGACCATACTCCACTCTTCCCTTCCTCCTCTGCTACCCTCACAGCCCCAGACCCACCCACCGGTGGACTAGGGTTGCAAGAGCACTACGAAGGGGAAGGGGAGGGTTGCAGGGCCGCAGGGGAACACAAAGGACGGCCAAGGGAGGGCTGCAATGCATGGGAGGGAATACAAGGGGAGAAGGGGAGGGCTGCGGTGGGTTGGCCTGTAGTGGGTAGAGGTCAGATGCAGAGAAGTGGTGGGGGTGGAGACCAAAAATGGTGGTGAAGGGTGGTGGCTGGGGTATGTAAAAATTAGGGTTAGGGTGGTTTAGATGTTAGAGATGAGGACAAGAAGGGGAGTCTCGTGACAGGATAGAATTGTAATAAAAAAAACTCTAAAGAGCTGCAGTCCACTAAAAAATGTGGGGTATATTAACAGCACACAATGTACCAAAATATCCTAAAAGCATACATTTATAGTGTCTAGGCTTAATGGAAACCCCAACACAACCACATCCCATCATCAGAATAAAACATGCTAACAAGTATCACAATAATACAAAAAGCCAATCAGTGCTCCTAATCATCCATCGCCAGTACTTTTACATTTCTTCCACCTATGAAGATATCCCCTTTAGCTTAGTGAAAACACAAATACAATCACTTCTTATTACCAGAACAAGAAATGCTAACGAGTGTCACTATCCAAAGGCCCAACCTGTATTTTTTCGGGAAAAGAACACACAAAACCACATATTTTCCAATTGAACAAAATGCACCACAATATATAGAAACCACAACTAGAACTACAAGCTAAAGAACACAAGAAGTTTCAAATATAACCTGAAGGTATGGCATGTAAAAATATAATCAATATGAGAACAAGAACATATACATTAAAACTTTTAAATCATAGCAAAACTTTGAAGTCAATAATTCAGAAGTGTGATTGATACAAAGTACTCCACTTTGTTCTACTTAATCACAATTACAGCCAAAAGAAAAGAGCACCACAATGTCCCTATCAAACCAAGCTTTTATGTCCCAAGAAGAAAATAAAAAAATATATACACGGAAAATTTTCAGATTTTATACCACAGAACTAATTGATCAAAAGTTAGACATCAAAAGAATTCCTTCTAGCAAACTTACACACAGTTTTTGTGATCTGAATATGATGATTAAATTCTCACTCAATAACACTTTTTTTGAGAGGGTCACAATCTCCATAAATTTGAGTCAGGAGACAAACAGAGTTCAATAATACTAATACAATAAAAAGAGACAAAAAAAATGACATATTTGAGATTGCTTGGAGCACATGATCTAATAAAATCACACAGGTTAGCCAAAACCAACTGAAATGAAATAAGAAATTCTATACCTTCTGAATCAAGTAAAAGGTCAATAGAAAAGACCACCTTATACACTACTACCAATGAATTGCAACACACACACAGAAAAGGTACATAAAATCATTGCAGCACCCTTGCACTACTACCACAGTTTCTTATACAAGTCATCTTATCAATGTGAGGAAAATAAAAGATTATGTTGTATGTAGTGACAATAGCCCTCACATAATAAATTCATATCCACTCACATTTTTTCTATGGAACCCCACACACACAAAATTGATACCCACCCTTTTTTTTATTTAGCACCCACCACAATCCCTATTCTACCAATCCTTTAAAAACCCCACCCCTCATCTACCTCTACTCAGTCCCACCCAAGCCTTTCACCAGCCCCTCTGCTCCTCTGCTCTTCCCTTGCTCCTCCGCCACCCTACCAGACCCAACCCCACCCACCCGTGATATCTCTTGATCACAATGGCAGACTAGGGTTGTGAGAGCGCTGCGAAGGAGAGGTGGAGAGTTGCAGAGCTGCAGAGAAGCACAAGTGACGGCTATAGGAGAGCTGCGAAGGGATGGGAGGGGATGTAGGGGGTACAAGGGAGGGGTGGGGAAAGTTTGGGCTGTGGCGAGTAGAGGTGCAATGGGGATGGGAGGGAATAGGGAGTGGAAACCGAAGATGGTTGTAATAAAAAATTTATAAAGAGGTGGGGGTTCCATTGAAAAATATGAGGCCTACTAGTAGCATCCCTCTCCAACCTATGAAAATATACTGAAAGCAAACATTACTGTCTTGGCTGGCTTAATGGAAAACCCAAACCTACAACTACATACATACTATATTCTTTTAATTTCAGTGAAAGACAAATATAAAACCACACTTTCTTCTATTTTAACATCATAACAAGAACAGATCTAAGAAAACCTTTAAATCATAACAAAACTTCAAAACATCATCAACAACAGTTTATCATGAGAAATCATTAAAATCCAAACAAGACATGAGAACATTACTAATACTAAAGATTGAAAGAAAGAAACGAAACCCCAATATCAAGATTGATCAGAAGCGGAGCTTGGAGAAGAACCACCGGTTCTTGCCAGTCTTGAATCGCTCCTCCAAGCGAGCCTTGGCCTCCTTCAAGGCGGTGACCTTCTTGTCGCGCGATTGAAGGGAGTCAAGAGTGGCCACATCCTTGAGATCGACATCGAGAGTGTAGCGAGTAGGCATTATGTGATTGTAATTGACGAGCTTGATGAAAGCCTTGACGCGAGACTTCTTAGCGGTCTTCTTGGCGGAGTCCTTGCGGATCACCTTCTTGGGGTACTTGGCCATGCCGACGACGAGGCAGTGGCCGTAGGGCCGATCGCGAGTGCCATCGTCGAAGTTTTTGGCGATGACGGCCTTGCTTCCGGCGTGCCGGCCTTGGAGGACGATCACCGCCTTGTTTGGTTTCAAGAACTTCACCATTTTCCCGAGCTCTCTCTCTCTCTCTCAGACTCTCTCGGCGCAGTAGGAGAAATAAAACCCTAGGATTTGAGGGGTCGGATGCTATATATAGTGCTTGAGTGGCGGAAAATATATACGCTAGGGTTTCTGGGGTCGATTTTTTTTTTATCTTTTTTATTTTTTTGGTTTAAGCGTATACAGTGTTGCATCACATATGTTTGGAGGATAACATTAAAAGCATGGGTAGTAAAAATATTATTAAGAAAAAAGATTTGTAACTCGAAAAAATCGGTCCCGAATCCTCTTAAAGTTTAAAATGACGTTGTTTTGGGTTTTAGGTTTTTTTTTTTCTTTTTTTCCACCATTGTTGACGCAGAGGGAGAGGGAGAAGAGGGAGAAGAGAGGGAGAGAAAGAGAAGAGAGGGAAGAGGAAGAGGAGGTCGTCGCAGCTCGCCTCCCGTGTCCTCACCCATCGCACGCCTGTCGTCAGCTGGCCTCCGGCCGTCGCAGCACGCCAGCCTCCTCCTCCTCCTCCTTCCATTTTAGACCTCCAGGTCCTCCTCCTCCTCCCCCTTCTTCATCTTCTTCGTCTTCTTCCGCTGTTAAAAAAAAAAAAAAAAAAGGGATTCGGGGCATTCGGGGGAGCTCGGATTCGAGCTCCTAATTGGCTCTGTATTATTAATGTGAAAATTATTAATAAAGGGATTATGTAACAGTATACTTATTTTAATAATAGTATAAAGATAATTAGTGATGAAATTATTAAATTATTTATATATTTAAAAAATTAAACTATATATTAAAACTAATAGATGCACTTAGTAAAAAAATAAAATTAAAAAAATATTTTTTTTTATATAAAATAGATTCAATCCCTTCACTACTTTTCAAATTTTACCCAAAACTCAACCAATATAATCCCCTAAGGGGGGGATTATTAAGCCCCTTGGACAATCAATTCACCCTCCCATTTTACTACCAAACATGTTGTGAGTGAGACCCATAGCAAATGGTAGTCTAATCCGACCACTTAAACTGCGAAACAAACATGGCCTTAAGATATACCTAAAATATGGAATTCCTAGGTGTCGTTTGGTAACTCTTATGTTTTCAATTTTTAGTTTATATTTACAAAATTTTAAAAAACTTAAATAAAAACTTGTTTGGTAAATTTTTTATTTATAAATCAGTTGTCTCAGTTTATAAATTTGGCAAAAAAATGTAAACTAAAAAAATATGTTTTTGTTTTGAGTTTTAAGTTTTTTTTTTTTACCACCCAACACTAGCCACCACCCATCACCATTTTCCACCACAATCTTCGGCCACCACCACCCATCACCCACTTCCACTTACCACCCGCCCACTCACCGCCACCACTTGCCACCACCACCACCCGCCACCACTTACCACCACCACCACCCACCACCACCACCACCACCCACCACCCACCCACCACCGCCACCACCCACCACCCATTCACACCCACCACCACCACCACCACACCACCCCCCCTTGCCACCACCACCCACCACCCACCACCCGTCACTACCACCACTACCACTACCTGTCACCTACCCGCCACCACCACCCGCCATCCATTACCTACCTGCCACCACCATTCACCCACCACTTTCCACCACACGCCACCACCACTTGCCACTTGCCACCACTTTCCACCACCGCCTTTTCCACCACTTCACCACCGCCTTTCCACCACCATTTCTTGCCACTTTCACCACCCACCACCCGCCACCACTTGCCATTTCTCACTCTTTTTTATATTTTTAAATATTTTGTCTAAACCAAACACGTTTGTAGTTTATATTTTTCTAAAAATAAACAAAAATCAGTTTATAAAATTTTTTGTAAATATAAACTGAAAAAGTAAACGTTACCAAACAAGCTTCTAATGGGCAAATTATACTAACAGTTTATGTAGTTTGAGACTTGTGTTATTTTGGTTCATGACTTTTCAATTGTGATACATTTGACTCTAAATTTTCAATCTTGTTTCAAATAAAGACAATTAAAGATGTTTTATTTACAAATGGTCAATTTCAAAGGTAAAATCGTCATACAACTTATTTTGTGTTGATTAATTTGTATGTTGTTTGAAATTATAACGGCTTTTTTTTAATGAATAATGTTAGAACTTTCTTGATTATAAAGTTTTATTTGATTTTGTTTTCAAAATCTATTTTCTGAAGAAAAAAAAAAGTTAAGAAACAAAAAAATTAAATTGGTGAAGAAAATAAAAAGTACATTATTTTTATATAATTTTATCTTTTGGGAGGATAAAAAAAAATTTAAAATAATTTTTTTATATTTATTTTCATTAAATCAGTTTTTATTTTTTCAAAAGTTCAGCATGGTGACAACTTTGACGTTATTATTAAACCAATCTATTAAATTAAAAACATTTCATATATTAAATATATCGATTACACATTAAAAGTATAATAATCATCTATTATATAATAACCATAAAAAAAATATCTGTTAACATAAATACAACCATCTATTTAATGATAACCATAAAAAAATATCAACAAAAATAGTCACTCATTACGTGATCATCATCTAAACACATATTAAAAATTAAATTAGTAAAAAAATAAAAATAAATAAAAAAGTAAAAAAATATATCATTTTTATATAATTTTGGTGGGTATAAATAATTTTTTAAAATTTAAAAATAATTTTTTGATATTTATTTTTATCAAACTAATTTATATTTTATCAAATTAACAACCTTGCTTTTGAAATTGAATAGCAATGTTTTCAATTGTTCTTATTTAAAACAAGATTCAAAATTCATGATCAAATGTATTACAATTAAAAGGTTAGGATTCAAAATAACACAAGTCCCAAGTTACATAAATCATTACTGTAATTCACCCTACTCTTACTGTAAGAAATTTTTATTTTAAATAATTAATTTAAAAAATAAAATTTTTATCTATTTTTTATATAATAATAAAATTACTTAAATTATTAATTAAAATATAATTTTAACATCATTAATATTTGTTAATTGACTTGATAATTTATTTATAAAATAAATAATTTGTTATGAAATTAAAAGCTTGAAAAGATGAGAATAATTTCTAGAATCACATGAAACAGTTCGCATTTTAAGTAAATTTTAAGAGATATTTTTGTAATTTACCCTTACCAAAAATATTTATATTATTAAGGTTTTATATAATTAAATAAATATTTGTATGAATTCAATAATATTTTGAAATTGTCTCTTATTAAACAAAAAACATAAATTACAAATAAAACAATTGTTTGGTTTAAGATATAAAATTTATTTTATTTTTAGATAGATTTTTATTGGCCATTATTGAAATTTTCTTTTTATATTTTAGTTTCTTTTTTTATATTTTAATAGATAAAAAATTAGATACATTCAAAAAATATATATAAAATATAAAAAAAAATTCACTAACTAATAAATTTCCGTTTATTTTTAATGATTTTTATTAATATTTTAATCAATTAATTTTACGTTTTTAATGCATCTTCATTAGAACCATCTAAAAAGTAACTAAAATATATCCTCAAAAAATCATTAAAGATAAACCCAAAAAAAAATTAAAATACCATCTTCCTAATTGTAATTTATCTTATATATAAAAAAAAAAGAATAATAATTACATTTTACCCATGTAATTTCACGCGCTTTCACATTACCTTCCTAATGTTGATAAATGTACTCATAAATTCCATGTGGTTTTAACTGAAGTACAAAAGTGATGAGCAAAAGTGACGAAATCTAATAAACTTAACAGTATGTGGGGCAGACGCACCAGAGAAGCGTGTCTGCACTGAAATTAAAGGTTTTGGCACCAAAGTTTGAAGTTTTGAGTGACCAATTTACCCTTTCACTTTCTTATATATATATATGCCTATGAAATGTTGTTTTAGAGATGCATTTCATATATATACATAGAGGAGATGGGTTTTGATGCATTTCATGGGTTGGATGCATAGATTCGATGCATTTCATATATATACACAAAGAAAGAGATATGGATTTGTAGGTTGCGGATTGGATGCATTTCATATATATACATGAAGGAGATGGGTTTAGATGCATCCAACATATGGGTTTGTGGGTTGTGGGTTGGATGCATTTCATATATATACATAGAGAATATGGGTTTGGATGCATTTAATGGGTTAGATGTGTAGAGAAAGAGAGATATGGGTTTGTGAGTTGTAGCTTGGATGCATTTCATATAGAGAAGATGGTTTGGATGCATTTCATATATATATATATATACACGGGGAGAGAGAGATAGTTTGGATGCATTTCATGGGTTAGATGCATAGGTTGAATGCATTTCATATATATCAATATGAGAAGCAAGGGTAGTTTTTGAATTCTGACAAAACTTTTGTCCCTTTGTCAAAATGTGAGTTGTTAGATTAATTTAATCCAACAGCTAAAAAATGTTCAAGAAACAAATTATCTTTCAATGGTTGAGATTATTTGTTCACACACATCCTACAGTAGATATATATTTTCTCCTTATGTTTCTTTTTCCTTCCATCCCTTTCTCTTCAACTATCTCTCTCTCTCTCTCTCTCTCTCTCTCTCTCTCTTTCACACACACACACACATTCAAAATTCAAAATTGAGTTATATCCCTCATCTCTCACTCTCAGAGCTCACTCTTCATCTTTAATCTCACTAGCAATGGTCACTGTAACAACTCCGATCTATGATTAAGAATACTCAATAAGTAATTAAGATGAAATCCTAAATTAATTGCATGTGTGTTGTATTATTTGTGTCTCTATCTATCTATCGTAGAAAGATCTATTCATGTCTATATTTCGTTCTAGGAATTGAAGGCCTTATCGGCATCCAATCACGAAATTAACTTGATTTATGTGTTATTTGGAATTTTTAAAACCTTATGGTAGGTTTAATTGAAATTCAATTCGGAGTGAGTAAAATTAGATTAATGGATAAATTACACTGACACTTCCTGAGGTTTATGTTTATTACAGTTCCCCCCCCTTACATTTGGGAAATTACATTGACCTCCTCTGTTAATTTAATTTTATGTTTGATGATCATTATGGTGAGGAAGGGAACTGTTATGAAATTTTAAATCTCAAGGGACAATTTGTAATGAAACTTTAAACCTTAGAGAGGGGGATGTAATTTCCAAAAGGTGGGGGGGGAACTGTAATAAACATAAACCTCAGTCGGTGTCAATGCTCATTTGCTTAGTTTAATTAATTACCACTCAACAAGCCTATATAAGGCCTACTTGACCCCACTAGTTCATTTTTGGGTACACTCATTATGTTTTTTTGAGCTTCAATGTAAGGGAGAGGGAGATTAAGAGAGGAAGTGAGATCAAGAAAGAAAATGAAGGAATTGTAGAAGAATAGAAGAGAATTTGGAAGATTAGGGTTCAACACTTGGAAATTCAAGGCTTTACGGTAGTAGATTCATGCATGGAATGAACTAGTCAATTGGAAAGAGGAAGTTTAGAGCATGCATGTGCATTTTATAGTATTTTACAAGTTGTTTTCAAGTGATTCTCCCATGCGTGTCATGTTTTTAACTCAATCATGAGACTTCAACATGTTTTCCATTAAATTACCTTGTTTGAGCATGATTTGAAAGGTTTAAGTGTGAAGAAATTATATGCATGTTTATATCATGAGTTTCAAGTTGAATTTTAGACAATTGACATCCTATTGGGCCTTGATTTGTGAAATGATCTTTAATTCTCCATGTTTTCCAAGTTTAGATATGTTTTCTCAAGTTTTGGAGACCAAAGGTTGACTTTGAAGGCATTGAATTCGAGTTTTGCAGCTTGAAGGTGAATCTGAAAATTCTAGAATTCAACCTCTCCGCTCGAGTGACAGAACTTGCGCTCGAGCAACCACTCTATGATCTTGCACTTTCGCTCAAGCGACCAGAAGTCTGCTCGAGCGTGAAATGCAAGCTCCCAGAAGTTTTATGTTTTTGCAGATCGTTCGAGCAACAAGAATAGCGCTATTGGGCCTTGACTTTGCAAAATGATCTTTAATTCTCCATGTTTTCCAAGTTTAGATATGTTTTCTCAAGTTTTGGAGACCAAAGGTTCAGTTTGAAGGCATTGAATTCGAGTTTTGCAGCTTGAAGGTGAATCTGGAAATTCTAGAATTCGACTTCTCTACTCAAGTGACAGAACCTGCGCCCGAGTAACCACTCTATAATCTAGCACTTCGGCTCAAGCGACTAGAAGTCCGCACGAGCGTGAAATGCAAGCTCCCAGAAGTTTCATGCTTTTGCAAACCGCTCGAACGATAAGAATTGCGCTTGAGCAAGGACCTCAGTCTCATGCTCGAGTGACCGTCGAGTAGAGAATTCACACAACCAGTACTTTTGCAGACCACTCGAGTGACTACTCACATCATACATGTTCGCTCGAGCGAATGAAGTTGCGTTCGAGCGAGACCCCTATTTCCAGCATTTTTAACCAAGTGTTTTCAAATGCATTTTGGCATCCACATTGCATTCTAAGCATTTCTGAACCAAGATTAAGATATAATATGAAGGATAAGGACTAGAAACACACTATGAATGAAACGAAATAAGTTAAATACGACCCGAGCGTGTGTTTCAATGTGTGTATCTGTTATGTTTTTGTAAAACACGAATCGTGAACTATTGATCCGTTGGCTGCTATCAAGTTATCTGTGCAATAATCTGTGAGTAATAACTTAGTAAAGCTATGTTCAACTTTATTTATTTTCTGTATGATAAAATAAGATCTATTTTTTAAAATGTTATGTTCTGTACAATGAATGATTGTCCAATTTCTAATAATATATTTGTGGCATCCTTAGCATCATGTGATATCTGTTAGCTGTTACCCGGTATCGGAGGTTCCATTATAGAACTTAATATGTCTGCAATCTGTTACCCGTACCATAGGCTCCATCATGTGGCTCAGCATATCTGTTATCTGTTATTCAAATCCGGAGGTTCTTTTATGGAACTTAATCTGTTTGCAATCTGTTACTCGTATCGGAGGCTCCATCATGTGGCTCAGCATATCTGTTATCTGTTATTTAAATCCGGAGGTTCCTTTATGGAATTGGTTACTCATAACCACCATATGTTCTGCATTTGTTCTATATCTGTTCTGTTAGCACTAATGGATGTACCACGTATGATTAAGCATGAATTCTGATTTTTGTATATGAATCTGTTTTTTGAATCTGATATGGGACATCATTTATTAACCCTTTACTCCGTTATTCACTGGGCTTCCGCTCACGCTATTATTTATGTATGTAGGTGATTAGGTGCGTAACCAAGCTTAGTGATGATCGCCTGGATTTCCGTTTTGTCGACCACCCTTTTGTGCCTCTCGAGGAGGTTCCGAAAAGTCAAATCTTGTGGTCTTGTTTGGTAAACTATGCAAAAGAATTTTTTTTATTTCTGGTGCTTCTCGAACATGTTTTCATCTATCTGTACTTGGCTGAGTCCTGTTTTGATGACGTAAGATTATTGTAACCATGACATCACCGTAAGATTTTTGTAACCATGACGTCACTTATTATATATATTCAATTTTTAAAATTTATGTCTCATGTATGTCTACACAGCTCAATAAACTATGTATGTTTCTATTTTTGCTTCCGCAGTCCCTTATTGATATGTTAATCTGTTTAGAGGCCTTTGGTAATCCAAAGATTACTGGCCGGTTACAACGCTAAAGCTCTACGGGCATGTTTGGGTCGTGATAGAGTGGTATCAGAGCACGAGTTATACCGCACACACAAGTCCATATGAGCTATAGGATGTCCTAGAAAAGAAATATGGACATTTCATCTGCATGTGAGAGCGTGTGTGTTAATTGCTATAAATGTGAAAACTGAACCAGAATATGAACACATGGAATGGAATGAATGAACTGAGATTGAATGTTCTAAACACTGTGAAAATAATTATTTGCCTATGTTCATAAGTGCTCTATTTACTTATAGCAAATGGAAAATACAAGAAGTGATGGTACAATTGAATTTTTAGAGGCTCGCATGAGCCGAATAGAATAAATGCTCACAGCCCTAACTGAAGCAATGATACAGCAGCAAAGACAACAATCTCTGCCTCCTCCGGTCCAAGTTGAACCAGATAATAATGACATTATCAATCTAACTCAGAAATTCATGAAGATGAAACAGCCAACCTTTTTGGGTGGTATTGAACTATTGAAGGCAGAAACGTAGTTACTCGAGATAGAAAAATTACGTGAAGTATTTTCCTGCTCTGAGACTTAGAAAGTTCTTTTGGCCGCATATACACTAAAAAATGAAGCCCGAAGATGGTGGTTGTTAATTCGAACTGACAATAGAAATATGACATGGCCTCAATTCAATGAGATCTTCTATGACAAGTACTTTCCTCAGTGCTTTCGGGACCAAAAGGTTTCAGAATTTCAGGAACTTAAGAAGGGTAACATATCTGTAGCCGAGTATGAGGCTAAATTCACTGAACTAGCTCGATTTGCTCCTCATATGGTGGATACGGACTACAAGAAAGCTTAGAAATTTGAAGGTGGATTAGATTTAGATATATTTGATCGGGTATGTATCCTAAAATTACCTACGTATGTAGATGTGCTAGATAGGGCATTGATGGCAGAAGCCAATCTGGTAGTAAAGAAACAAGTTAAAGCGCCAATAATAGAATAGAAAGGTAAAAGGTCTGGTAAGGTTTCAGGAAAGGTCGTTCTTTTGTAAACAAGAAACAGAACACAGGGTTTAGAAGTAGTTCAAGTCAAAGTAGTGGGTCCATACCAGTTTGTCTTGAATGTGGAAGGAAACATCGGGATGTGTATTACTGTACATCTGGTGCTTGTTTCCGATGCGGCAAGACGGGTCATGTAGTGAGAGATTACCTATTTAGATCTGAAAATACCGACCGTCTGACAGCAAGTTCAGCCGGATCCGTTTCTGCAACTAGATCAAATACAAGAGCTAACACTGAGAAAGAAACCTTGAGACAAGGCTGAGTTTTTACACTAGTGCCTAGTGACGTACAGAACATCGAAGTTGTGGTGTCAAGTATACTCCCTATTTGTTCTCAAAATGCATGTGTACTGATAGATTCTGGTTCTACGCATTCTTTCGTATCGCGTGCTTTCTCTCGAAAATTAACTAGACCACTAGAATCTATGAATTATTTGTTATCTGTATCTATTCTATCTGAAGGCTCTATGGAATGCACGTATGTTTATCCGACATGTGACATTGTGATTGGTGGCATGACATTATATATTGATTTATTGTCTTCGGGGATTGATCATTTTGACTGCATATTGGGTATAGACTGGTTATCGAAGTACTACGCATCTATTGACTGTGTGAATAAATCTGTTGTATTTCGTCCACCTGGGGTTACCAGAGTTTGTGTTTGCTGGGAATGGGGTAGTTTCCCCCCCCATACTTGATTTCTACCATGAAAGTTGTTAAATTGATTAGAAAGGGATGTAGGGGTTATGTGTCTTATGTTTTGACTGAGACTTCTGCTAGTTTTAATATAGAAACCATTCTTATTGTTTGTGAATTTTCCGATGTGTTTCCGAATGAATTTCCAGGAGACTTAATTGATAGAGAAATTGAATTCATCATTGATGCAATACCCGGAACACAAGCAATTTCTAAAACCCCATACCGAATGTCAACTTCTGAATTGAAAGAATTAAAAACTCAGCTCCAAGAACTCTTAGATAAGAAATTAATCCACCTGAGCACTTCACCTTGGGGTGCTCCAATTTTGTTTGTCAAAAAGAAAGATGGATCTTTAAGACTATATATAGACTATCGAGAATTGAATAAAGTGACTATTAAGAACAAATACCCATTACCCCGAATAAATACCCTATTTGACCAACTTCTGGGAGCACAAGTGTTCTCCAAGATAGACCTTAGATCCGGGTATCACCAGTTAAAGGTTAAGGCAGAAGATGTAGAGAAAACAACATTCAGAACTAGATACAGGCATTATGAATTTTTGGTCATGCCGTTTGTGG
The DNA here is from genome assembly GCA_025200525.1 of Camellia lanceoleosa. Lineage (NCBI taxonomy): Eukaryota > Viridiplantae > Streptophyta > Magnoliopsida > Ericales > Theaceae > Camellia > Camellia lanceoleosa. Next base: position 182,673,553 of record CM045764.1, on the reverse strand, counting down.
TAACAAATGCACCAGCAACTTTTATGGACCTAATGAACAGGGTTTTCAAACAATATCTCGATGAATTTATCGTTGTATTTATTGATAATATCTTGATTTATTTAAAAGTACGAAAGAACATGAGAATCACTTGAGAACTGCTCTACAGATTTTGAGAGAAAGGAAATTGTATGCAAAATTGTCCAAATGTGAATTTTGGGTGACAACATGGCATTTATGGGTCATGTAATCAACAAAGATGGCACATTAGTGGATCCACAAAAAATTGAGGCTATTGTTGATTGGCCAAGACCAACTAATGTGTCCAAAGTTAGAAGTTTTCTGGGACTTGCCGGCTACTACGGAAAATTTGTAAAAGATTTTTCGAAACTTGCCATGCCATTGACACAGTTGACACAGAAAAATGCACCGTTTGACTAGAATGATCAACGGGACTCAACCTTCTAAGAATTGAAAACTAGACTGGTAATTGCACCGATTCTGACTTTGCCTAACGGAGCGGGTGGATTTCAAATTTGTAGTGATGTCTTCTACAAAGGTTTGTGGTGTGTGTTAATGCAGAACGGGAAGGTAATTGCTTATGCCTCTCGGCAACTCCGTCCACATGAAAAGAACTACCTGACCCATGACCTTGAACTTGCAGTTGTGGTTTTTGCATTAAAAATTTGGCGCAATTATTTGTATGGCGTAACTTGTGAAGTATATACAGATCATAAAAGCTTAAAATATTTCTTCACCCCAAAAGAGCTAAACACGAGATAGAGAAGATGGCTGGAATTGATCAAGGACTATGATTTGCAAATTCTGTATCATCCAGGAAAGGCAAATACCATTGTAGATGTATTGAGCCAGAAATCTATCGGGAATTTGTCATGTTTGCTCATCAGTCGGAGAGAGTTGTTGTGTGACTCGGAGAATAATAAGATTGAAATTATGTTGCATGAACAAGGTGGGATCTTGGCCACCATTTTTGCTCAACCTGCTATCATTGAAGAAATTAAAGAGAAACAATGTGAAGATGAGTTCTTGAAGAAAATCATTAAGGAGATTGGCTCAAAATTAAAGCCGAGATTTGTGACTGAGAATGGTGTGCTGAAATTCCAGAATAAACTTTGTGTACCGGATCATTCTGATTTAAGGAAACGTGTTATGACCGAAGCTCACAATTCAAAGTTTGATATGCATCCAAGAAATACCAAGATGTACCATGACTTGAAACAAAACTTCTGGTTGCATGGAATGAAGAAAAACATTGCTGATTTTATGGCCTGATGTTTGTATTGCCAACAAATTAAAGTTGAACATCAACGACCCGTTAGATTACTTCAACTGCTTCCAATACCGGAATGGAAATGGAAGCATATTACCATGGATTTTATTGTTGGGCTGCCACGCTCTTCTTGAGATATGGATTCTATTTGGGTCATTGTTGATCGTTTAACTAAATCTGCTCACTTTTTACCTGTCAAATCTTTGTATAATGTAGATAAGTTGGCTAACTTGTATGTCAATGAGATTGTGAAATTACACGGAGTTCTAGTGTCTATAGTATCTAACAAATATCCCAAGTTTACTTTGAGATTCTCGCAGAGTTTGCAACAAGCTTTGGGGACTGAGCTGAGATTAAGCAGTGCTTATCACCTACAGATAGATAGTCAATCTAAATGGACCATTCAAACATTGAAGGACATGTTACGGATGTGTGTGTTAGACTTTCAAAGCAATTGGAAGACTTACTTACCATTGGCCGAATTTGTGTATAATAATAGCTACCATTCAAGTATCGGTATGGCCCTGTATGAAGCTTTGTATGGTAGAAAGTGTCGATCTCTAATTTGATGGGCTAAGGTAGGTGATAGACCATTGTTGGGACCAGAACTTGTGTAAGAAACAATTGAGAAAGTGAACCTGATTCAACAACGTCTAAAAACTACACAGAGCCGTTAAAAGAGTTATACAGATGTTCAAAAAAGGGATAGGAAATACGAAGTCCATGACCACGTATTTATAAAAGTAACTCCAATAAAGGGTCAGACACAATTTGGGATGAAAGGAAAGCTAGCACCAAGATACATTGGCCTATATGAAGTTTTAGAGAAAATCAACTCAGTAACATACCGAGTAGCCTTACCTTCGGTAATAAAAAATATGCACAACGTTTTTCATGTTTCAATGCTTCGAGATTACTTACGAGATCTATTCCATGTGATTGAGCCGACACATGTGCTTCTGAAAGATGACTGTACGTATGAAGAGAGGCCAATTCAGATTGTGAATCGCAAAATTAAGAAATTGAGGAATAAAAAAATACCATTGGTAAAAGTTAATTAGCAGAACCACGAAAAGACTCATGCAACGTGGGAAACGGAAGAAGATATGATGAAAAGATACCCTGACTTGTTTCCGTTGGATTCGGTATTCTTCCAAAATGAAGGTAATTCGAGTTTGAAGAACCAAACTCTTTTAAGAGGAAAAGACTGTAACAACCTCGATCTATGATTAACCGTTAAACCAAGATTAAGAATACTCAATACGTAATTAAGATGAAATCCTAAATTAATTGCATGTGTGTTTTATTATTTGTGTCTCTATCTGTCTATCGTAGAAAGATCTGTTTATGTCTATGTTTCGTTCTGTGAATTGAAGGCCTTATCGATATCTGATTACGAAATTAACTTGATTTATGTGTTATTTGAATTTTTTAGAACCTTGTGGTAGGTTTAATTGAAATTTGATTCGGAGCGAATTAAATTAGATTAATTAATGCTCATTTGCTTAGTTTAATTAATTACCACTCAACAAGCCTATATAAGGCCTACTTGACCCCACTAGTTCATTTTTGGGTACACTCATTACGTTTTTGTGAGCTTAAACGTGGAGGAGAGGAAGTGAGATCAAGAAAGAGAATGAAAGAATTGTAGAATAATAAAAGAGAATTTGGAAGATTAGGCTTCAACACTTGGAAATTCAAGGCTTTACGGTAGGAATTCAAGTCTCTAGCTGTAATTAAACCATTTACCTCATGAACTCAAGAAAGTTAAGTAGATTCATGCATGGAATGAACTAGTGAATTGGAAAGAGGAAGTTTAGAGCATGCGTGTGCATTTCATAGTATTTTACAAGTCGTTTTCAAGTGATTCTCCCATGCACGTCATGTTTTTAACTTAATCATGAGACTTCAACATGTTTTCCATTAAATTACCTTGTTTGAGCATGATTTGAAAGGTTTAAGTGTGAAGAAATTATATGCATGTTTATATCATGAGTTTCAAGTTGAATTTTAGACAACTGACATGCTATTGGGCCTTGATTTTGCGAAATGATCTTTAATTCTCCATGTTTTCCTAGTTTAGACATGTTTCTCAAGTTTTGGAGCCCAAAAATTGAGTTTGAAGGCATTGAATTCGAGTTTTACAGCTTGAAGGTGAATCTGGAAATTCTAGAATTCGACATCTGCGCTCGAGTGACAAAACCTGCGCTCGAACGACCACTCTGTGATCTTGCACTTCCGCTCGAGCGACCAGAAATCCACTCGAGCATAAAATGCAAGCTCCCAGAAGTTTCATGTTTTTGCAGACTGCTCGAACGACAAGAGTTGCACTCGAACGAGGACCTCAATCTCATGCTCAAGTGGTCGTCGAGCGGAGAATTCGCATAACCAGTACTTTTGCAGACTGCTCGAGTGACAAAAGTTGCGCTCGAGTGATTACTTACATTTTACATGTCCGCTTACATGAAGGAAGTTGCGCTCGAGCGAGACCCCTGTTTTCAGCATTTTTGACCAAGCGTTTTCAAATGCATTTTCGCATCCTCATTGCATCCTAGGCATTCGTAGGCCAAGATTAAGACATAATATGAAGAATAAGGACTAGAAACACACTATGAATGAAACAAAATAAGTTAAATACGACTCGAGCGTGTGTTTCAATGTGTGTATCTGTTATGTTTGTGTAGGACACGAGCCATGAACTGTTAATCCGTTGGCTGCTATCAAGTTATCTGTGCAATAATCTGTGAGTAATAACTTAGTAAAGCTATGTTCAACTTAATTTATTTTCTATATGACAAAATAAGATCTGTTTTCTAAAATGTTATGTTCTGTACAATGAATGATTGTTCAATTTCTGACAATGTATTCGTGGCATCCTTAGCATTATGTGATATCTGTTAGCTGTTACCCGATATCGAACGTTCCATTATGGAACTTAATATGTCTACAATCTGTTACTCATACCAGAGGCTCCATCATGAGACTCAGCATATCTGTTATTTATTACCCGGATCTGGAGGTTCTTTTATGGAACTGATTACTCATAACCACCACATGTTCTACATCTGTTATGTACCTGTTCTGTTAGCGCTAATGAATGTACCACGTATGATTAAGCATGAATTTTGATTTCTGTATATGAATCTATTTTCTGAATCTGATATGGGACATCATTCATTAACCCTTTACTCTATTATTATTCACCGGGCTTCTGCTCACTCTATTATTTATGTATGTAGGTGACGTAGCCAGGCTCAATGATGATTGCCTTGATTTCCGTTTTGTCGACCACCCTTTTGTGCCTCTCGAGGAGGTTCCGAAAAGTCAAATCATGTGGTCTTGTTTGGTGAATGTAACAACCCTGACCCATGATTAACGTTAGTCCATGCTTAAGTGTGCCTAACAAATAATTAAGAATAAATCCTGAGTTAATTACTTGTGCATTACATTGTTTGTGTTTATATATGTTAAACGTAGAAAGATCTATTCATGTTTCCGTTTTGGTTTGTGAATTAAAGGCCTTATCAACATCCAATTCAAAAATTAACTTGATATATGTGTTATTCGGGATTTATAGAAATTTGTAGTAGGTTTAATTGAAATTTGATTCGGAACAATTTAAATAGATTAATTTGATGCCTATGTAATTAGCCTTAATTAGCTATCATTAGGCAAGCCTATATAAGGAACCTATTTGCCTCCACTCATCTCTTTTTTCCTTCATTCAACACACTCTTGAGCCTATACATACACACAAACGTGAGAGAGCGAGAACAATGAGGAGATTAAGCTCACCTAAGAGACTTACTAAGAAGAGATATAATTGAACCTAGAGATTCAAGAATTAAGTCTCTAGCCTTTAATTTTGGGAAGTCTAGGTAAGGATTCAACCTTTATATTGTCTAAACATGATGTGTAGGACTTAAACTCAGGAATTAGGAAGGTTGATACAAGATTTGAGTTAAACTTGAAGAATTATAACTCAAATCATGCATGCATACATGTTTTATAGCATTTTGAAGTTGTTTTCAAAGATTTTCCTTCATGCATGCTGTAATTCTAGCATGGTTTGAAGAATTCATAACATTTCTCACCATTGGACCTCCTTTGATCTTGTTTTGGGAGGTTAAAGTTTATAATAACTCATACATGTTATGTTTCAAAGCTTTGAGTTTGAATTTTGTACCATTCACATGTTCCTGAACCTTGATTTTGTGAAACGATCCTAAATTCACTAAGTTTTCCAAGTTTACATAAGTTTTCTTAAGTTTTCCACCCAAAAGAACATGAATTTCATCATTGGATTTGAGTTTGGAGCTTGGGAGTGCAATCTGGAAATTCCAGATTTTGCACTTCTGCTCGAGCAGAATACCTCGCGCTCGAGCGGCCATCTTTATTTTTGCATCTTCACTCGAACGACCAGAAGTCCGTTCGAGCGTGAGATGCACGCTCCCAGAAGTTTCATGTTTTACAGATTGCTCGAGCGGCAAAAGTTGTGCTCAAGCGAGGAGTTGAGTCTCACGCTCGAGCGACCGTTGAGCATCCGTCGAGCATGAAAATCACATAACCAGTACTTTTTCGAAGTTTACAGATCACTCGAGCGTGGAACGTTGAACTCGAGCGGCCCCTCACATGTTTGCTAGTCCGCTCGAACGCGAAAAGTTACGCTCGAATGGGGACTCTATTTTTAGAAATTTCACCAAGTGTTTTCCAACACATTTTGGCATCCTCACTGCATCCTAAGCATTCCTAAGTCATGTTTAAAACACCATAATGAAGATAAAGAAGTAAAAACACACCAAGACTAAGAAGAACTAAGTTAATGTTTTCAGGTGTGTAATTCTGTATGTATTCATTTTGTAACCCTGTAGGTCACGCGCCTCAAGAGATTTGAATTGCCTACTCTATTCGACTATTGGAGCCATCTGTTATTTGTGAGTAATGACTCTGTAAAGTTATGTTTAACCTTAATTATTTTCTGATGATATAAAATGATTAGTTTTCTGAAATGTTATGTTTTGAATGAATGAATGATTATCCAAGTTTTTGAAATGTATTCGTGGCATCCTTAGCATCATATGATATGCGTCCCTTCATGGGTCATCGGAATACCTTTATAGCCGTCCCTTTTATAGGTCATCAGAATGCCTTTATGGCCGTCCCTTTATGGGTCATCGGAAACGTCTCTGTGTACATGAGTCATCGGAATGCCTTTATAGCCGTCCCTTTATGGGTCATTGGAAACGTTTCTGTGCACATGAGTCATTGGAATGCCTTCAAGGTCGTCCTTTTATGGGTCATCGGATTTGTTAGCGCTAATGGATGTACCACGTATGATCATATGCAAAATCTGAATATGAAAATGAATATGAACATGTATATGAATCTGTTTCTGATTTGGAATCTGAATATGCATAAGAATTTGTCTCTAATATAAACTCTGATTTCTGACCCTGTGATAGACATCATTCATTAAACCCTTTACTTGGTTATTATTCACTGGGCTCTCGCTCACTATTTATATTATGTATGTAGGTAATCAGGTGCGTGACCAGGCTCAAAGTTGATAGCTTGGAATTTCATTTTGTCAACCACCCTTTGTCCCTCCCGAGGAGGTTCCGAATCGTGTTAAGTCCCGTGGCCATATTTGTTTTGTATTTCAGAATTTTGTCATTTTGTTTTGATTATGGACAAGTCCTACTTGTATGTATGGTGTATGAAGTGACATGTAATTACTATACGTTTGACGTCACTCGTTAGTTTATAAAAGTTTAAAATTATTTGTCCCATATATGTCTTCACAGCTCAATGAACTATGTATGTTTATATATTTGCTTCCGTAGCCCCTAATTACATGAAATTCTGTTAAGAGGCCTTTGGTAATCCAAGGATTACTGGCCGATTACGACGCTAAACCTATGGGGGTGGGTTTAAGCTGTGACAATGAATTATGCAAAAGAATTTGTTTTATTTCTGGTGCTTCTCGGACAAGTTTTCGTCTATCTATACTAGGCTAAGTCCCGTTTTGGTGACATAAGATTACTGTAACCATGATGTCACTTATTATATGTATATATTCAGTTTTAAAAATTTCTGTCCCATGTATATCTACACAGCTCAATGGACTATGTATGTTTCTATATTTGCTTCCGTAGCCCCTTATTATATGTTAATCTGTTCAGAGGCCTTTGGTAATTCGAAGATTACTGGCTGGTTACGACATTAAACCTCTAGGGGCAGGTTTGGGTCGTGACAGTCACGGCCTCACCCCTATTAGTCACTCATTCCCCCGAAAACCTAATACATAGCAGATCGGTGACGTCACGGATGGTGGGTTTGTTGGGTGCTTTATTCTGCAAAGTAAAGGTAATACTCTCATCTCCTTTTTAATAGATTATTGTGTGTATATAGATTGATTACAATTTTTTTTTTTTGTTTTTTTTCTTTGAAGCCACAAAGATCATCAATTGATCATTAGTGGAATAAAGAAAGAACGATTCCCAAAATCAAACTATGAGTATTGTTTTTCTTTAATTTTCTAGATGCATGTAGGATTTTGGGTATACTTTTATGGGTTTTGTTGATTTTTTTTTATACATATATATTATCGAAGTATATACACACACATATATGAAGAGTTGGTTGGGTTCCACGAAACCCATTTACTTTGATTTAGTAGGAATTTGTGGGACTATTGTATTGAGTTACTCTATTGAATGGTTTTTGTGCCATTATTATCGTTTAGTTGTTACTAAAATGTTCGTTAATCATTCTATCTTCCTTGCTTATTAAGTGTTTGACAAAATGTTTCAATGGAATTTACACACACACAAAAAAAAAAAGGTAATACTCTCATCTCTTTCTTAAGCAGTTTTGCAAAGTAAAGGTAATACTCTCATCTCTTTCTTAATAGATTATTGTGTGTATATATATTGATTACAGATTTTTTTTTTCTTTGAAGCCACAGAGATCATCAATTGATCATTAGTGGAATAGAGAAAGAACGATTCCCAAAATCCAACTGTGAGTATTCTTTTTCTTTAATTTTCTAGATGCATGTAGGATTTTGGATATACTTTTATGGGTTTTGTTGAGTTTTCTTAGACATATATATTATCTATGTATATATACACACATATGAAGAGTTGGTTGGGTTCTACGAAACCCATTTACTTTGATTTAGTAGGAATTTGTGGGACTATTGTATTGAATTACTCTATTGAATGGTTGTTGTGCCATTACTATCGTTTGGTTGTCACTAAAATGTTCAATAACCATTCTATCTTCCTTGCTTACTAAAATGTTTCAATAACCATTCTATATTCCTTGCTCATTGATCAGAAATACCATGTGTATATACTTTTATGGCATTTCAAGAATATTCAATAATTTTTCAAGTATAATTTAATTATTTAATGTTACAAGTCTATTGGACGAATTAATTTTTTTTTAAATTTCTTTTCCTTTTCCTTTTCCTTATTGTGATTTAAAATTTCTTTTCTAATTTTTGATACTTAGATCTCAACCCAAAATTTTAGAAATTACGATACTTTGTCAATGCTGAATTTATCTATGAATAGAATCAGTAATTAACTTATCTTTTCCCTACAAATTTGGGTACTCTATTTTTTTTCATCCCATTATCTCCACCATCACCAACAAAGCTCTCACTCTTTATCAAATCAAATAGGGGCTAAAGAAAAAATTGGTTTCATGTTAACATCCATTTTTATTTCATGTTAGTCAAATGGGTTGAGGAGTGTTAACATTAAATGGGTTAATGTGGACATTAAGGTTAACCTGACTGTTAACATTAAGCTGAAAACAAAATAGATGGTCATTTTTTTACTCATAGTTTCAAATTAGACAAAATATTTTTGGTATTTATTGAATACTTTACTACAACAAAATTGACTTTTTACGGCACCACAACAACGGCATACAATAAACGCATGCCGTAGTTTCTCACTTTTACGACTTGTTTTTTTTGCATGTCGTAAATACTTTTTCAACCACGGTATGTCTATTGCGTAGGCCATGAATGGTAATAACGATGATTTTTTTACGGTTTGCAATGCACACTGTAAATAATAAAATTTTCTATGACGTGCATATGGCGTGCCGTTAATACATTAATTATACATGCACATACGTTAGCCATAAAAAGTGAATACTTTTCACGACGCCCACCGTTAAAAGTATTGCACTTTTTATGATGCACACATCACTTGCCGTTAAAAGTATTATTTTTTCACGATGGACAATGCATGTTGTGAATTGTATGATAATAATAATAATATAAAATAAAATAAAAAAAACACACCACCAAAATGAAATTTAGGACGCCAATATTTTTTATATCAAGAAGATAGAAAGTTGTAAATCGGATAGAAGAGAAGGGAGAAGAAGGAGGGTTCGAAAGGGAGACTAGTGTTCAGTGGCATGAGATTTCAAAGGGGAACGATCGATGGTGGCATAATCGACGGTTCAACGAGACTGGTTCGGCAACAACAACACTCGACGGTTCGAGACTGGTTCGACGGTTCAACGGTTCGACAGCGAGATTGCTTCTTCTCTTCTCTTCGGTCTGGAAAAAATCTCAAGTATGTTCAGATTCCCCCTCCCCATGTCTCTCTCTCTTTCACACACACATTCACTCCATTTAGGATTAGGACTTATTCGTTCGTGTTCTTGCTTTCTGGTACTTCAATTACTGAGCTCTCATCATTTTGTAATTCCTAGATCGAACTCTTTCTCTGTTTCTTTACCCTTGTTACAACTCTTCTAAGCTCGAATCGGTACTTTTCTAGGGTTTTCAAAACCCTTTTACCTTCAAAGATTCGCATCTGTTTCAGTTTGTGCCTTTTGGTTTCTTGGCTTTTTTTAGCTGCTAATGTACCTATTTTGTTGTGCTTCATTCTAGTCTTCTCTGCCTTCTTTTCACATTTTTTTTTGGGTCAAGCTCTCTTTGGTTCTCAATTTCTAGCCGTTAGAAGCAACCACACACACACACACACATATATAAAGTTAGGTTTTGCTTTAAAAAGTTCGATATCAGTCATTTTAGCTCTGATTCAGCTTTATTTTCATCTTTATTTTTCTCTTTGAGTTGGGTTTCATCGCAAAATCAAGCAATGCCTTCATTCTCTTGTTCTGTATTTTTGGGACTGTTCTTAGTTCGTTAGACCCATTTTTATTTTATTTTTTTAGATACAGCTTGTATTTGAGGTTAGAAAATATATAATCTTTGATGGAAGATTAAGAAAAGTGATTAATGTTTGTTTCCGGCTGAAGATTAGAAATGAAGTTGTTTAGTCTGTTATTAGTAATTGTGATGTTTCTATTTCCTATTTCTGTGAGATCTTTGAATCCATCTCTAAACGATGATGTTCTGGGCTTGATAGCCTTCAAAGCTGACCTTCAAGATCCCAATAGGAAATTGGCTTCTTGGAATGTAGATGATGACAGTCCTTGTAACTGGATTGCGGTTTTGGTCTTACAAGACGGATAGGCCGAGGGCCTACTCCAATTGCAGTATCTCCAGAAATAGAAGTCGAAGAGTGTTTTATATTGATACTCAAAAAGAAAAGAAAATACCGAAAAAAGGTGCATAGTATTTCCCAACTAAAATTAACAAAGTGCACATATTCTTAAGATAAGTGATATCATACTATAAAACAAAAGAGAGCATAGCTAGATTTTAGTCCATTTTATTAATGTATTTAAAAGAAAAGAATATTATGGTTAGAAACTAGAAGCCACTCAACAAAACAAAGAGCAATATAAGGGCACATTTCTAATACTTTACTCTAATATTTCATTATTTTTCAGTGTGAAATTTAGTAAGAAGTTTGGGACAGTTGGACAGAATCAAATAGCCAGAAAAAAACTGCTAAAAAATAAAGTGGAACCAAAACCAAGAAAACAAGATCACCTAAATCTCTTGAACATAAAAAGGGTAGGACAAATCCTCAGAAATCCTTGAATTCCTCTATTCTATAGACACAGGATTAATGGTCAAAAAGTTAGACTGGAATATCATAGCATTCAATGCTAATTGTGTCACTTGAGAACGTAAGAGTTAGATTCATCTTATAGATTTATGGCTGGAGATTGATGCTAGAACCTTGTTTATTAGAACCAAGAAGGAAGGCATTCAACTACACATTCAGGCTACATGAAGGAAAAGCAAACGGGAAGGCATTCAAGGGTGTGCTGACTAACATAAAAAAAAAAAATAATAATAAAAATAAAATAAAATAAAATAAAATAAATTTCATATTTAATGGGGAGAGAGAGAGTAGTTTGCAAAGTTAAATAGTAAAGTATAAAATCATGGAATTGACGGCCAAACAAAAGCTTTTGCATGACCATGACTGAATATTAATGGGGTTGTTTTAATTTACCCTACTCAGATTTTGAAATTGTTGATTGTTTCATTCTATTACTCTAGTATTTGTTTGTTTTAGTAATTAATTTTTTTAGGTTCTCTGTTGTTTGTTTAGTACAAGTATAAATTTGAGCTGTTTCACTTATATATAAAATATACATTGTAGTTATGTGTTAGTTGTAATGATAGGAGAATAAGTATAACAAAGATCAAGGCGCACAAAACAGTCCACCAAAAAGACAAGAAGGAAAGCAAAATTGTAATGTATATTATAGTTTTCTAGTAAATACAATGTTTTCTACAAAGATCTACATGTTTAAGTTTGGTTTAGTCTCTATTTCTCGATGTTGTATATTTGTAGAAAAGTTCTATGATCATTGAATAAGAACTGCATGGAAATATGCAAATTATATTAAATCTCAAAACCAATTATCATCCCAGGCTTGTTTTTTAGTGTTTATTGATTAGGCTTCTCTCACTCACTCTCTCTTTCTCTCTCTGTGACAACCTCGACTTCCAAACTAGTACATTAAATAGTTTTAATGAGTTTAATTGCATGATTATGTACTTGGTTGTGTGATTACATGTTTAATTCTATAATTATCTGTTGGTATGCGAAATATCTGTTTAAATCGACAACTTTAGAGTAAAAAATTGGGAGCCTAAACGGCTTCATGAACTGAAATTGACTAGCCCAATAGGCTACTTGGAATATTTAGAATCTTATGGTGGCTTCAATTGAAATTTGATTTGGATCAAAATCATTAAAATAAACTAATTGGATTAAATAGAAATTAAGCCTAGTTAATTAACCTTAATCAACTTTGATTAGGCTAAGCTAATTACATCTTATATAAGGCTCAATCTAAGCTTAGGACCTCATTATATACACTCTTGGGCTAAGATTAGAGAGAGAGAGAGGGAAGTTGAACTCAACACTTTAGAAAGAGGGAGGAGAATTTGAAAGAAATTGCCAGAGGATTGGAGAATTAAGCTAAGACCACACTTAAATCCAACGCTAGGTATGGCATTCATCACTAATCCATGTAGATATGACATATAGAAGTTGAATTCCTCTCATTTTTGTACTCATTGACATGTTGTTGAAAAAAAAAACTATGAATATCAAGAAATGGAATAATAGAGTTGAATAGCTTACATGCATGCATATTTGAGTTGGAATTTCATGGAATTCATTCATGCATGGCACAAATATACATTATTTTGGAGAATCCATCATGTCTTCATGCCTCTCATGTCACTTGATCATATTTTGAACATGTTTTGGAGAAATATACATTCAAATTGAGTTAAACTTATTTTATAAATTGAGATTGGAGTCATCAGTTGAGAAATTACCATGATTTTGAATAAATGGGTTCAAATTAGAAGTGTTTTCATGTTATATAGTGACTCTTCATGTTTTTATACCAAAAACACAAGATTTGAAGCTTTGAAAACCATGTTTGAACTTCAAACATAGTTCTGGAAATTCTAGAATTTGTGCTGTCCACTCGAGCGAGAGAAGCCACGCTCGAACGTGGAATTCGAGCTCCCAGAATTTTTTGAAATTTTACAGTCCGCTCGAGCGACCAAAGTGGCGCTCGAGCAAGGACCTTTTCTCCAGTATTCCACTCAAGTGACCATCGAGCGGGAATTTCATGTATCCAGTACTTTTACAGACCACTCGAGCGACAGAAGTTACGCTCGAGCGACCACTTTTGTTTTTGGACCCTCGCTCGAGCGTAGGAAGTTGCGCACGAGCGGAGACCCTGTTTTCAGCAAAATTTTACCAACTCTTTTAAGTGTATACTTGCATTCTCATGCCACTTCTAGCATTCTTAGGCACCATTTGGACTCCGACAATCATACAATAAGTTAGAAACACATGAAGAGAATTGAATTGAAATGAAATGGAATTTCATTTATACTTTGTCATGTATTTCGTTTAGGTGGACGCCCGAGGCTTAGCGTCACCACAAACTACTGTTAGTAATAACTTTATAAAGATATGTTCAAGTTATTCATATTTCTGAAAATGCTATTGCTATCGAAGTTGATATATAATTGGTTAAATGTTTTACTGAAACTTTATGACGATTGATGAAATGGTTTATTGAAACGTTATTTCTCATATGAATGAAGTTCTATTTTGAAACTATACTTTTGGTATCCTTTAATAGGCCCTTACTCGGGGGAAATTAATACTATGGCTCATTGCTTAATAGGCCCTTGCCCGGGGGAAATTAATACCGTGGCTTATTGCTTAATAGGCCCTTGCCTAGGGGAAATTAATATTGTGGCCCAATGTTTAATAGGCCCTTGCTTGGGGAAAACAATATCATGGCCTATTGATAAAGAGGCCCTTGCCTAGGGGAAATTAATACCATGGTCCATTAGCCCTCTCCCAGGGGAAACAATACCGTGGCCCATTGGATAATTGAAACACAGAGATCTCTGCTGTTAGACCTTAACGGTCACACTGGATATGATATATTGCTTGACCCATTGTGGTCCCATTGATTGACCCTCGGGGTCCCATTGTTATTGATACATTGTTACCCTATTGGATGTACCACTTGAATTGTCACTAAATGAGAAATTGTTATTGGAACAACACGGATCATTGTGAATTAAATGAATTGGAATCGTATTGAACATGCTATCGATCAATGGTTATGCGTGTCGTGAAGGATTGACATGATGGTTAATCTAAATGATAATTGTAATGTTGTGGAACTTTATTCATATAACCTCTTTATTTTGTTATTACTCATTGGGCTCTAGCTCACTATCTATATATATATATATATATATGTAATTGTAGGTGGGCAAACTGAATATCAGAGCTAGATAAACTCAAGCTTACCCGAGTCAACCTTTTGTGGAGCTTCCAAGAGAAGTAATCAGGCTCGTGTGGAGCCATGCTTTCCGAACCCCCTTTTGTGTGGTTTAATGGTTTTGTATTTGTACCTAGTTGGGGTTGTATTTTGTAAGATATGAATTTGTACTTATGTTGGATGCACATTTAAAACAAAACCTGACTTAACATATTTGCTCTCCTCATATATACACGGCTCAATGGATGAATTCTATAACATTTTAGACTTTCGCTAAGCCTCGTACTTATATTATCTGCCAATTTGTATGGAGGCCGTAGGTAATCTATGATTACTGGCCGGTCATGACGCTAAACCTATAGGGGCGAGTTTGGGTCGTGACACTCTTTCTCTCTCTGTGATTGAACTTCAATTACAATGATAAAATAGTTGTCATTTCTGCTTGTGTGATATCGGATTTCTGTAAGTTGTTCCTGGTGGCTCACATTCTGGTTTTTGCCTCTCTTTTAGTCAGCATCATGTATTTCTCTTTTAATTTGCTTTACTTCTCTGTATGTTACTTTTTAGTGTGTTGGCATTTGACTTTCTTGCACAATTATTTACCACTGGAACTTCTTTCCTATCTAAGTTGAAAATGTTATGAGAAATATTGAATGTTCAAATATCTCTTAAAGACTCTAGAGTTGTTCATTGCATTCATTAGATGGTTTTGCAATTTAATTTTGCCAAATGGATCTGTTATGCTAGCAATGCATTTAAAAAAAATTGTCATTTTCTGGTGCAGTTCTTTATGCCTTTTTTGGCTTACGATTTGTCACGACCCAAACCCACCCCTATGGGTTTAGCACCGTAACCGGCCAGTAATCCGAGATTACCGAAGGCCTGCTTAATAGTAGAACAGTAATACAGAGTACAGGGGCATGGCGAAAGCCAATACAGTAAATAAACAATGTCCAATGAGCTGTGACAGTCTGTATGCAAAAAGATTTTTTATACATTTATACTTTCAGTACAGAACCGTATGTATAACATTTACAAACATTCAGTACAGGGACCTAATCCCTATTAACATTACAAAGAAATCTGATGCAGTGTTATCAGTCCATACAAGATCTATACTGATACAATAGCCGATTGGGTGAAGCTAAGACACCCCAAAAGCAGTCTAAGCTTGATTATACTCGGAACCTCGCAATGAGGCACAGTGGTTGGCTTGACAAAACTAAAGCTTGCCTGACGCTCCAAGCTGCAGTTTGGTGCCTGGACATCTACATATATATATATATAAGCAGTGAGCTAAAGCCCAGTGAATAACATAAAGCGTAAAGAGTTTAAGAATGAATGTCCTTACAGTAATGAAATCAGTTCATTAAACAGTATTTCAGTCAATCAGTCATATGTGGTACACCCATTAGCCTATGAACAGTAGGTCCAAAAGGACAGTGCGAACAGAACCCAACAAAGAATGATGGCCATCAATCGGTAACATGATATGGTTCCACAAGGAACCGAGAGCTCTAGAATAAAGAATCAATGCTAAGGATGCCACATGTCTGTCGAATACAAGACATACATTCATTCAGTAGACAATATCAGTTCAATAAACAATTCAGTTCAGTATTCAAAAGATAACCATTTTGAACATATCTTTACACAATTGTTACTCATAGAGTTTGGGCTTATCAGTAGCTAGAGCGTCTCCTCGGAATGCCAACCCTACACAGTATACAGGATAAACACGCACTAAGCTATACAGTTGGGAAAGATCAATAACTTAATCCCTAATTTGCCTTGGTGTGTTCTACATCCATATCCTTATTAAGATGTCTTAAACTAGGCCTAAGAATACCTAGAATGGAATGAGGATGCAAAGATGCACTTAGAAAACATTTTGCAAAATATGCTGAAAATAGGCTCCTCGCTCGAGCGAGATTTCAAAATCAAAGGCTTCGCTCGAGCGAGGAATCCTTCGCTCGAGCGGTCTGATGAAACAGTAAAAGTACTGGATGCTCGAATTTTATGCTCGAGCCACCAATCCTTCGCTCGAGCGTGGCTCAGAGTAAACGTTGGTCGCCGGCGAGGAATCGCTCGGCGAAGAAGCCAAATCTGGAATTTCAGTTGCCCCCCAAGCTCAAACCAAGCATTCTCCCACTCCATACTCGACCTCTTGGACCCAAATTCTGGAAAACACATTTGAACTCAATATACAACAAGTTTCAAAAGCCAATTTGTGAATTCAAAGCCCAAGGGTGAGTCAATTAAAGCCAAATTTCAAACCCATTTTCAAGAACAATCTTCAAACATGACATGCATGGGTTAAAACCATTTCAAAGCTTCAACTCTTGCTCCAAAGAGCTCAATCTTTTCAAAACAAGAGGAAGACATGGATTTAAACATGATTATGAACATGCATGTGGCATTTGACCATGGAATCAACTCAAAACTCATCAATTCAAGCATGCATGATATATGCTAGAATCCCACATGTTTGAACTAAATCATGACTTAGTTCTACAATGAAGCATGAATCATGCAAGAACTTGTTCAATGTCAACAATAAGAAGATGAATTCCTTACCTAAGTCTTGTATTCAAGGTTTAGGAGCTCAAAAAATACATCAATCTTCAATTTCCCCTAAGTTCTCAAGCAATTCACAAGGTTGGAGTCAAAATCTCCCTCAATTCTCTCCCTCTCTCTCTAAATTCGGTTGTATGCAAGAAATGGGAGAAGAAATGTTTTTGATTAAGTGTATAAGGCTCAAAGATGAATAAACAAAGGCCCCACTCACAATGGCAAAATGGTAATTACGTCAAACTCTTTAATTAGCTTTATTTAATCTAGTTTAATCATACAGAATCGGTTTTCAGATAATTACACTATAAAATCACATTAATTATGATGATTATAAAACATCAGTCAATTTCGGATTTGGCCGCCGATAAGGCCTCTAATTAGTAGTTTAAACATAAAACCTGAACAGATAAACAATCAATCAAACAGATAAAATATACAATACCATGTATATACACAATCATTTCAGGTTCAATTTCATCGATCGATTCGCATTTTATTGATCCGATTATCGGTCATTATCGGTCTCGAATTTAATGTCGGGTTAATTCAAGAATAATCAAGAATTAATGTCGGTAATCGACGAGGTTGTTACACGATTACTTTATATTGCATGGAGAGCAGATTTGAAAGTATTTCAGAAGAAAAAATTGGAGAAAGTATGTTTTTCTTAATATTCTTTTCATTTTCGTAGACATGATATTAAATGCCTATTTAAGTATAATTTGTGCCAATGTAGTGAAATAGGTTTATTTATTTATTTATTTAGGTTTTTAGATTTACTGTTGTTTTATGCACTTTGTAGTGTCTCAATATATATGTTGAAAGGAAAGGGCTAGAAAGATCAGGCTACCAAAGGAGTTTTGTTTGCGTCTACATGTATTAAGGGGACTTCCAAACACATGTTGACCAAGAATGAGAAGGAAATAAGAAAGAAGTGGGAAAATGGGAAACTGTCTCATATGAATATCTTAATAATCAATACCCAAATCATAGTTTGATAAAATCATTACATAAAAGGCCTATTTATAGGCATCTTGGCAAAATGATGCTTTGAAGAAAGGTTTTAGTTAGATATTGTTTAATGCAACTGATAGAAACATGGCTTTCTATGTTACCAAATGATATATATATATATATAAGAAGAAAAAAATCTTCTTAGCCAACCAAAAAGCCAACAGAACATTCCGGACTTGTATCCTAATAACACCAATTAAACTAAATTTTGTTACATTTTTTTTGTTGTTGCTTTCCCCCTCACAAATCCCTATCAAAATCTAAACACATTCTAAAGAAGCTGCCAACTTCACTGTCATGACCCGAACCCGCCTCTATGGATTAAGGTCATAACCAGCCAGTAATCAAGGGATTACCTACGGCCTCAAACCAAATAAAACATATTTCATCAGATTTGAGGGGCCAAAATGGAATCAAACTTACAAATTGTCCTTAGAGCTGTGCTTACGTGGCACATCAAAACATCCCAAAGATATATTCATTAATAACCCGCACCAAAAAGGAAATAGCTTAAAGTTCCATACACATAGGATCATTCAAGTCTTAGTCAGCCAAACCCAAAGCTTATATATATGAAGATGGTCCAACGTTTTCGCCAATCGTAGCAAAATTATCACAAAAGAACAAAAGGGTGAAAACAAGTCTCGTGCGTGAGATGCTCGGGCTAACTCTCCAAAACTTCGACTATTTCTCACATACTTTACTGAGGCTGGGTTCAGACATCTCTTGGCTCACCTACAGACACATGAATGAGAGTGAGCGAAAGCCCAGTGAATAATATCAAATAAAGAAGATACGCGAACGAAATTTAAAACAAATACATCAGACGGCCTTAGGGCCAATTCATGTTTCTATCTAGTGCATCAAGCGACTACAGATCCAGACATATCAAACGGCCTCGAGCCCAATTCATTCATGTCTGACGGCTTTTGGCCCAATCATTCATGTCCAACGGCCTTTGGCCCAATCATTCATGTCCAACAACCTTTGACCCAATTATTTATGTCCGACAGCCTCTGGCCTAATCATTCATGTCCAACGGCCTTTGGCCCAATTATTCATGTCTGACAGCCTCTGGCCCAATCATTCATGTCCAACAGCCTTTGGCCCAATCATTCATGTTCAACGACCTTTGGCCCAATCATTCATGTTCAACGGCCTTTGGCCCAATTATTCATGTCCGACGGCCTCTGGCCCAATCATTCATGTCAAACAGCCTCTGACCCAATCATTCATGTCAAACGACCTCTGGCCCAATCATTTATGTCAAACGAATATTTGTCCATAGTTCAAATTAACAGATTTATGAAACTCAAATAGGAGTAAACAATTGGACAAATAGCATACTTCAAGGTATCTTTACTAAGATATTACTCACAGTGTTCTGCTGGTGGATTTGCCCTTGTGCTTGACCCTACACAATACATTACACATATTGGGTCACAAGCTATTCAATATGTTCCTAACTTATACGTTACTCTTAGGCCTCTTTCTTATCTTCTTGATTCATTTACAATGCTTAATGTATGCCTAAGAGTGCTTAGAAATAAAAAGGAACGAAAAATGAAGCATAAAACAACTTCTCAAAATTTCT
Organism: Camellia lanceoleosa; assembly: GCA_025200525.1. Taxonomy (NCBI): domain Eukaryota; kingdom Viridiplantae; phylum Streptophyta; class Magnoliopsida; order Ericales; family Theaceae; genus Camellia; species Camellia lanceoleosa. Next base: position 182,653,871 of record CM045764.1, on the reverse strand, counting down.
AAAACAGGGCTACCCGCTCGAGCGCGGTTTCCGCCGCTCGAGCGGACCCCTCTGATCTGCAAAAGTATTGGCTGCCTCATTTTTGCGCTCGAGTGTGACCTTAGACGCTTGAATTGAGAGTCAAAATACGTGGCTAGGCGCTCGAGCATGACTCTTTACGCTCAAGCGTACATCAATGTCTGCAAAAGTTCTGGGAACTAACATTTCATGCTCGAGCGGTGCTTTCCCCATTCGAGTGGACATGCCAAATTTTGGAATTTCCATAATTGTTCTTGAAGCTCAAAAGTATTCAAAGGCCCAAAGCTCGAATTTTAGGTATCCAAATTATGGGAAATCACTACATAACATAAGAGCATAGGAGATTTGAGACCAATTTTTCAAAATCATGATCCAATTCTCAAATCATCTGAACAAAACACATAGCTTCATGATTAAACTTCAATATACATGTAACCAAACTCCATAACTTCATGAATTATACATGCATGTGTAATATAGACTTCAATACCATTTCAAATGGCACAAGTGATGTTTAAACTCATGAAGCTAAACAAAACCATACTTGCATGTATGATTCAACACTCAATTTCTTATAATCAACATGCTACATGCTAGATTATACAAATTCATAGTAATTCTCTACATGCATGTACACACCAACTTCATATTCAACTCAATTCACACTTTTGATTTCAATTCATCTTTGAGCTCACATAATTACAACTCAAACTCATGAATTTACTCACCTAGGAGCTCCAATCTTCACAAATGTAGTTAAATCTTGAGTAAATCTTCAAGATCACCAAGCTCCTTGATCAATTCTTTATCTTGGGCTCCCTCCCTCTCTAAATTCGGCACTCTCACTCTCTCTCTAGAGTGTAATCTCAGCCAAAGGAGATAAATAAGCTCAAAACAATGCTAAAAAATGTAAATAGGCCACTTATATATGTTGGCCTAATCAAGTTTGATTAAGGCTAAGTAATTAATCCCAATTTAATTATTCTGAATCTAATTATTTTGATCCGAATCAATTTCGAATTAAATTTCACCGTAGGCTCTAAAAATTACGCTAATCACAATAGCGTAATCAATTTCGATTTATGTGGTCGATAGGGCCTTCAATTTAAATTCTAAAGCAGAAAGTCAAACAGATTTTTCTACGGTGAACAGATAGAAATTCAAAAAAACATATAATTATGTAATTATCACTCAAAATCATATTAAGCATATAATCATAATCATAATTAAGATCATTTATCATAATACGGAACAGGGTTATCACATTCACCTCGTCAATCCTATCCCAATTCTGTTCAAAAAAAAAAATATCCCAATTCAATGTACCATATAGACTTTCCTATTTAATCTTTAAGGAACCAATCGCGTGTTGCCAACTGTTCGAAATAACTTTCTAATTGTATCTAAGTAGCAACTAGTCACAATAACTTAACAACCTTGGTTAGGTTTTTTTAAAAACATTTTTCAGAAAATTTTACTTTTTTATTTTTCGTATTTTTTTGTTTTACTGAATTTTTTTAATATTTTAAGCAATTTTTTTTTTTTACTTTTTAGACATAACTAACATAAATATACCTAAAAAGTAAAAAATTTGTGAAAAAAATCTTTTACAAATTCACTAAATACCAAAAATACAAAAAAAATACCAGAATTCAGTACATTTTTTTGTATTTTTTTGTATCTTTTAATTTTTTAAAATATTTTTCACAAATTTTTTTTTTTAGATATATCTAAGTAAGGTGCATCTAAAAAAGTAAACAAAATGTTTAAAATTTAAAAAATATTCACTAAAAACAAAAAAAAAAACACAAAAATTAAAAACCTCAGTTTTCAAAAAAACTTAATCCAAAAAACTCAAACCAAACACACCAAATAAGATTAAAATAAAAACCGTCTTTAACAAGCAGTAACATGTGATTTCTCTTGCGCATCTTGTTGTTATAGATAAGGTAACAGAGATAGGTTCCAAGCAAGGATGACAATAATGTCACACATTACACAAGGAATTCCTAGATAGATGTATGACAATCAAGTTCACACCATAATGACAGAAATCAACTGCAATAGGCTTTTTTCAATTTTACTAGACACAGTTGATGGAAATAAGATAGCATGGCATGCTAAGTTGGAGTTGTGATCTAAATAAATTTTGATTTTTGGTTTAGAGAATTCAAACTAGTTATTCCAAAATGTTTTGTGATTCGGTTTGCGAGAAATCTAAACAGCTTGTTTAGAAGTATTTGATGTAATTCTTTAATAATCCTACTCTTTTTGAAATGATGTAATCTAGCTACTATTTTAGCATTGAGAAGTCATGTTTTTAGAAAATAGGCTGGACTTGGCATTTCATATTATGCAACTTTTAGGAGAATATAGTAAGCCCAAAACAAACTTTATATCCAAAATATTTAGGGCAAACTGCATTGCCATATATTGGTGTATATGAGACCTCTTTTCTATTTTCTGTTGCTTCTGGTGCGTAATTTTTTCTATTTTTTATCATATCATGGAATCTTAATCCAGAGCCAATGCACAGAATAGGCTCAGTTTAGATGCTAGGGAGATTTTTTGGGCTAGACCTCTTATGAATATGATGGGATCAATTTAATTCTATAGATGCATGTATTGTGGTTATTACAACTCATTTTGTTAGTTCTCCTACAAAATTAATTAAATTTTAAAAAAAAATTAAAAAAAGTGAAGAATTTCAATGGAGTCAAATGTTAAATTAGTCTTGTAAGGAGTAGAAAGGGTTAAATGGCCACTATTGTCAATATTTATGAAAAGCTTCATAATTCTGTTATTAGATGTATATAACTTTCAAAGCAATCCAAAACCAACCTTGCCTTTTTCTATACATCCTAAAAGGAAAATGTTGTGTCTTTTGTACATCTGATGGTGGACCTAATTTTTTTTTTTATTGTAGTTCCTTGTTAATCTGGGTGAGTGTGCCAATTCAACAATAGATTCTAATTATTTACATGCTTATGGCTTGGTGTCTGAAGTTCAGGCTATAACGATCCCGGTTTTCCCTCAATTGGCTACTGTATTCCGAACTCAATTCCGTAGATGGTTATTGTTGTGTAGGTTTCATTTCTATCATTTAATTCTTTGTATATGAGTTTTAGGATTTGTTGGGCAGGTTTGTAATTGGTTGGTAGTGATTAGAAACAAATGGTTACTGTCCAGTTTTTGGTGTCTTCGCTCGAGCGAGGCTTTTGTCACTCGAGCGAGCTCTATGTTTTAGCTCCTTCGCTCGAGCCAGGGTTCCTTCGCTCGAGCTTGTGTCTGCGTCTGGTTCTGGACCTGAAGGTTGTGTTTCTTGGCTCGAACGAGCTGTATGTTTTGGGTTTCTTCGCTCCAGCGAGCTTTTCTTCGCTCGAGCGTGCTTTTCTTCGCTCGAGCGTGCTTCTGGGTTACAGACCTAAAGCTTCGAATTGTTAGCTCGAGTGAGGTTTCTTTGTGTCTGGTCACTTGAGCGACCACTCATTCGCTTGAACGAGCCTCGATTGTATCAGTTGGCAGCAGCTGGTTACACTTCACTTTTTCATTTTCTTCTCTATTCAAATCCTAGCCCCGACTGCTTCTCTATCTACTCTCTTTCTCTCTCTAGGATTTCATCTACTTCTAGAGTGTTTTCACTCAAATCTCTTTGTAAGAAAGATAGAGGGTGGCGTGGGCTTCACTTTAATCTGAAAAACTGTGGATTTTGAGCACTTTGAGTTTTCTTCATCAACTCCTTTGGGTTTCTAATTTCGAGGTAGGGATAACCTACTCCTCTCTTTGAGTTTTGACATAAATTTTAGTTATTTTGATTAAATGGTGTTATTTGGTAATTTTAGGAAAATTAGGGTTTGTTTTGTGGTTATAAAAAGGGGGTTTTCAAATGTTAAAACCCATGTATATATGAGACCTTGATAAATGGAATTATTATTGTTAAATTGATGAAATTGAACCTTAGGGTTGATATTTGAGAAAGGGAGAAAAATGCTCTAATTATGTTGAATAATTAATTTGGGGAAATGCGAAATTGAATTGAGAATCATAAAATTGGGGAATTGTGAGAGTAAATGGTGTAGTTGGATAAATTAATCACTCACCTATGAAAATGTTGGTATTTTATCTGTTGATAAATTTATTATCTGTTTAAAGATAACTGCTTTGGGCTATCAGTGGAGGATAGTCTTGATTATTGTAGACACTGTATGTTGATTAGGAAAAACTGAAACTAATCACCTGGAATATGTCATTGAATATGACAGTTGGAATAATACATCGAATATGTGTATTGATTGATCACTGTATATGATAAGTGTTTAAATACATTGTATATGTATATTGTTTGGGATGAGATAGGGGATGTACTCCATGGTTTGAGAGGAGATAGGGGATGGACTCCATTGATAGCTAAGTTGGCCGGAATGTCCAGGGTGAAAGTCCCGAAATCTTGATTACGTTTGCATAACGTAGATAATTGGAGTACGGAAATGTTTTTAATATGAATTGTAATCTCATGTGAATTGTGAATAACGAAAGTGTCTTATTATGAGTTGTAGTCTCATTTAATTGTTTGGCTAGATATTGAGCCGGGTTTATGAATGTAAATTGGATAAGTAAAGGAAAGTGAAATGAAACACAGATGAAATTGTTATGGAACTGGAACGTGTTGTAAGTTGATTTACAAGTGTTAATCATTTATCAAATGCTAATGTTTTAGTTATTGCTCATAATTGGTTTAGTATGTTTCTACTGGGTTTTGGCTCACCCTATAAGGGACATCATTTTTAGGTTCAGGTGATATGCCACCTCCAACGACGTAGCTTGGGAGGCTTTGAGGCTAATAAATCTTTTTGTTGTTCACTTTTGGTATTACATGTAAATTCAAGCCAAGGCCTTAAAGTGTATTTGAATTAGTACTCTCTTTTTGTAACCAAGTGTTGACTTGGAAAGTTGTAAGCCCGTAGGGCATTTACTTTTATTGTCAACATGTAATACTTTTGTAATGAATACTCTAATGAATGGAAATATGCTTTATTCTCTTATGTTTATGCATGTCTAGAATGTGGGTTTATATGTATTATTTTGAGGGCGTTACAACTTGATATCAGAACGTACCGGGTTTGAATACTTTGGGTACGTGAGAAGTGGTTAGTACCACAATAGGTTTGTCTCGCTTGTTAGAGACTTATATATGATGTTATGTATTTATCTGATAACATGCTTATGTGACTATATAAGTATGAGATTAAATTTCTAGGATATTGATTGGATCCTTGGGTTTCTGGGAGTCCTGTTGGAAAAGCACTTGATCAATGCTGTTTCTAACCAGAACTCTAGCAATGCCTCAGGACTGTCATTATCCAGAAACGAAATTCGTAAGTGCTTATGTGATTATGTGCTTACGTGGAATGAATTACTGTTGTCCAACGCTTTAGGACACGAGTAAAATAGCTTCAGCACATTTGTGAATGTGCTAATGTTTTTCGTTACCTTTATTAGGATGTCAGGACGAGGACGTGGTGGTAAGTAAGGTAGGCCTAGGAGGCAGGAGATACCTATACCGGATAAGATTCCGGTACAGCAAGAGGGTGTTGGTCAGGCCAATGTGGCCGAGCCAGTAGGTCAGCAAGCAATGGGGCCTTAGCCCGTGAGATGGCAGGAGCATTGAGGGAATCCATGGACATTCTCAAAGCTGATAATCAAGTCCAGGCCCATGTTACTGAGGTAGGGCCTTCTTTTCTGAAAAGGGAGTTTTTCCAATCCAATCTGGATGAGTTTCTAGGGGATCCTAAAGAGCCACTTAAGGCTGATGAGTGGCTTGAGCAGATGACGAAGACGATTGATGCTTGGCATCGAAAACGGAGGTTTATGGGTGACCTTGGCGTCCTTCCAGCTGAAGGGAGACATGGTTCAGTGGTGGAAGTTTGTTTAAGGCCGTATTGGTGGGACTTGGGAGGCTTTCGTTGATGCCTTCTAGGAGAAGTTTTTGCCTCCCGCTGTTAAGGAGAAGTTGAAGGATCAGTTTTGTCAGCTCAAGTAGCTAAATACACCTGTGGCCAAGTTTGAGGCCGCATTTACCAGTTTATCTAGGTTTGCACCTGAGCTAGTGGCATCTGAGGAACGTCGTTGTCTTGAGTTCGAAAAGAAGTTAAGGACTGGGCTCAAGCTTAGGGTTGTTGAGTCCATGACTCGGGAGTATGGGCTCCTTGTGGATACTGCGGCACATCTTGAGATTATTATGCATAAGGAGGATGAGAGGATGAGGGGCTCCAAGAGGAATCAAGATGGCCAGGGGGATGGTAGGAGGCAGAGGGGTTCTAACCCTCAGCAGTCCTAGGGAGCGTTTGTGAGATCTACCTTTCCAGTACCGAGTTCAGGTTCTGGAAGAGGCAGTCAGGGAGACTTTACTTGTTGCAAATGTGGTCAGCTGGGCCACAAGTCTCCAGCTTGCTCGTAGAGGGGAGGAGGGCAGAGAGCAACTTCATCTTCGGCTCGTCCTTAGAGCCAAAGTCAGGGCAGAGGTCAGCCGCTCTCTTGTTACCAGTGTGGTCAGGCAGGGCACCTGAAGAGGTTCTGCCCGCAGTTGGGTGGCACACCTGGTACATCTGGGTCGAGGTAGAGTTATCAGCCAGCTCAGTCTGTTCAGGCCTCAAGGGCCAATCAAGAAGCCTCATCGTCTCAGTCTGTGCAGCAGTCTTTTGCTCCGAGAGGTGAGCAGGTAGATCAGAGACCTTCTGGGCGTGTGTATGTTGTTACCGCGCATGACCTTATACCGACTCCATCTGTTATGAGAGGTACCTTTTTGTTTTACAACTCGGTTGCTAGTGTGTTGATTGATACGGGTGCATCATATTCCTTTATATCTGCTACATTTGCATCTGTTTTGGGGTTGGAGTTGGCACAGCTAGCTTCTCCTATTTGTGTTGCATCACCTGTTGGGGATGAGTTGATTTTGAAACAAGGATGTAGAGGTTGTGATATTGAGGTCGCCGACTGTCGGCTTCCATTCTCTTTTGTAGTTATAGCTATGTCTGGTTTTGATGTGATTTTGGGTATGGACTGGTTATCGTCATACCGGGCTGTTATATATTGCTACCGCTAGAGGGTCACGGTATGTACCTTGAGCGGGGATTATTTTCATTTCTTAGGGGATCGAGTTGGTAGAGTTTTGCCACCAGTGTATGATCCGCGAGGGCGGAGTGAGCTTAGTTGCCTTCTCGCTAGCTGTATGAGTAGTGAGTGTGATGAGATCCAGATTGAGTTACCCAGAGTGATTTGTGAGTATTCAGATGTTTTTCCCGAGGATCTTGTTAGTTTACCACCCCATCGAGAGATTGAGTTCTCTATTGATCTAGTGCCTGGCACGAAACCGATTTCCATGGCACCGTATCAGTTTGCCCAAGCCGAGTTGAGTGAGTTAAAGATTCAACTCCAGGAATTGCTAGATAAGGGCTTTATCCGCCCTAGTACTTCGCCGTGGGAAGTATTGGCCATTTTTGCTAAAAATAAAGACGGGGCTTAGAGACTTTGCATTGATTACCGAAAATTGAATCGAGCTACAGTTAAGAACAAGTACCCTATGCCTCGTATAGATGATTTTTTTGACCAGTTGAAAGGGTCCCGTTGTTTCTCTAAGATAGACTTGAGATCGAGCAACCATCAGTTGAGGGTTAGGGAGGAGGATATCCCGAAGACGGCATTCCGTACACGGTATGGCCATTATGAGTTTCTGGTGATACCTTTTGGTCTCACCAATGCACCGGCAGTGTTTATGGACTTGATGAACTGGATATTTCGGGAGTTCTTAGATTGCTTTGTGGTCGTCTTTGTGGACGACATTTTGATTTATTCACCTTCGGAGGAGGAGCACGAGGAACACTTGAAAGTGGTGCTTGAGTTGCTTAAAGCCTATAAACTGTATGCTAAGTTTGGAAAGTGTGAGTTCTGGCTAAGAAAGGTAAAATTCTTAGGCCATGTAGTCTCTGGAGAAGGGGTGTCTGTTGATACATCCAAGATAGAGGCAATGCAAGATTGGGCACAGCCTAAGAGTGTTTTTGAGATCCGCAGCTTTCTGGGATTAGCTGGGTATTACCGCTGGTTTGTAAAAAATTTCTCCAGGCTAGCTTCACCATTGACTAGATTGACGCGGAAAGGGGTCAAATTTGTATAGAGTGAGACGTGTGAAAAGTCATTCCGAGAGCTGAAAGTCAGACTTACCACCGCTCATGTTTTGATTATTCCAGAGAGAGGTTTGGGTTATGCGGTTTATTGTGATTGCTCACGAAAGGGTTTGGGTTGTGTGTTGATGCAAGAGAGAAAAGTGGTAGCCTATGGCTCGCGGCAGTTGAAAATACACGAGAGGAATTACCCTACACACGACCTAAAGTTAGCAACTGTGATTTTTGCCTTGAAAATTTGGAGGCACTACCTGTATGGTGAGAGGTTCGAGATGTTCTCGAATCATAAGAGTCTGAAATATCTGTTCACACAGAAATACTTGAACTTGAGACAGAGGAAGTAGATGGACTTTATTGAGGATTACTATCACACCCCAAACCCGCCCCTAAAAGTTTGGGCATGACCACTTCAGAAACGGGCATCTAACTTGATATGTATATAAGATATGGGGCCTGAACGGAAGCATTAAAATTTTAACGTAACAGAAAACCATCTCCATTGAGTTGTAACTACCATGCCAGGATCACTACTGAAACATAAGGCAGATAAACGTACAGTGACGTGCATATGAGAATTTAGCTATATGCATATACACACATATATATAGACCCAACCCTCAAGATTGGGCGTACAACAAAAGCATTGATAGGTAAAAGGATTATATACACTTCCCCTTTCAGACAAATAATTAGGGTACAAAATTAAAAGTTTAGCAAAACTCCATAAATGAGCTGCCTTCACTTAAGTGTCTGGACACCCTGAGGTTGACCTAAGATGAATGGACACCATGGGTTGAGACTGACCTTTAGGTGGAATGCCTACAAAAATAGACATAACATAAAGTGAGTCGAGCTCAGTGAATAGTAGTACGTAAATAATTTAATGATAACTTGAATTACAATGTACATATATAAGTGCAGAGAACATATAGTTAACTTTATCTTGTAATTATTTCCAGAATGACCTTAGGCCTAAATTTTAAACAGAATGGCTTCAAGCCTTTGGACAAAGTGGCATTAAGCCCTTTAACAGAATGGCATAAAGCCCTTAAACAGAATGGCATAAAGCCCTTTTCTTGCATGTATGAACTCAAGAGGTGGCTTGCACAGATTCTAGAGGTGACTCGCATGGCAGCACTTAGTTCCGTGCGGCACTTTGTTTCATACTAACAGATCATACAGAATGGCCATGGGCCCAGATGCCACAAATTGGCCATAGGCCTCATAGATGTTATAGAACGGCTATAAGCCTCATAACTTTCACAAAACGGCCATAGGCCTCATGACTTTCACATCGGCTTTAAGCCAGTTCACATATGTATGGACTCAAGAGGTGGCTCGTACGGATTCTAGAGGTGACTCGCATTACAGCACTTAGTTCTGTACAGCACTTTGTTCCATATCAGAAATCATTAGATCTTAAAGACCGGCCAATTCATATCATGTCATAACATAGCGTAAATAGAACATATAAACAAAAACAAACTCATCCATATTTTAATTAGGCTTGAATCATAAACATACTTGAACCACGGTATTATTACCCCCGGGTAAGGGCCTTGTACTAAGGATGCTATGAATATTTTTACATATATGGACAATCATTCAATGATTCAAAACGTAACATATCAGAAAATAGAGTATTTCTTGTCATATCGTGTCATTATGATACACTTAACAAAGACAGAACAATTACATCATAATGTGAGTTACATGACAATGTCATTATTATTTAATTCTGTCTTCAAGTTGAGTCATTTGTAAGTCAATCCGACGTTCATCATAATTCTTAACAGTTATTAACGTATAAAACAACCCGTGATCTTATCCAATTATTTATTCTAATGATCCACTTTGGGTAGACATTTATGTCATAAAACACGTGTTGAGCCAAATGATCTATAGTAGCCTTTGATAGGCCATTCAGAATATCATGTTCCCAGTAAGCGGGGTTTACATTTACCATTTCTTTCTGTTAACCAATTCCATAGTATTAACTCCCAAATACAGAACACAGTACAACAAGTATCTGAAAACACATCACTCATGTTTTTGTATAACACAAGTCACTTTTTAGCATAACGAACCCAGTTAGATTTATCTTTAAACTAATCCAACGTTAATAAGTCGTATACAATACTTATGCGAAGTCATAGGTAATGTACAGATTATTTTTAGAGTCATACCAATGTAAACAAATCTTTCAACGTTCCCATACATTCGCACCGATTTCCAATTATCATAAATGTGAGTATAATCACTTGCAAAGAACAAAGTGTTAAGTATAAGAACCATTAACGGTAAGTAAATGCACGATCTCTGTACTACTACTCACAGTGCTATAGCGGAGCGCTTGACCCTCCCGGGTTATGACCTACACATGTGCACAACTTATTCATTAGTTCTTTTTCTTTCTTAATTCATTTCCTGCTTCATTTTACTTTGAACGAATTTACAGGCATCTTAGGGACGCCAAACACATATTTCAAAAATATCAGAGGGTTAAGCACTGAAAACGGAGCGAACAAAATTTTGTAGTTTGGGCCGCATGTGTGGCTGTGAGCCCCGCACGTGCTGCAGTGAACCCCGCACGTGCGGCGATTCCAGCAGATTGCAGTTTGGAAATTCAGTAAAACCCTATTTTTGATACACTTCTCCAAGGTTCAAAATAAGTCTTTTAATTAATGGAACATGGTTTAAAAATCATGTACAAAGACATTTCAAACACATATCAATTTGAATGTGAATTAAATGTTTAATTCTTTGCATTACATGAACATAACATAAACACTTTGAATCCTTGCAATATTGTTCCCAAATATCTCTAATATCATCTAAATCCATAAATGAGGTCAAATATGTATAAATAAAGGATAGAATGAAATCCTTCTTTATATAACTCAATGTAATCCCAAATCAATTTAAGCTTTTCAACTTAATCACTACACATCCTACACATAGAAAAATCTTCCCTACAGCCAAATAAAGACTTAATTCAAGTAAAATTCACATACCTTAAGCTTTAAACCCTATAATCCTTCTCAATTCCCCAATCTTTCTTCTTGATAAATCCCTCTACTTCCTTTCAAACCTTTCTCCTCTCTAATCTCTCTCTCAGGAGATATTTTTGTAAAGGCTCACCAAGTCAAATGATTAAAGAACATGGACATATATATAAAAAATGAATAAGGACAAAAATTAATCAGTTTAATTATTCCAAATCGAAATTTTACAGAAAATCATATTAAAAATTAAAAATCATGCTGATTTCAAATATAAAATCAATTTCAGGTTATCAAACCCCTAAGGCTCTCAATTCCTGATTCCAACATTAGAATTGTAACAAATATTTCTCACGTTAGATAGATACACATCTATAAACATAAGATTCGCTTAACTTAGTTTAATTTCATATAAAATTTCACAATAAACATATCATTGCTCAGAATAAGGGATTAAAGTATACCAGTTACATGTGCGAGGATCGGGTTATTACAATTACGACTTCGAGTTGTATTACCATCCGACTAAGGCCAATGTTGTGGCCGATGCCCTTAGTAGGAAATCCATTAGTGATGTAGCTTGTATAGCCATTCGGGAGTGGGAAATGTTGGGTGCACTGGGCGAGTTTGATTTGTTTCTGGGTGAATCTGTTGAGTCTACGGCCTTGTTTTTAGTAGTTGCGCAGCCTACACTTGTGAAGCGAGTGTTGGAGGCACAGAGAAGTGACCTTGAGATAAAATCCCTCCGGGGAAAGATCTCTAATGGGAAGGTTGAGAAAGGTTTGACTGAGTATCCTGACCTGAGTGTGAGATACCGAGACCGTCTATTTGTGCCAGAGTCTTGCCGAGAGGAAGTACTCCGAGAGTTTCACCATTCACGCCTTGCGGTGCATCCGGGAGGCACTAAGATGTATCGTGATTTGGGTCGTCAGTTTTGGTGGCGGGGTATGAAGAAAGATGTGGCTGTTTTTGTGTCTAAGTGTCTTACTTGTCAGCAAGTGAATGCCGAACATTAGAGGCCAGCGGGTTTGTTACAACCCTTGCCTATTGCCGAGTGGAAGTGGAAGCATGTCACTATAGACTTCGTTGTAGGTCTTCCGAGGACTCAGCGGGGTAATGATGCTATTTGGGTGGTAATTGACCAGTTGACTAAGTCGGCGCACTTCATTCCTATGCGCTTGAGAGATTCGATAGATCATCTTGCCGACTTGTATATTCAGGACATAGTGAGATTGCACGGGATCCCAGTGTCGATCGTCTCAAATAGAGATCCACGTTTTACAGCTAGGTTATGGCAGAGTTTGCAGATTGCTTTGGGCACTAAGTTGACCTTTAGCACGGCTTATCATTCTCAGACTGACGGGCAGTCCGAGCATACTATTCAGATCCTTGAGGATATGCTTCGAGGTTGTGTCCTTGACTTTAGTGATTCGTGGGAGAGGCACTTGCCCTTGGTAGAGTTTGCCTACAACAACAGTTTCCAATCGAGTATCGGTATGGTACCGTTTGAGGCCTTGTATGGCCGACCTTGTAGGTCTCCAGTGTGTTGGGCCGAGGTGGGTGATGCACCTTTGTTGGGCCCGGAGTTGGTGCGGAAACGAAGAAGAAAGTTGAGCTTATCCGTAGGAGGCTTGTTACAGCCCAGAGTCACCAAAAAAGTTATGCCGACTGTAGGAGGAGGCCTTTGGCATTTGAGGTAGGTGATCATGTTTTTTTGAAAATATCACCTAGGCGGGGTTTGATGAGGTTTGGGAAGAGGGGGAAGTTGTCCCCTCGATTTGTTGGCCCTTTTGAGATCTTTGAGAGGATTGGCAAGGTTGCCTACCGTTTAGCTTTACCGCCGCAATTGTCCGGAGTGCATAACGCGTTTCATATTAGTATGCTTCGGAAGTACGAGCCGGATCCGTCACATGTATTGGATTGGACTGACTTAGAGGTTGATGAGGATGCCTCGTATGAGGAGAGACCGATGAGGGTCTTGGATATGCGGGATCAAGTCTTACGAGGCAAGACCATTCCCTTGGTAAAAGTTTTGTGGAAACATCACGGGGTGGAAGAAGCCACTTGGAAACGTGAATCGGAGGTTCGAGAGAAGTATCCAGATCTATTTGTAGATGTTTGAGCCTATGTTGGATATTTTGTTGTATTGATAAACTTTAAGAACATTGAATATGTCTTAAGTTGTAAAACATTGTATATGTTTGATTTATGGAAGTATCATTGAATATGCCTTGAAAATGGAAGTTTAATTTGACATTGTATATAGTAAATGTATGGTAGAAATGCAAATATATCATTAACATTGAGTATGTTATGGAACAATGGAATATGGTATTGAAAATTGTTGAATTTAAAAAAAAAGCATGTTGTTAATGCATATTGAATTATATTGTGAATTGCCTCTTGAAAAGAGATGAGATGACCGGTGATGGGTCAGGATGTTGAACATTGAATGATAATATTGTTGAGAATTGAGAAAACATGTTTTTGAAACTTATATCTAATTTCAGGGACGAAATTCTTTAAGGGGGGAGGTTATAACGATCCCGGTTTTCCCTCCATTGGCTACTGTATTCCGAACTCGGTTCCGTAGATGGTTGTTGTTGTGTAGGTTTCATTTCCGTCCTTTAATTCTTTATATATGAGTTTTAGGATTTGTTGGGAAGGTTTGTAACTAGTTGGTAGTGATTAGAAACAAATGGTTGCTGCCCAGTTTTTGGTGTCTTCGCTCGAGCGAGGCTTTTGTCGCTCGAGCAAACTCTGTGTTTTAGCTCCTTCGTTTGAGCCAGGGTTCCTTCGCTCAAGCGTGCGTCTGCGTTTAGTTCTGGACCTAAAGGTTGTGTTTTTTGGCTCATGCAAGCCTTCCTTCGCTCCAGCGAGCGAGCGAGCTGTATGTTTTGGGTTTCTTCGCTCGAGCGAGCTTTTCTTCGCTCGAGCGTGCTTCTGGGTTGCAGACCTGAAGCTTCGAATTGTTGGCTCAAGCGAGGCTTTCTGCGCTCGAGCAAGGTTTCTTTGTGTCTGGTCGCTCGAGCGAGCCTCGATTGTATCAGTTGGCAGCAACAGGTTACACTTCACTTTTTCATCTTCTTCTCTATTCAAACCCTAGCCCCGGCTGCTTCTCTCTCTACACACTCTCTCTCTCTAGGATTTCATCTACTTCTAGAGTGTTTTCACTCAAATTTCTTTGTAAGAAAGATAGAGGGTGGCGTAGGTTTCACTTTAATCTGAAAAACTGTGGATTTTGAGCACTTTGAGTTTTCTTCATCAACTCCTTTGGGCTCCTAATTTCGAGGTAGGGATAACCTACTCCTCTCTATGAGTTTTGACATAAATTTTAGTCATTTTGATTAAATGGTGTTATTTGGTAATTTTGAAAAAGTTAGGGTTTGTTTTGAGGTTATAAAATGGGGGTTTTCAAATGTTAAAACCCATGTATATATGAGACCTTGATAAATGGAATTATTATTGTTAAATTAATAAAATTGAACCTTAGGGTTGATATTTGAGAAAGGGAGAAAAATGCCCTAATTATGTTGAATAATTAATTTGGGAAAATGCGAAATTGAATTGAGAATCATAAAATTGGGAAATTGTGAGAGTAAATAGTGTAGTTGGATAAATTAATCACTCACCTATGAAAATGTTGGTATTTTATCTGTTGATAAATTTATTATTTGTGTAGAGATAACTACTTTGGGCTATCGGTGGAGGATAGTCTTGATTGTTGTAGACACTGTATGTTGATTAGGGAAAACTGAAACTAGTCACCTGGAATATGTCATTGAATATGACAATTGGAATAATACATCGAATATGTGTATTGATTGATCACTGTATATGATAAGTGTTTAAATACATTGTATATGTATATTGTTTGGGAGAAGATAGGAGATATACTTCATGGTTTGAGAGAAGATAGGGGATGGACTCTCAAACCTGTTTGAAAGGAGATAGAGGATGGACTCCATTAATAACTAAGTTGGCCGGAGTGTCTAGGATGAAAGTCCCGAAATCTTGATTACGTTTGCATAACGTAGATAATTGAAGTATAGAAGTGTTTTTAATATAAGTTGTAATTTCATGTAAATTGTGAATAACGGAAGTGTCTTATTATGAGTTGTAGTCTCATTTAATTGTTTGGTTAGATATTGAGCCAGGTTTATAAATGTAAATTGAATAAGTAAAGGAAAGTGAAATGAAACACAGATAAAATTGTCATGGAACTAGAATGTGTTGTAAGTTGATTTGCAAGTATTAATCATTTATCAAATGCTAATGTTTTAGTTATTGCTCATAATTGGTTTAGTATATTTCTACTGGCTTTTAGCTCACCCTATAAGGGACATCATTTTCAGATTCAGGTAATATGCCACCTCCAAGGACGTAGCTTGGGAGGCTTTGACGCTGATAGATCTTTTTGTTGTTCACTTTTGGTATTACATGTAAATTCAAGCCAAGGACTTAAAGTGTATTTGAGTTAGTACTCTCTTTTTGTAACCAAGTATTGGCTTGGAAAGTTGTATGCTCATAGGACATTTACTTTTGTTGTCAACATGTAATACTTTTATAATGAATATTCTGATGAATGGAAATATGCTTTATTCTCTTATGTCTATGCATGTCAAGAATGTGAGTTTATATGAATATGAAGAATCATTAATGGATTGAATGGATCATAACTACAATGTGGTGAATTTTTACCAATATGGAATCTCTACATTAGTTTGTCTTAACTTTTATTTTTCATTGGTTAAAAGTGTATTAACCTGAATGTGGTTTTATATATATATATATATATGAATAACGATTAGGGGCCCCTTTCCTCCACCCCCTTTTGACCCCCTTTCTTTTTTGATTGGCCACTTTTTCTTTTCTTTTTTTCTTTTTTTTCTCCTCCTCCAATCACCACCTGCCACGTGTGTGTGAGGGTGGTAGAGGTTGAAGTTTGAGGGGGTCTAAATCACTACTGTATATATATTTATAACTTGGAGTGTTGTAGGCACGGGTCATCCACTAGTATATATATACACAGGAAAATGGAGAGAGAGATGGGTTTGTAGGTTGTGGGTTTGATGCATTTTATATATATATACACACACACATAGAGAGCAAGTTCAACTGTGAAAAAAATAGAAGTAAAATGGCATTCATAAGAAAATTGAAGAAAAAAATAAGCACTTTGTTTGCTTTGGTTTTTTTAAAAACACTTTTCGAAAATTATACTTTTTTATTTTTTATGTTTTTACTGAATTTTTTTTTAATTTTTAGATACACCTAATATAAATACACTTAAAAAGTATAATTTTCGTGATTTTTTTTAAATTCACTAAATATCAAAAATATAAAAAATACAAAAATTCAGTATATTTTTTATATTTTTTTTGTATTTGTTAATTTTTTTAAATATTTTTCATAAATATTTTACTTTTTAAATACATTTAAGTAAGGTGTACCTTAAAAAAAAAAACTTAAAATTTTAAAAATATTTATTAAAAATAAAAAAAATACGAAAAATCAAAACCCAATTTTCAAAAACTTAAATTCAAAAAATTAAAATTAAATACATTAAAAAATATTTTAATCTTTTCAGTAATCCCGTAACGTCCCATCACTTTTGCACTACAATCAAAATTATAGAGAATTTATGAACATATTTATCAACTTTAATAAAATAATGTAAGAACGCGTGAAACCACGTGATAAAATGTAATTATTCCAAAAAAAAAAAATTAAAAATTCCTACTCCAATCTCCTCCTTCAATCTTTTTGCGATATTGGTTTTGGGCAAATGTTCCAATAAACAGAACCCTTGAGGAAAAGCCATGGAAGCGTGCTCTGCCCTCATCTCTCACTCCCTCCCCCGTATTTGTTTCGCCGGAATCCATGTCGGAATCCCCCGGACTTCCGGCGACCTCCAGCTTCTGGGTCGTGGAGAATTCAACTTGTCCGTAAAGCCCAGAAAACTTTCAGGCTCTTTCATGTCTTCTCGGATGGCTCTTGGCTCGGTATGAACTATGAGTTCACATTTCTTTGCAACCCTTCTGTTGATTTAAATTAGTCTATTCATTTATACATTTTTTGTTGATTTTGAGTGCTTGTTGGTCTAAATACTGTCAACTGAACATTTATGCTAAAATGGATGACATTACCTTTCTCTCTATAGTTATCACAATTATGTATGTGAGTTGCTACATCCACTATACATTACATTGAATACTTGGTTTGAAAAAATATAGAGGAAAAAAAAAAAAAAAGTTTTCCCTTGTAGTTACTGTTCTAACGTTCTACTGTTGGTTGGATGAAGAACCAATGATTATGTTTTTGAAGAGTTGATGTGTGCATTTTTTGAAACTATTTGTTGTTCAAATGAATGATTTTGTGGAACTAGCCCTTTTTTTCTTTTTCTTATTGACATTGATTCCCATCTATAGTTATATATGTTTCTTGCCCTTTGTATTTGTTTGATCATTTAATGGAAATTATGTCCATCTTTACTTCTATTGTGAAGTAGCGCTTGTGGTCATGGGATATGTGTTTTGACATGAGTGATATTTTTTGCAGAATGTTAGTGAGGATACTGATGATATGTTTGATGACCTGTTTAAGAAATATGGGAAGGTGGTCTTCAAAAGAAACGACCAAAAGCCTCCTAGTGCAGAGGTTGAAGATGATGCCGAAAGCTTGTCCTGTAAGCTCATCTCACTATCAAGTGGATGATAATTTCAATTGTTGTGAACATGCACAACGATCTCTTTTCATCTCACGGTTTGGGCTTCCTGTTATATTTTTGGCTGATATCTAGAGATGATAGTGCTTCCACTATTGTTATGCTCTTTATCTTTTATCATTAATATCTCTTGATACTGCATTACTTTCTTTTTTACAATCATATGGTGTTCGTTATCTTGTTTTTTGGGACATATAGTCAAATTGTCAAGAGCTTTCGAATGCAAATGAGCAATTGCTGAAAGCAAGTATTTCAGACACAAAATTGGTAAAATTTGCCTTTGCCAATTTAAGTTTGATGGTCTACTGAAAACCCAATGGTTGGTGAGGTCTATCGTAGTTCTGATAGAACTGAAATCTGCCCTTTTTGAGCTTGGGGATAGTTTATTGGTATGGTTAGGAGGTATGGGGTTTCCCCTATTATGTATTCGGTTGTTTCTATTCGACCCGAAGCAATCAAATTTTAAAATTTAAAATTTTTTTTTTAAAAAAAAAAAAAAAAGGTAGAAAAGAAAGGATACATTTTCTTTCTTTCTGCTATATGCAAACAAAATGCAGATGCTTTGAGGTTGACTATGATGTTATCTTTTATGTTGGAGATTGATATATACAGGACAATTGTACTTTGAGTAGTCGGTGTTTGCTTTTTTAAGCATAGTGCTGAAAGATAAGAACAGATGAATCTATATTGATGTTCAGTCTCAAATTCTGGTTTTTCCACAAGTCATATGCGAATTCAAAAATCATAACATCTCATTAACTTCTTTTCAGTCTGGTCTGCTATGTTTTTTAAGATCCCTGTTCTTGTGATGTATTTTCAGTTTGGTTTGTGAACAATGTGTTGCTTTGCTTGTTATTTCTTTCTTATCCTTTTTGTCCCTTATGTCTACTACTGTGCTATTGATGGTTTTGTGTCATTTGTCTAGTTGCTATTGCGGTGGCTAAGGTTGCAAGTGAGGTGAAGGCTGGAGATATTAGGGTCCTCTTTGTGAAGCCTCTTGTATATTGGACTCGTTTTTTTATCATTGCTACTGCATTTTCTCGCCCTCAGATTGATGCTATTGGGTATAAACTGCTATTCCAACTTTATCATATATGTTAAAATTGGACTGGATGGGTTAATCATACATACGTCAGTACTTTCAACAAGACTGATCATATTTTGTTATGTAGGACCAAGATAAAAGATCTATCCGAGAAACAATATGGAAGAGTTGCATCTGGGGACTCAAAACCTAACTCATGGACCTTGTTGGACTTTGGTACTTATGGTTATGAAACATCTTGATTAATCACATCACGTCAATTATGAATTTTGATATGGAAAAGTTCCCTGTGTGAATAACACAAGCAGATATTTATTGATCTTTGGTTTGATTCCAGGTGATGTAGTTGTCCACATTTTTCTCCCACAACAGCGAGCTTTCTATAACTTGGAGGAATTTTATGGCAACGCAACACTCATCGAGTTGCCTTTTGAAAACCAACAACCATTTCGCAGCTGAAAAAGGCTTCCAGAATTTAATGAAGATATTAAAGTGCTTCTAATGATGGATGTTGATGTTGGCTGACTGAAGAGGAAATACTTCATATTTGCCTGCTTTGGTTTAACTGACATCTATTGCCATAACAGCTGCAGAGATCTAAATGTTGATTGGTAGTCTCAGCATGCTCGGTTTGCTTGCTTGGGATGACGGTTGTTCATCAGTGATGGAGCGGAGTGGTAGGGATGACTTAAGCTAAAATGTAATTTATTATTGTAGAAGATTGCTCTAGTTACTTCTGGGTTTGTACTGTAGTTAAAAGTGTCAATTGATTCTGCAGTATCTTTCTTACTGAATGAGAATGAGAGAACTCATTTACTCTAGGTGCTATCACCTTCCAATTGTTTAACTGACAGTGGAAAGGAAGTGTTTGGTTTTTGGGAAGGGATGTGGAAAGGAAAAAGGTATGTGAAACTGGATGAAATGTAGGTTTATTTTAATCTTATTTCACCTCCTTTTTTTTTTCCCTTCTCATTTTCTAAATCCCTCTCTAAATTTATAAATCAAACACAGCGTTAATGGTAATATTGTTTACTAAAGATGAACAGACTAGTAGGTATTTATTTTGGCGTAAAACTGTAGTATCGGAGGACAAAGCTCTGGCAACATTGTTCTAAGCGGGGTTGTTATACATTGTTCACCCTTAAACATGTTTTACTGTCTTTTATGTTCGACATTTGGATGGTTGATTTTGTTCTGCCGAAATATGCAGACATGGCGTGATATCTAGCATGATGATATTATTGCCCATTTAAAAATTAAGGCCGTGTTTGGTCAGCTTTTCCAAACATATTTCATTCCTTGTTTCTTGTTTGTTTAGAGTTTTCAAAATTTAATTTAACATTCACTTTTAAAAACTCTTTTCAATGAGGGAAAATTGGGGCCAATCGGACGTTCGGCCGGTTGATCAAAACAGTGTTTTTTTTTTTTTTTTTTTTTTTTACAATTGGCACCTGTTATTTTTAATGTTTTAAATAAAAAAATTCGAAATTTTTTATGAGTTTTGAATAGAATTTTGAGTTATGTATTTGGTTATGAGTTGTAAATTTGTGTATCAAATATCATGTCACATCAAAAATTCTCTACTCAATTCAAAACTCATTTATCAAATAAATTTTTCACACTCAAATCATAATATCAAAATTCACAAACTCAAAATACAACTCTATATATTCTCAAATCATATTTACAAAATTCTACCAAACGTTACCTAAAACTTTCTTAGTTTGTTTCCAACCTCTGCAAAGGTTATGGTATATACACAACAGAGTCGAAGGATCCCAAAAATATTTAAATTCAACTTCAAATTTAAAATAGAAAGAGAGATTGGATTCTCTGTCCAAATCTCTAAACTGATCATATGGTATAGTCGGGTCTTGCAACTTGAAAGATCTGAACATCGAATCCTCTGCTACTGACTGAGAATGAACTTAAAGGGGGTCATATCCGGTGCCTAATTTCAGTTGAACCAACAAACTTTGTAAAAAAGACAGTCTATGATGCTGTTTAGAACAACATTCAGTATGTTTGGTTTGAGTTTTTTGAATTAAGTTTTTTGAAAATTAATTTTTTTGTTTTTTATATTTTTTTATTTTAGGTGAATATTTTTAAAATTTCAAATATTTTTTTTACTTTTTTAGATGCATCTTACTAAGATGTGTCTAAAAAGTAAAATATTTGTGAAAAAATATTTTAAAAAATTAATAAATACACAAAAAAATGAAAAATATATTATTATTTTTTTAATTATATTTTTTGTATTTAGTGAATTTTTTAAATATTTTTTTCATAAAAATTATACTCTTTAAGTGTATTTATGTTAAGTGTGTCTAAAAATTAAAAAAATTGTTTAAAATATTAAAAAAATTTAGTAAAAACAAAAAAATATGAAAAATAAGAAAGTAGAATTTTTTGAAAAATATTTTTAGAAAACTCAAACCAATTTTTTTCATTGAAAAATTATTCCAAATCTATATATTATATAAGGAAAATGAGCTTTTTAGGGAGAAACCTTCTAAAAGTTTCAAATCCTTATTTTAAAATTATTAATTTTTAACAATTAAGAAAATTCTCGTTGGTTAGATTCCATTTACTTTCTATTTTACAATTTTACATCGAAAAAAGATAAAGATAAAAAATAAATAAATAAATAAATAAAAAGTAAATTGTTTCATTTACATAAAGAAAGAAAAAGTGAAATAAGTTGTTTCACATATATAAAGTATTACAATCCCACATTGAAAAAAAGAAAAAAGAAAAAAAAAGAGTGAATTATTTCACTTATATAAAGTGAATCTTATAAAGGAGATTTTAAGGGAGAAACATTTTAGAGGTTGCAAGCCCTCATTCTAAAATTATTAAATTTTCTTAATTTTAAATAATTAAGAAAATTCTCATTGGTTAGTTTCCATTTACCTTTTATTTTACAATTCCAAATAGAAAAAAAAATAAGGAAAAACTGAATTGTTTCATTTACATAAAGTGAATCCTATACTTCAATTTATATAAATTATTGAATTTTCTTAATTTTAAACAATTAAGAAAATCTCCATTAGTTAGTTTCTATTTAACTTTTATTTTATAATCTCATATTGGGAAAAAAATGAAAAAGTAAATTGTTTCATGAATCTTATACTCCGATTTATATAAGCAAAAGAAGATTTTTAGTGAGACCTTATAATCAATACTAAATTTTTTTTTTTTGATTTTCTTAATTTTAAATAATTAAAAAAATCTACATTGGTTAGCTTCCATTTAACTTTTATTTTACAATTCCGTTTTGATTTTAAAAATAATTTTGTATGAGATTTTGAAACTCTCATAATATTTAATTTTAAAATAATTATAATCCTACATCGAAAAAAGAAAGAAAAAGTGAGTTATTTCACTTATATAAAGTAAATCTTTATATTCTCATTTAATATTATAGTATTATGCATATTTCAATTCAAAATGATTTGTATTTCAAGATAAAATTTAAAGGTTTTAATTAATTAATTTTGTTATAAATTGGTTAGTCTTTTGACTTGGCTGATTAGGTTGGATCGTTTTCGGTTTGACTGATTTACTGGTTTAACCACGATTTTAGCTATTTTATCAAAATATGCTATTTAGATTTGTTTGATTTGAAATAAACTAATATTGACTTTATTAAAAATTAAATGACTAAGATTGCTTGATTAAAAATGAACTTCCCGTCCAAACAATTGTTAACTTTTATTTTACAATCTCACATTAAGAAAATGGGCAAAAATGAGTTGTTTTATTATATAAACTTTATGCTCCCATTTAATATTGTAGTATTATGTATGTTTCAATTCAAGACAATTTAAATTTTAAAATTAAAATAAAATTAAAAAGTTTTAATTCATTAATTTTTGTATAAGTTGGTTGGTCCTTTGATCTAGTCAATAGGGCGAACCGTTTTCTGTTTGACTAATTCGCTAGTTTAACTGTGATTTTAGCGGTTTTATCAAAATATATTGGTTAAATTTGTTTGATTTGAAATAAATAAAAAATTGACCTAATTAAAGATTAAACGGCTAAGATTGTATGATTCGAAATAAACTTTCCGGTCAAACAATTGTTAACTTTTAAACAATTAAGAAAATTCTTATTGGTTAGCTTTTATTTAACTTTTATTTTATAATTCCACATCGAAAAAAGAAGGAAAAAGTGAATTGTTTCACTTACATAAAGTGAATCTTATGCTCTCATTTATATAAGCAAAATTAGATTTTTAGTGAGAAGTCTTATGATCAATATCTCATACTAATTTTTTTTGATTTTTCTTTAATTCTAAACAATTAAGAAAATCCCAATTAGTTAGCTTCCATTTAATTTTTATTTTATAATTCCACATAAAGGTTTTTATTTTAGAAATAATTTTGTATAAGATTTTAAAATTCTCATAATATCTCTCCTTAAAAGTATTCTTTTATAAAATATATAGATATATCGATAATCTCAATGTCACCCTTACGGCTCCTTAATACAAAAATTATGAGATAATTATGATAATTTTAAATTTGTATTTACAATTTATAAATTATGAGATAGATTATTATAATTTTAAATTTATATTGTGCCGATGTTAAATTTAAATTAATACATTGATTTTCATATTTAATAACAGTTTAAATTTTAATAAAATAAAATTTAAAATTTTAATTAATTAATTTTTGTGTAAGTTAGTTAGTCTTTTGCCCTAACTGATTAAACTAAATCATTTTTTATTTGAATGATTTGTTGATTTAACCATGATTTTAACGATTTTATATGTTACGATGATTCTTTTTTACTCATTAAGTTTTTAAAATTTCTTTAATTATTTCTTTTTTCAAAAAGCAATATGATAATTTTTTTAAATTCATATATTTTTATTTTAAAATAGTGAAGTATTAGAATTATATCATTTTTTTATAACAAAACATAATTTTAATTATTAATTGTTAATACAACAATTTTAATCTATCTATTCTGTATATTATATTAAAGAAACATTTGAAAAAAAACTGTTAAATTCATATATAAAATTTTATTTATGAGATAAAATATAAAAAAAATTAAATATAATGCTCGTATTTTTAATAAATAATATATTAGTTTATCATATGCATAGAACAGGTGATATGTTAGTAATTATGAAAGCAAAAATGCAAGGTAGTCAGCAATTAGTAATCCAAAACAAAAAATAAGTAAATCAGTGACTACAATTAAAGCTATTATGCGTCTTCATCTTGCCTAGCCCGACATGCTTAGAAACAAAATCAGGAACCATCAAAACAGAACAAGAGCTACCATCAGAAAAGCAAAGCCCACAGAAGTACCAAGAATTGGCTAGCTAAGTTTCCAATTTCATAACAAAGAAAATTGAAAAAAATGGAAAGCAACAAACTTAATACAACTAAAAGAAAAACCTTGTGCTTTCCTCCATCCAAAAAGAGAAATAAAAAATGAACCTAGTGTTTTTGCTCTCTTTAATCCATATACAATGAATACTTCCATTTCAACACAGATGACCTTGTCTGCCCCCAAAAACATCCAATCTGCCACTGGCAGTGAAGGAGGAGGTTTAAATGTCCCGCAGCACTTCAACTCCAAATATTGTTTTTTCATGTCTTCTCCAACCAAGATTAGATCTCTCACCATCATTCGATGCAACACTTTATGCAGAGGTCTCCATTGAACAAATTATTTATTTGCAACCCAACTCAACAAGATGTGTTATATATATATTCTCCAAAAACTTAGATAACACTTGCACTTGCCCCAGGACGAGAAGAGATACAGAACTCCAAAGAGTGATCATTACGCAGGCAAAGATAGACACATGTGAAACTATGGAGCAACTCCGCCCAACATGAAAACAATAACAAGTTCAAAGGTAGCCACATACTGGGACTATGGAGATTCATTCCTGCAAACACAAGCCAACAGATGTACATTTAGTCAATAAAATCCAAAATCAAGGAGAAAAGCGAGCATAAAACTAATCTCAAAATAATAATAAAATAAATAAATAAACAAATTGTGAAAGGTTATAAATCTTTAATGACTGCACTTGACGTAGTATCAGGGATTCACAGTTTGTTTAAAATGTTGAAATTACATGATAAATTTGGTAACTCTACATTTTGCGGAAAACAGCATTTTATCTTTCAAACTGAAGATTCTCTCAAGCATGTAAGCTCTGTAGTTAATGCAATCAATATGCTGTACACAATAATTTGCACCTTCATAATGGACAACAAGATTAATTTCCAAAGTTGTCCCAACTATATCCCTATTTAGCTTGCTCAAGTAAGATAATTGTTACTTTGGTCAAATGAGATACTACGAACTAGAATGATAATGGAGTTGGTTTGCAAGCAAAACCCAGAAAAGCACAACATGAACCTCAAAGAGGTAATTACTTGTGGAGGGGAGGAACAAGTATTCATTCTAAATTTAAAAAAGAGATGGGGCAAAGTGTTCCAAAACAGTCATAACCCTTGTCCTGAAACACAAGCTCCTGCCCCTTATATATGTGTGTGTGTATATATGCCTGTATATTTTTATAGACTTTTTTTTTTTGGGTATATTTTTGTAGACATTCAAACACACAACAGACACACACACAAAGGGCATGTTTGATTAACAAGGATTAATAGTGAGGGGATTAACAATCCGTGATATTAGTGTAGGATTGGTTGTCCAGCGGGATTAGTGAGATACATAATTCTCTCGTCCACATTTGTTTTGCAATATATATATGGAAATATATAATCCCAATTATATCCATGTTTTGCGCTATTAGTAGTAGGATTAAAAAATTTGTCAATTTTGTTGGATAAAATGGCCATTGGAATCTAATTTGAATAATAAAATTTGCAATCAAACAATGGAATGTGAGTCCATGGATTAATAATCTCAATCATATGTTATAATAAGCCTAATCAAACAAGCCCAAAGGGAAGCCAAGAAGATAAGAGTTCGTATCTAACAAGCACAAACATGGACACGTGACACAATATAGACAAGTAAATTTTAAAAAAAAGGTAAGACACGACATATGGGAGACATGCACAAAACATGTAGTTTTACATATTCACCTACATGTCATTGTCATATATAAGGATAAACACTTATTATATGTCAAGTATAATGCGATTTTATTCAAAGACAATAACAAAATGCTATGTAAAAATTACATTAATTTTCTTTTACCATTGGGTTTCAAGTTATTTTATTCAAACTTGTACTATATTTCATGTGTGCCTAAGCTATATGCACGTGTTCTCCAAGTGTCCAAAGCATGTCTTGAGTCTAGAGAATTTTAAAAAATAGTGGGACATATTTTGAGGTGCTGACAAGGGTCAAGAAGTGTCTCATGAGTGTTGTGTTGTGTCGTGTTGGTGTCCAACATGGTATCGGACACAACACGCTATCTTCTTAAAAGTGTCTGTGTTTCTTAGGTTCATATTATTATCCTCAATGAATCAATTGGTGCACATTAGACAAACATACTACTCACAAATGTCTCATGATCTTTTACATTGTTTACTGTAGTATATACATTTAATATGTTTAATTGACTTTATTCCCAAAATAATATTTGTAAAATGTAGTTTCCATATTAAAATTATATTATGATGTGGTAAGTAATTTTTGTTCTTGTCCTTGATTAGTTACCACAAACTTTCAGTTTCCACATATCATTTGCTGAAAGAAGTTCAATATTTTCTAGAAATGGCATAAATATAATACATATAGAGCACAATAACAACTGATTTGCGTTACAGAACATGGACTACGGTTTGATATTCAGAATATAGCTAGCATTTTGCTCATGATTTTAATTGTATACGCAAGCAAAGAACATAAGGGCCAGCTGAAATTCAAACAAGCATGCTCATGTAAATGATAAACAAGAAAAGGAGTTACAGTTATGGTTTGCTGAGTGTTGACTTGGCTGTCCAGGGTCGATTAGACTTAACTCCATATCATGAGTGGCTGTCCAACCAGGTTCATATGTTTCTAGAAATCCAATCTTTGCCTTGTTAGGCAGATCATGGGGATGAACAAATGGCACTCCTGGTGGCCACCCAATTTCCATTCTTATATTGGCACATGGGCTATCAAGTGTGTGGATGTGACTTTCACACTCCTTCAGGGTGCAAAACCTCAGTTTGATGCCCTTCTTATCAGCGATGTCCTGAACCCTCTCCTTGAGAACTCGTTGTGCCTCAAGCCGCAATCTCTTTGAAGGTGGCAGTGGTTTGCATCTCGAGTTATTCTTTCTCCTCCTCAACAATGGCTTCATAGATCCTGTACGAGCATTTCATCGATCCAAGGACCTGTTATTACAAACTTCTTACTAAGAGCTACACCACACAGGAAAAAAAGACAACCCAACATCATGATTTCTTTTTGATAAGTGATCCAAAATCAAGATTTCCAATCAATGGAACAATAAAATACTATAAAAATTCATCATTTCTTTCTGCCAATATGACACAGCATACTATATTAAACACACCTCTGGGTCGATCAGTTGCCCCTTTTTCCCTGCTCTTTTTTCTCTAAAAGCAGATAAAAACATCAACCTCATGTAACATTGGGACCACACACCACAAAACAAAAACAAACAAAAAAAACTCCAGACTTTCCTCCTCTTACTGATAGTGAGAATGCCAGCATAAATATTGGAGAATGGCCCCTTCATTATGTTCAAGGGCTGGGTCCCTTAATTATCAAAAATAATAACCACCTTTTTGAATGTTAGTAGATTATGAGTTGTAAAAAAAAACAAGTGTAACTGTAGATGCTTTATGTGCTTTTACTGAAAATTCCTTTATACAGACTAACAGTACAAGATCGAGGTCAGAAAATGATGCTCAACAAATAACCCTTCATAAGTCTTTAAATTTCATCCATTGGCTAGGCTGCAAAGTTGATATTAAAATATGTAGCCTGCTAGTGGTTTTCAATCAAGGATGTAGTGGCTAATACAAACTGTGCTTACAACATTAAACCCTGCAAGTAGTGTCAAAAAATGAATTATTTGTGGTAGAACAGATCAAGGGCTGAAGAAAAACAATGAATTTAAAGCATTTATGCGTCAAACACTGCACCTCAAAGCATTTCATAGGTGACTTGCTCCAAGGTGAGCATTGATATTTAAGGGCTCACTGAGTTTTTGACACAATAAGCATAATTTTGTAAGCTTTAGTACAGTAATGGCTCAGCAAAAAGGTTCAATCCCTTAAAGTAAAAAAACATAGTAATATTGTTCGGAAATTTGCATGGGCAGCTATGGTATACTATATATGCTAAGAAAGAAACTTCAAGGTATTTCATGAGCTTCTTAAAGATCCAGAATCACCAATTACTTGCCTTTCTAAAAGCCAGTCATATCCATTCAACAACAAAACTTTAGCCATGTGAAAGAACTTTAATTGACCCAAAAATTTAAAAGGGCTGTACAAACACACAACGAAAATTTTCCAAATAAGAAAACAAGTATTAGAATGCTCCATACCGTCTTGGGCTGCAGGAAAATTGAAACTTGGGAAACTCTGCCTGTTAAATAGTTGATCAGTCGGGTGCGATCTCTGCATGAAGTCATCCACTGGTACTGGAAGCTGGAATTGAGCTTCAACATCATGACCAGCTGCTCTCATTTCTGAACAATTAAGACTCGTCATTGATTTAGGCATGAGTTTGAAAGACAGAGAACATCGTCCAAACAAGTTACCCTGCAGATTACCAATCTCTGTCCTGTGCAGCGCAGGGCTTACATAGCCAGCAGTTGCCTGATACAGAGCAAGTCCAGGGTAAACAATGGCTTCTTGGGGGCCAAGATCCTCATCTACAAGGACCCAACGACCATGAAAGTCTCTTATATGTAGGCCTGCCTTATCTGACTTAACAAGAGATATCAGGCTTTTATCAACTTGTTGCTCATGCTCAGAAAACATGACCAACTGACCATCCTCTTGGGTAGTCAAGTTATGGTGTTGAGCTCCCTGAAATGATGGCCTTGCATGACAACAGATTGACAGTAATGAGGATGAAATTTCTCGATTTCTCAGGGGAACATTATCGAGTATTTCTGTAAATGGAGAGCTACGCAAATTCAGGTAGAAGCTTATGGCATCCAAAATATCTCTGGCAGCTTTCCCAAGCAGTACAAATATATCAGCCAAACCAGAAGGAGCAAATTCCATTTCATTGTTCGGCTCCATGGGAGTCAGGCCAGGTCTGAAATCATAAGTTTCTTGCCACAGTTGAGGATCTGCATAATAACCAGAGGTTTTGCACCATTCACGGGAGTTATTCGTATGAATCATGTCCGCAGATGGATAGGATGGTCTTTGATGGAAGTAGAGACGAGCAGATTCCAAACACGACCTTAAAAGAGCAGCATCAGTGGGTGGTAATTGAATGATAGCAGCAGAATATTGAGCCAGTGATTGCGACAAAGTCGAAACTGACAATTTGTACAAATCAGAAGGAAGGCCTTCAGAAGGTATCAGATCACTGAGCTTCACACGACCCAAAGATGGCAGGCCATTGCCTGCCATGGAAGCCTTTCAAGATGTCTCACGGGAAAAATAAACCCAGGTCAGCTACTTAATTGGCTGCATAGATGGATCGGAAAATGGCATTAAGTGCAGGCAAACTATGCTGAAAATCATTGTCTTTGCACATGAAAAAACTATTCAATTGGCTCATCCTAATATTGGTCTTCACAAGCAATTTAAAGGTCCACTAAGAAATAGAAATGCATATAAGAATAAGGGTCCTGCAAGTGACCGCCCACTGTGCATTCGTTAAGAAGCAAATAATGCAAAGATAAGTTAGAATTTCAATACACATTTCACATTTTCTCATACAAATCTATATATATGTATAACTTTATCATATTTTTCAGTGCACTTTTTACCCACATAGACGTGGTTAGCATTTCCCTAGTCCGATTAAAAAATCCACAATTCACCGAATCTTTTGGGCCATGAAAAGCACAATGGAGCAGCTGATTGAGTTTCAAAAGTTGAAAATTAAAACCCATTACGTATCTTCTTCGATTCTACTCACCATAAGCAAAAATCAGTTTTCTAATCAATTATAAACATTTATTAAAGGGAATGAAACAGGAATTCATTAGCCAAGAAAGAGCCATATAAGAACATACACCTACATATAGTTATACATACACAGACACGCACATACATACATATGTATACACAACTTAGAGAGAGAGAGAGAGAGAGAGAGAGAAATAAGATGACTTACAATACTTAATTGTCGATGGAAATCAAATATAATCTTGATTTCAAAAGAATTGCTAGGGCTTTGTATAATAAGAAATCGATTCCAATGTTTCAAATTGAAGAATTAGAGAAAGAGACAAGTGATTTGGTCGTAGGGACTGTGCTTTCACTGTAACTATTCGACGAGCAACTTCACAACAGCTTGCTCTCTTCTACTTCTTGTCTCTCTCTCTCTCTCTCTCTCTCTCTCGCTCTCTCGGATTCGGTCTTCGTTCTATTTTTTCATTTGATTTCAGACGAGTCCTCTTATAATTATATTTCGTGTAATTTGCACTTGCCACCCCTTTACGTATTAAAATTAGACATCAGTCCCTTTGTTTGAAAATTATGCAAAAACCTTCGCTGCCAATATTATAAAATATTTGATCAATTAAAAAAATAAACTATAGATCTTTAGGACCCAGAGACTGGTTTTTTTTTCTCCAAAAAAAAATTTAAGGTCAAATTATTATTAAATTTATAAAATTTAAATGTCAAAATACTTTTTTTTTTTTTAATAAATATCAATTAATCATGTAAATTTCAAAAATATTATCATAGAAGTATTAGGTACTTACTCTATATAAATAGGCGAAATATGTTGAGTATAGCTCAAATATGACATGGTTACGTTCCGTTTACTTTCACTTTTCTGGATACATTGGGGGCAAAAATATAAATTTCATAAAAATAAAGATACTAAAACAATTATATTATGCCAATTTCAAAATATTATCTTGTTAACGTGTGTTATTAGAGCACATATTAAAAAATATTTTAGAAATTATGTATTATTTATTGCATTTACTTTTAATTTTATTAACATGCACTATAAGAGTACACATTAACAAAATATTTTTTACAAATATAAAATATTTTTACAATTATCAAAAATATAAAAAATACATTAGTAACATACAATTATAAAAAATAAAAATAAAAAAAACATTAAAATATAATACATAACGAGTTAGATTTTTACCACTAGAGAGATGTGTAGATTGGATCCTTAACAAATTGTGACATTAAACTCTACTGTATACATTATTTTAATTACTATATACATTTGATTTTATCTTTGTTATAAATTATAAAATTATATTTATCCATATATTACCACATCAATATCTTTTTATTTCAAAAAAAAAAAAAACCTATCTATGTACCTACACCTTAATATTTAAAATATATTTTGAGAATCCAAAATATTAATTTTTCTTGTAAATACTATAAATTATATGGATTAACGAAGATTTTGTAAATTGACAACTGTGGCCCTATAAATTTATGCAGATGCATAAACCCCAAAAAATAATATTAATTGTAAGGGTTTATGAAAATTTCATGAATGGTTTGAATAAATGAGCATATTTAATCTCATGGTTGAAATAGATCACACTGCATATTAGTATGCATTCAGCACATATAAATCTCAAAAGGACAACATGGTTTGCTTGGACTGAATTAAATTGCTAAAATAATTTACAGTCCAACTATTAATTCACTGCAACAGCTTAAACAGGCAACACTCCTGGTACATTTGTATCAGTCAATAGTAAGAAAGTTACAACAACACAACATACCATCCATACAATAAGCGGAACAGTTGTGCTATGAACTCAAAAGATTTTCACAACTATCCAAACGGACCCTCAGATTTACCACTCCAAGCTAAAACTCATTTTCCCTTTCATGTACCTATCAGGGGATCTGAGCGCCTTCTCTTGGAGGCTCATTGTCACCCAACTGCAGCGAAACAACAATACCCTCATCGGGGGCAGCTCTCAACGCAGATAGATTCTCAGATGCAGCCCTGTCCTGTTTGTTGTTTTGGTGCGGCGGAGACCAGCCATTGAAGCTTGGAATGAACTGGTGTTCAACACTTGGACCCATCTTGATCTTGTCTTCTGAAGGAAACTCGGTTTCAATTGGTGATGAATTCATGTCTGGGCCAACCGCTCCATCTTCCAGAGGGATATGCTGGATGTGAAGACCAAGAGGTTCAACTTTGTCCTTTGGGAGAACTATGTCGGGAGGTGAAGAATCATCAACTGTCGAGCCAACAGCTGTTGCAGAAGCAGCTCTCTGTTCTCGCACTGCTACTACAAGTAACAAAAATATACCCGAAATCAGAATGAGATCTTAACATCATGCAAAACAAATGGAAAGAAACATGAATAATCATTTCGCCAAATAGACAAACTTGCTGTCAGGAAAATGCAGTTGGGAAAATGGGTAAAGAAAATCGGAACCATAGAGCAATAAATTGAACATACAAAGGCAAAGAAGCATTTTTAATATATTACATTACAGTAATGCTACGGACCTAGACATAAAAACCCAGAAAATACCCAGAATTTCACATCAATAGCAGATTCATTTCATATGTGGATCCTACACTTCATCAATTCAATCTCCACCACCCAAACCCAATTTTGGGTACGTTCTAGGACCCTAGTTTTTTTTATTACATTAAAATATCATAGCACAAAATAACAAAACATCATCTAGGGAAAATGAAGAAAACCTTTTAGTGCCTCGTTACTTGTGATGATATCAAGTTCAAGAAGAATGAGCAGGCGCCCAAGATCAACCCCACTTGTCCAATTTTCCGGAGGTTGACCAACTTTCAACTTAAGTCGGCCCCTGTTAGCAGTTCCACCCCATATGATCCCAATTGGCCTAGGCTTGTCCCCATTCCCACCCTTTAGTATGATTAGGCTTCCACTGTCTCCTTCAAGATCGAATGTCTGCTGGTTCTCACCCACGACGAGAAAATCAGTCAAAAAACATATCCCTTTCTCGTCATTGTACTCAAGGGCATAAGCCAAAACCGTTCCAGTTGTCAGGCCAGAGCTTCTTCCAACCTTCATCACTTGCTTTCCAATAAGGGTATTGATGGGAGACTGCAAATCTATAATTTTCACATCTCCAATCTCTCCTACACCTTTCACTGATGTAGTAACAGTGGACATGTCAAAATCATCAGCGAAAGGGATGAATGCCCCATCTGCTCTGACAAATGTCTCTGCAGGTGACCACATCGTAATTGTACACATAGGAATCAGGATGTTAGAAGAACATCAAAACATTGGAAACCGCATTAGCAGAAGTACAAATTTAATCAGGAGAATATCTATACCACACACATTTGTCCCCCAAAACTATGTAGTTTGTTGGGTGATCAAATCTGTTATCAGAAATACTTTACCTGGATTTATGCCAGCAAATATGCCATACCAAAGCTCATCTGTGATGAATGAAGTAGCCCTCTCCACTGCACCAAGATATATACCAGGTCCAAGTGTGGGTGGCAATGGATGGAACATTTTCTGATTGGGGTAATCCAAGTCCACTGCAACATGCCGGTTTGTGAGGAAACCAACTTGTCGATTGCCTGTTTGGCTCCTCACAATAGCACCCAAAGTCCCATAGGTCTCCTGATTTGCTACCTATACATATTAAATATGGTCTAAATTATCATTAAGTAATACAGTGGGAAAATTATAAAAAAAATTAATTCAAAGAATTATCTCAAGGAAGAAACAGAAGCAATAAACAAAGAAAATTGGAAATTAGGGATATCTATAGAACATATATCGAATGTTAAAAACATAAAATTTTCCAATGTTTTTTTTTACTTCACAGGTTGTATGGCTTATTTCTTATGTTCTAAGTAGCTGCCTGCAAAGGTTCTTGGGGTAGACCAAACAATTCAAATAATGAATGGATTCATTTTTATGTGTTTTTGCATGATTACCCATCCATCTTAATACCATCATTCAAGGTGGGTTCTATTGCCATGCTATTTCTTAACTGGTTAGTATTTTGAATAAAGTACAGTGAGCCTCAATTCTCTCTAGCGAAACTTGTATCATCTTATACCATGAAGTTGAGCTGGCCTCAGTTTTTTTTTTTTTTGGGGGGGGGGGGGGATAAATTCAGCAAGCATAAGCCGCCTCAGAGACATTTCTCCAGTTCATTCATCTTGCTGTAATTTTTGTCTGCAAGGTCTTCTTAAATCTTCACTTCATTCATTTTGAAGCGAGTCATTTGTGAAAAATGATTATCAAAAGTTATTGACTCATAAGGACAGTGGACCACCAAATTATGTTCTAAGCCAAGGTTATGTTGAAGCGATATGATTCATATGATCCTTGGGAAGATAGAAACATAGAAGCCTGACCAGGACCATCATTAAGTGAGTTTTAAATAACCAACCTTAATGCATTAATCACTATATATTTGTAGTTCAACATATATGCAGGCATTATTATGTACAGAGATTAACAACAACAACAAAAAAAGGCATGTTCCCACCATATTAAGTGATATCAAAACAATAGATTGTAATAACTTGAGCATACCTGAGACCCTGAACTAATGCAGGGGTCACTCCCACGGAGGTCATCCACTATCTCCGTGTACAACTGCTCCTTGGGAGCTGGCTCAGGTGCGCCAAAGTATGAGAACTCCACCACATCCACATCGCACCATACACCTCCCGGTCCCTGAAAGGTTGTAAAAGCCATTTTAACCTCAAAGCAATACTAAGCAATAACAAAATGGAAAGTATCTAACAATAACATGCAAGCCTCACAATGCAAGTATATTAAACCTCACCAGTTCAACCCCTCCACAACAACACACAGAAAATAAATTAATAGGGACGGAAGATTAAAAAATAAACATCCTTGCCTAACCTCTAGAGCAGTGGGTAGACACTGGATGGGGCTGAGCCATTGCTTGTGAACTTTCCGGGAAACAAAAACTAAAATCGCTGGAATATCAGTCAAAACACCCCGTCGGATACGAAACCCAATTGCTGTGCCAAGACTGTAACATCTCAAGATTTTGCTATGAAATGCCCTAATGGTCATGAGCTCAAGCAAGGTGGTTGCTTGCTGCCCTTTTGGCAACCGATTAAGAGTTTCAGGTAGCACCCCTTTCTGTAGGTTGGCAAAATAGTTTGCCCTCTCTTCAGCAGCATCATTTAATCGACTGGAAGTAGGCCATGAAAAGTAAGCAGCATTGCTCTCAGAATGTTGTCCAGCAGAAGTATAAGGTTGTAGTGCCGGCGGGCTAAGTGAAGGCAGATTAGTGTGACTGCAACAGTTTCGTTCAATATCCAAGGCCGATTCCTCTGATGGGGTTGAACCAGAGCAACGAGTCATATTCAACCTTGCCTGCTCCATCTTTCAGTCTACTAGGACAATAGTTTAATGTTTCAGCAATGGTTTATATACTCCATCCACACAAAAAAATAAAAATAAAAGTTTATATACGTCGTAAACAAACAGAAACTCCAGGGAGTAAGATTTTCCTTGGGTCTTCTTTTCTTACTTCCTATATACAGTCTCCCAAGTTTTAAGCATAAAAAATTAAAACAAGAAAACAAAATGTTGTTATGTCTGACTATCCTCATAACAAAAATGAAAGCTAGTATAGAGCCTATTATGCTCTACAGGGTCAAGGATAATGCATTAAAACAGTTCCCACAAAAGCGAGTGAGCTATAGGGAAAGCAAGAATCAGATTGTGGGATAATGAAATAGATAGTCAAAAAGAAGTGAAAGGCAAGGTAAAAGCAGTAAAGAGAAAAAGAACAAATACAACGAGTAACAAAAGAATTATATTTTCAGGTTCAAATTTCGAAAACAAAAGAATGAAAAAGGGATCAACCAAATGTTCATGAAACAACAGAAATCAGTCAAATGTCGTACATATATAATTTTTCCCCTTTTAATCATTAAAGCTATCTAAAAAAAATTAAATGAAAACCATAAAATGAAATGTACAAAATAAACAATCAAAGATTACCAATTCAAAGTCTAACAAGAAGCAGAGTTCGGAACAACCCAGAACGGCAAACAACAAGTAAAGTAAAATAAAACTAAAACACAATCCGATGAAGCAAATATATATGTATATATTGTTTCTTTCAAACCCAGAAAGCAAAAGTAAGAATTGTGAGCTAACAGACACAAGTTCAAGCATGAAGATTGTCAAAGAAATCACATGAAGTTACAAAAAAAAAAAAAAAACTTACCGATCAACAACGGCAAAGAAGATTATGGTCTGAAAGTATTTTCATGCCCTAACAGTCAAATTTGAGCGAATAATCTCTCTTAATTGTTTTGCTGAGAGTCCCAATCGACGCCGTGATAAACCCAGAGACTGCAGAAATGGAGAGAGAGAGAGTGAGAGAGAGAGAAATAGCATGCTCAGAAAGAGAAAACAAAGGGGGAGAGAGTGAGCGTTCTTGGTGAGGATTAGCTATCCTGTGAAGAGCCTCATGGTACTTAGGGTGAGCTCTCTCTGTGTTGGCTATTGGATTGGATTGGATTGGATTGGTTTGATTTGATGGAGATGAGTTTAGGGGTTTTGATCTTGTAATGAGTCGGCACGGATTTCAAAGGAATTCACCAATCCTATGATGCGAGCGGAAAGAATTGTTGTTGGTGGGTCCGGAGATTATTTTTTTTTATCAAGAATGGTAGATTGAGACTTTTTTTTTTTTTTTTTTTTAACTCCTTAATTTCTTTTGAATCTCAATCATTAATAATGTGAGTTTATACATATATAAATGAGTGTTGCATATATATCAATGGTTGAAATCTAAAGAAAGTTGTTGGAGTCCAAAAAAAAATGTGAGTCTCAAGTATTTTTCTTTTTTTATTTTTATTTTTAAATAAATTACACTTATTTACTCTAAAGTTTTTGACAAATACGGAAACTTCTTTTGTGATTTCAATAATTACAAAATTTTTCTGTATTTTAACTGGCAATATCAAGATTTTCTCATTTTTTGACTATCATTCATATAACTAATAGAAGATGCTAATGTACCAATGGGGGTTAGTCCAAGTGAAAAGAGACTTGGATCGCTTAAGCAAAGGTCTCAAATTCAAACCTTTGTGAATGCAGTAAACCCTCTTGGGAGAGGACCCCGCATATGCGCCTGGTAACTTTCTCGACGGATTAATCCTAAGTCCAAAAAACCTAAAAATACCGTGAGAGACCTAAAAATAGAAGATGCTAATGTCATCAAAGATAAATATTGAAATACATATAATATGCCTGTTTGGCAGAGCTTAATTACAACTTATTTCAACTTTCAGCTTAATTTAAACTATTTTGATGTGTTTGGTTTAGCTTATAGCTTATAGCTTATAACTTTTTGGAAGTCAGAAATCAACTTATTCTTTGAGTGGAGTAGGAGATGTTTTAAGAATAAGTTCAAAATCAGTTTAAACTAAAAGTTATAAGCTATAAGCTGTTTAGGCATAAACTATAAACACATTCCTGACTCTACCAAAAGCAGACAATAGGCTTGGCACAATTATTCCAAATTTTCA
The DNA here is from genome assembly GCA_025200525.1 of Camellia lanceoleosa. Taxonomy (NCBI): domain Eukaryota; kingdom Viridiplantae; phylum Streptophyta; class Magnoliopsida; order Ericales; family Theaceae; genus Camellia; species Camellia lanceoleosa. The sequence goes on along the minus strand of CM045764.1, from coordinate 182,616,251 downwards.
ATTTATTTTGATGTGTTTGGTTTAGCTTATAGCTTATAGCTTATAGCTTTTTGGAAGTTAGAAATCAGCTTATTCTTTGAGTGGGGCAGGAGATGCTTTAAGAATAAGCTGGAAATCAGCTTAAACTGAAAGTTATAAGCTATAAGCTGTTTGTGCATAAGCTATAAGCAATTTCCCACAGCTCTACCAAACAGGGCCAATATCTTCAAATGTCTTGAACTCATCCATATCTTATTTCTCTCTCATCTGGTCGTCCTTCCTTCTTCCCCGTTTCTTATATACATTTTCCCTGTTATAAATTCACACTACAAAATAGTCATTACCTACAATTTCTAATAACCACCACTCAACTATTTATTCATAAAATTACCACGCCACCCTGGCTCCTAAAACCACCATCCACAACTTACAATAACCACCATTCCAAAATAATTTTAGATAACAGTTCAAAAAAAAAAAAACCAATTTTAGATAACAAAGCATCATTAACTTTTATCCATTTGCTTCAGGCCCAAACCACCACAACTTTTAGCCTTACTGACCTATCCTCATTTAACAAGATGAATCTTCCTATTCTCATTAGAACCTCTCCCAAAAAATGTATTGTTACACCGATCAATCGCCTTATTAATCGATTCTGGAATAAGAGTAGTTTGCATAGTGTAAACCGAGAATATAAGAAGAAACAGATTTTAATTCATACAAATCAAATAAAGAACAACATAAAATTGACCAAAAACCACCAAATAATTTTCCTTAACAAAATCAAAATTTAACAATCAAACAAATTATATCAATAAAGCAAAACTAGTTGGAAATTGAAACCTCTTGTCTGGACTCCTAAAATTGGGAAAATTGGTAGATTGAGCAAAAGGCAAGCTTAATCTCATCCCTTACTATATCTTACACCAATCTAGCAGTACAACCCCTTTTCGCTTTTGAAACCACCGTCGTTGCGTTTACCTCAGCCACAATCTCTTCATCTACTATTAAAACCATACCTATCATCACCTCTGTGGGTTGGATTTGGATCTGTGCAATTTAGAACCATACTCCACAGTGGTTGTTCGATTGCAAGAAATGCGAAACAAGTGTCAGTGGTAGTTCAGTTGCAGAGTTGTTTGAAGAAAGTGGGTTAAATTAGGTGTGGTGAGGGTCGTTGGTCGTCGTCGCGAGAGAATAAAAGAGGTTCGATTTCGTCGTCGGTGATCTCATGGTCAGAGTCGTCATCGAAGACCAAGAAGAGAGGCACCGTTAGATTGCGTTGAGAGGGTTCGATTTCACTGTCAGGAACATAGAGAAGGATAATGAAAGAGAAGAAAGAAACAAAGAAGTTATGGGTGATGGCTCTGGCTTAAAAAGAGTAAAAAGACATAAGGTTCGTTTGGTTTGATTTTCTGAAAAAATTTAAGAAATTTTCTCTACAAATAAGTTTTTAAAAGTAATCAAATTAAACAAATTTTCTTAAAATTTTTTTCTAAAACTTGTAAACCAAACAAGTTTTCCAAACAAATCTCTCTCTCACACATATCAAATCAATTACTTTTTCCAAAACTCTCTCTTAAAATCATTTTCCAAAACATCTTTTGAAAAAAACTAAACCAAACATGCTTTCGTACTTTTTATCTCTAAAACACATCTCTCAAACAAAAACCAAACATACCCATATTTTCGTTTTTTCACGCTTATTTTATATAAGTAAGTACTGTTGTTTGCGCAAAATTGACAGATTTGAAAATTTTTAATATTGTCAGTTAAAGTAAAAAAAGTCTGTTATTATTGAAATCACATGAGATCCTTATATTTGTTAAAAACGTTAGGGGAGGTAAGTGTAATTTATTCTTTATTTTTAGATGGGTACAGAGAAAATTTTAAGTCTCCGTTTGGGAAGTGGGTTGACTTTTTGATTTTTTGACTATTTTAGCTTGGGCTATTTTAGCCTGGTTTGGGAAGGACTTTTTGGCTTTTTAATTTTTTTGGTTTTTTTGTGAGAGAGGATTGTAATGATTATGGGTTGGATTTGATATTTTATTTTTTGTGACTAAAATAGCTTATTTTATTTTTTGTGACTATTTTAGCCAAAAAAACCTGGCTTTTTTCTTCCCAAACGACCCCAAAGAAAAATTACCATTGAGTATATTTTTAGAAAAATAATTACACATTTTTTGAAATTTTTATGATTTTAATAATTAATATTTATATAATTTATCATTTATCATTTATATGTAATTAATTTGTAAATTTCACAAGTGAGTAATTTTTCCAATTTTAAACGTGAATAATTTTTACTCACGTTGGACTTTGGTTGGGCTATTTTGCAAATAAACTTATTATTATTTTTTAAATTTTAATTTTATATAAAATTATTTCACAAGAATAATATAATAGTATTATTTTTATAAATAAATTTATCTTTATAAATATTTTATTTGTATATTATTATTTTTTTAATTTTTGTTAAGATGTAGTATTTCTTTGCTCTCAACTAACTAGTATTTGAATTAGAGGTGGTCACAGTTCGGATTTGAGCGGTTTATGGGTCAATTTGGATCCGCCCGTACCTATGCGGTTTGGGAAAAGTCAACCTGCAACTGCCCGTAGTGCGTTTTGCAATTTGTGCGGCTAAGGTTGGCGGATGTGTGGGCAGTTTGCGGATTAGACTTTTTTCTTTAAAAATTATTTTTGAGCCTTTTTTTTTCCCATTTCGTAAATATTTTTTTGGACCATTTTCTAAATTTATTCTAAAATGCTCTAACATTAATAATTAATAATTAATGAATTAAAACTTATAACATTAAAAACACAACAAAATCAATTCCTAACACAAACAAATCATTCAAAATCCTAAATTAAATCATAAACTAAAACACACATCTTTCAAAATCTTAAACTAGATCATCAATCTCATTCACTAGATACTTACAACCCAACAATACAATTAAAATAAAATCATTCAAAATCCTAAGCTTACCTAAAAGTAATTCTTCATTAATTTTTACATTCATCCAAAATAAAATACAATAAGAAAAAAAAAAAAAAAAAACCATTGTCAAACTTCATTCAATTCAAATTCATAAAATAAAATAAAAATATTTGCAAGATCTCAAACTAAATGAATCACATCCAACTTTCAAATTTTCCAATTCCATACATTTGGTTGATGAATCCTGCACAAAAACAAATTGAAAAATAAAAACTTTAATCTTCAATCTTCATAATCTTCAATCTTCCTAATTCCTTTGACAAAAAAAGTGTAAAAGAATAAAGTAATGAAAATATAAATAAATGTCTATATATTGCATCTCAATATAGTAAGAAAATGTGTTGAGTGTATGAAAAATTTACCAATGAGCAGAGGGATTAGAATTCAATTATGGTATCAATATTATAAGCTAAACTTGAAGATGAGCTTGACTCCAAAGTATTTAATTAGAAGTCAACAGGAGAAGATCAATAAAATTTACATTAGAAAATGAATAATACAAATAAAAATGAAGATAAATAAATTATCATATTACTCAAATTCCTTCACATCATTCATTATCTTTCGAAGAGAAATTGGAAGATTGTTTTGAAGCAAATTTTGAGTACATACAAGAGCTTCAATCATAGAAAGCGAGAGTGAACTACGAAATGGGTCAAGAATACGCCCCCTGTACTAAAAGTCGACTCTGATGCAATGGCAGAAATAGGCAAAAATAGGTACTTTACTTTGTAATCAAGCTCATCTTCAAGTTCAGTGCTCTTAGACGTTGCGGAGAGAGAGAGAGAGAGTCGATCTTGTAAAGGTCGATCGGTGCGAGCTACGCAAATGAAAAACGAGAGCGAGTGAGATGAGAAGAGAGCTACTTAGTGCCCTCAGATGTTTTGAGAGATTAGGGTTTCTGTAATAACCCCGACCCTGATTAGTGCTAATTGGGACTTAATTATGTTTAATAATAATTAAGGGAAAAATCTGGAATTTATTTATATGTGCATTGCATGACTTATGTGTTTTATCTGTTCGGTGTCGGAATATCTGTTTGTATTTTAAACTTTAAACTGCAAATGGGAAGCCTTATCGGCGCCCGATTCTGAAATTGATTAGTGTTTTGGACTCGTTAGATTTTATGTGATTTTATGGTAAGTTCAATTAAAATTCGAGTTGGAATGTTTAAATCTGATTAAATAACATTTTAAAAATGAACCTAGCTTAATTACCATTTTGCCATTATGGTGGGCCAAATTGTCTAAGTCTTAGATTAGCTCCTAGACAACATTTTAATCAGCCCATTCCTTCATCAAATTCGGCTAGAGAGAGAGAGAGAGAGAGAGAGTAAGTGTGAGGGGAGTTTGATTTCAACAAGAATTGCTAGAATAATTGGTAGGAGGGTTGCAAGTTTGAGCTCCCACACTTGAAGTTGAGAACTTAAGGTAGGAATTTCATTTTCTTGAATTAGAATTCAGATTTGTTCTTGCATGATCCTTGGTTAGATTGGAGTATGAAGTTGGAAATGGGTCTAGGATGTTGAATTAAGGTCCATAACATGCATGCATGTGTACATTCATAGAAATTGAGGTTGTTGGGTGTTAAATTTCTACATGCATGTGCATATTTTTGCTAGAGCCTTTGTGGTCAACAAATTTCTGAGTTACATGTTGCCTTGGATCATAATTTGAAGTCTTGAAATGGAATTGAACTCATGCATGTGTATTTAAACTTGGTTCTTGGAAATTTATGGTGATGATGCTCAAATTGACTCACTCTTGGGCAATGATTTTATAAATTAGCTTTTGAAACTTGATATACTATGAGTTTAAAGTGTTTCTCCAGGTTTTGGGCCCAAGAGGTTGAGTTTTGGGTTGTTGAATACTTGGTTTGAACTTGGGAGACAAATCTGGAAATTCCAGATTTGGCTTCCTCGCCGAAGCGAAAGCACCTTTTGTCAGGCTCCGCTCGAGCGAAAGCATCGAGCGAGATTTCCAGCAACCGATTTTTTCTTGTTTCATCGACCGCTCGGCGAAGGAAGGTTCGCCGAGCCTTTTGATTTTGGTGAGCTCGCTCGGCGAAATCGAGAGACGTCGCCGCGAAAAATTTCAACATCCAAGATTTTTTTCGTTTCATCGCACCGCCGCGAAGGAAGGCTCGCTCGAGCGAACCCTTTGATTTTGGGATCTCGCCGGCGAAGGAAGGCTTCGCTCGGCGAGACCCTGCTCAAGAACTTTTGAAAAAATGTTTTCTAAGGCATTTTTACACCCCCATTCCATCCTAGGCATTCCTAGGCCATGAGTTAGACTCCACACCAAGGTTAAGGGGTTAAGTACACACTTAGAATCGTTGATGTAGGTTTGGTACAATTTGAGTGCATGTTTCAAAGTGTGTATCCGTAATGTGTTATGTAGGTCACGTGCCGCAATCTGTTGACCTATTGACTTCGTCTACTTGTATCAACGCCCACTGTGAGTAATAACTTTGTAAAGTTATGTTCAATGCTATGTATTTTCAGTATATTATGATACGAAATGATTGGTTCTTGAAAAGCTATGATATGTTGGAAATGAATGAATGAATGTCCAGTTTTTCTGAAAAGTATTTGTGGCACCCTTAGTCCGGATGGCCCTTGCCTGGGGGTAACAATACCGTGGCTACTTGCGCGCAAGATATGGACCTTTGTGGTCGTTGGTACCAACTTTGTTGTAGTCTTCGGACCTGCTTGTTGTGGTCTTAGGATTTGCCTGTTGTGGTCTTCGGACCTACCTGTTGTGGTCTTAGGACCTGCCTGTTGTGGTCGTGTGATCTTCGGACCTGCCTGTTGTGGTCTTAGGACCTGCCTGTTGTGGTCTTCGGACCTGCCTGTTGTGGTCTTAGGACCTGCCTGATCTGATAGCTAATGGGTGTACCACATATGATCTTATGCAAAGTCTGAGTGTGTTTATGAATATGAACATGAATCTGAATCTATTTCTGATTTGACGTCTAATTATGCATAAGACTCTGTTTCTGTTAAGATTGTGCTTTATTGTAACTCTGTAGTGGACATCATTCATTAACCCCCTTTACTCTGTTTATTATTCACTGGGCTTTCGCTCACAGTTTACTATATATATGTAGGTAAGCGGACTCAAGACCAGGGCCAGAGTTGAAGGCCTGCAGTACCCTTTTTGTCAGCCAACTGTTGTGCCTCCCGAGGAGGTTTCGGTCATAGCTTAACACAGTGGCTGTTCCGGTTCATACTAGTCGTATCTGTTGTTTGTGGCTTGTAAAGTCGGATCTTGGGATGTACTGATGTAAATACTATGAACATATTGGCGTACTTTGACTAGCATGTTATGTATATAAATAAGTTTTAAATTTTCTGTCTCATGTACGTCATCACAGCTCATTGGACCTTGTTTGTTTTACTATATTGCTTCCGCAGTCCCTTAATATTTGTTAATCTGCTTGGAGGCCGTAGGTAATCCACGGATTACTGGTCGGTTACGTCGCCAAACCTATAGGGGCGAGTTTGGGTCGTGACAGTTTCTCAATTGGTTTTGTTTGGGGAAAAATATCTACATAGATGGAATATAGATGAACCGTCCGAGTTTTCCAAAAAAAAATTAAGTGCGGGCGGTTGTGGCTGAGGGGGGTCAACCCCGCAACCCGTTCGCAAACCTAAAGAGTGATATATTTCAAACCGAACCCAACCCTATTATGTTTGCGAAACCGTCCATATGTGTGTAGGTTGGGTCGGGTAGGACGTTTTGTGCGGGTAAATAACTCTATGCCCAACCCTAATTTGAACGGTTGATCTGGACCCAAGCAAAGTTATTTGGTGATAGGGGTCCATTGATCGATTTAGAGGCCTATGGCCCATCCAGGGACTTGGGCCGAATTCCTAAGACTTGACCAATTGATACCCATGAAACCCATGACATGATACCGACAACGCTTGGTTTGAGAGCCCAACAATGCACCTCTTAGAGCCTACTGAGTCTGAGAGGCATCCATGTAAAATACCCATTAATTTGAGGAAAAGTCACACACAAAAATTCACTATTTGCAAAAAATTTATATAGAAAATTATCTGTGTAAATAAATGTCATCAATATAGTTTTTTTTTTTTGTTTCAAAGTGAAAAATTGTATATTTTTATACAAAAAGTTCATTTATATATCATTATTTGCTATCATCTTCTACTAAACAATTCACACACAACTCTTTTCTATTCCTAGTATTAGTTTGAAATTAACTTTTCTGTCTTTCTATTTTCTCTTTGTTCCAAATCACCTCCCGGTCTATCTTTCTAACAAGTGATAGTGAGTAGGACTACAAATAAATAGAATCGTTTATAAACAGGCTCGAGTTCTGCTCAGTACGAGTTCGATCAAATTCAATTCATGAAAAAAAAAATTACGTTCGAGCTCCAACTCGTTAAATTTTTAATAAATAAATCCAAATATTCTAAAACTCGGCTCATTAGCTGGCTCGTTTAATATTTATTATTTATATATTAAATAATATAAAATATGTATAAAAAAAATAAGATAAATATGTTATTTATATATTTAAAAAATATAAATGTAAATAATAGTTAATTATAGATAATACATTTATATAATAGTGGTAGTAGATATTATTATTTTGATAAAATATTGACTTTTTTTGTGGAATGTTTATATATATTGTATATATAATTGTATAATTAAAGATTTAATTGGATGTGTTATATAAGTGTACTTTTTGACTTTTTGGCTAAAAAAGTAGAGAAAAAAATATGTCTATTTGGGATAACTTTTTGAATTTTTATGAAAATATGTAAAATAAAAGGGTTGTGCTACTTCCCTCTAATTTTTGGCCCCCTAATCCTCCTAAATGTCAAAAAAAAAAAACCCAAAACGACGTCGTTTTGGGCATTAGGGGATTAGGGGAGGCTTTTTTAGGGGGACAAATCATTTTTCATAATAAAATATTATAGTAAAATCAAAATGACCATTCTACCCTTATTAACTTTTAACTTTTTGACTTTTGGATAATTGAATTCAATTATTTTGCCCTCTAGACTTCTCCCATAAGCTTCTCTTAAATAGTATAGATTTTTAGTTTTTTTAGTAATTTTTTAATTTTTTGACTTTTGTAAGTTATCCCAAACCAAGCCAATTTTTTTGCTCGTTAAAACTCGTGAACAGGCTTGAGCTCGATTCGTTAAATTTTTATTGAGTTGGAGCTCGAGCTTGAGCTCGAGTTTATTAAAATCTTAATAAACAAGTCCAAACATATCAAAATTTGGCTTGATTTGACTTGGCTCAGCTCATTTACAGCCTTAATAGTGAGGAAGTAGTTAGAATCGGACAAAAATATCCACAATCTAAAAGTTGTTGGTCTATTATAGAATTTGTTCTGAATTAAACTTTAAATTCATTATGCTACAATAATTTGGGTGGATTCTACTAAGACTCCTGTAAAAACTTGTCCCGTCTCTTTCCAGCTGTAATATGTTTGTCTTGACAGAAAATACTCAAACTAGCTCCATAGGAAATCTTTCCCGGAAAAGAAAACCTATATGCTTGTTTGCTTTTTGTTTTCCTTTTTTGAAATCATCTAAACAGCACATAAAGTTATTTATTTATATTTTATATTTTATTTTTACAGGAACTAATAATAGACTCCTACTAAATCAAACTTAACTAAGCATTATGTTCCGATCAAATAAGATCAACTAAAATTAGGGTTTATGTTCATAAGAAATTTAACGAAAATTACTGTTAGGCTACATAAAACGCAACCCTCTTTCTTAAACCAGACTTGGGATCAATTTTATTAAAAATTGAACACTAGCACGACACATGCAACAAATAGACTGGAGGAACTTTTATACATACATGAGGATCTAAAATCACATAATAACAATCAAGAACATTCTCATACTTGAAGAAGAAGAGCCTAATACATGGACTTCACCAAATTTGTTGATCCTTCAAACCCAATGAGTTAAAGACTAACAATTACTATATAACAATAAGAACGAAACCAAAATCCATTAACAAAGCGACTGATAATAATCATGACCTCTCAAGTATGCAGTCGCCACCTAACAATACAAATAAAATTACCAATTTACCCTAGCGTTAGAACGCGTAGAGGTCAGCCAGTTCCTCCAAGGAATCAGAACTGAGGTTAGGATCGGCATTTTCGAGCATCCACAGTAGATGATCAAACAGAACCACCTCACACTTCACCACCGTGATATCGCCACCATCATCAACACCAGGCTGCTGCTGCTGCTGCTGTTGATTCTGCTTTGATTTTTTGATGAGAGCATTCAAAAGAGGATGATTCAAGTGTTTGGAACTAATCACGTATCGCCTTCTTGAGCTCCCAACAAAGATTGTTTCACGATCATCGTTGTCGATGTGATGACCAGCCCAGAATTCTTCTCTAGTAGACTGAGACCGCAAACTGCTGTATGAAGAAGTCCTGCCCAGTTGCCTTGACAAGGTCTTGCACTTTCTTAGTATCAGATTGATCTTCTTCATCCTTGAGAGAGAGAGAGAGAGAGAGAGAGAGTTGGAAGGGGATGTAGAGAGGATGGTGGTGAAAGATGGCTTGATATACACTCAGAGAGAGAGAGAGAGAGAGAGAGAGAGAATATAGTTGGAGGTGAGAGAGAGGTGGGTACGAGGTCATTGTTCTTTTGGTGTTTGGGGGTGGGGTTTAGGTCCCCACTTGAAACGGAACGTTTAATGATAGAGATGGGCATGAACTTGTCATCTTCCTCATCCAATTCATGGTGTGGGGGCTTAGCTCAATAAGAGGCACAAAGAGACACTCATTTACACATTCTATTCACGCTTTGTTCCCAAATAATTGCGTATAGACTTGCTTGGACATTGAATTAGAGGATGGGAAAACTTAGGGACCATAAAAATTTTATTATGAAAAATTTATAATATTTGGATTATCTTGATTAGTGTGTGGTACTTTATTCTAAGTATAATTCAAGAGTTACAAAATTTACATGATTATTTTCATGAAAAAATTTTCATGATACCTAGCATTGCTTTTAGAGGATAGAAAAGAATAGTATTATCGTGGTTCCACATTTTTTTTTTTTAAATATTTTTTTTTAGTACCATTTAACTAATGTTATATAAATATGTACTCTATTTGTAAGGGGTTATTTGGGGTGTCTTAAATAAGTGTACTTTTTGTCTTTTTAGACTAAAATGTTGAGGTTGAAAATATGAATGTTTGTGTTAACTTTTTGACTTTTTATGAAAAAATGTGTATTAAAAAATTGTATAAATTAATATGTAGGGAAAAATTAGTATTGGGAGTTATGCATCCGTAATTGTTGACTTTTGGTGAATAGTGATAACTTTTTAAGTAACTTTTTGACTTTTTGAATTTTTGAATTTTTTTAGACTTTCCAAACTTGACAAAAAATTAGACTTTATCATTGAACAACGTAGAAAAGATATTAAGGAAGTAGGACTTATTGTATTATGGCCCTGTTTGGTAGAGCTGTGAGAAAGTGTTTATAACTTATACCTTAACAGCTTATAATAACTATGAACATAAGTTGATTTCTGACTTATAAATTAAGCTTCTTCTACCCCACTCAAAGAATAAATTGATTTCTGACTTACAAAAAGCTATAAGCTGTATTGTTAAGCTAAACCAAACACATCAAAATAGCGCTGAAAACTGAAATAAGTTGAAATTAAGCTGTATCAAACAGGGCCTATATCGTGTCATTCACTCCAACATGAAGTTTAAATTTATATTATAAATTAAAATAGTGAAAACTTTTTTAGGTTCTCAAAAAAATACTTAGAATTTAAAATGCATGCGTAAAACACTTAAACCAAGTTTGGGAAGATTAAATAAGTGTATTTTTTTACTTTTCTTGTATTATGTGTAGAAAAAGTAAAGAGGAGATGTTGATTGATGTGACTCAAAAAAAATAAAAAGATAAAATAAGTATACTTTTTTGATTTAGCCAAACTTGGCCTTAATTTAAATATGTACTTGTAATTCTAATTCTAACAAATTTTTAAATGTTCTTTTTTGGTACAATAACAAATTTTTTTTACCTTCGTTAACTTCAAGAATAGATTCGATATGAGCCACAAAAAAAACAAGTTTTTTAAGTTTATAATAGAGGTTGCTCAATTGGCAATAATGAACTAGAAAATTAGTTAACCCGTGTGATACACGAGCTAAACATATTTGTTTTAAAATATATATATATATATATTTTAATAAAATTTAGTTAAATTAATTATATTCTTGAATATATAAAATATTTTTTTTAAAAAAAACGTTAAATTGGAAAAAAAAACGAAGCAATAATTTAAAATTTAAATAATAATTCTAATTATTTATTTTAATAATTATAGCTGTATCGTTCCATAAAAGCGTTACTTAAATCAACACATACTAATTTTAAATAAATTATTTATGTGTATTTTGATAATTTTGGCTCTATCGTGTTACAAAAATGAGAATTTTTTTTAAGGTCCCTGATATTAAGATTTTATAAGATAAAGGACATATAATATTTTCATAGTAGTTAAGGTCCCTCAACATTTCTAGAAAGAAAATTCGACTCAAAGAAATTTTGCTAGACTCAAAAGAATTTCGTCCCGACTCAGAAAAATTTTAATTTTCATAGAGAAATTTCTCTGATTTCACTGAGAAATTTTGAAATTTCTCTAAGTCCGCGCCAAAATTTCTTTGTGTCGGGTGAAATTTTTCTGAGTCGAATTTTCTCCGTGAAAATGTTGAGAAATGTTAGCTAATAAAAAAAAACAATCTTAGACCTCTCCCACTACACAAAGTTGGAGAGGGATATTTCACTAATTTTTCCTTATAAAAATGTAACTTACATATATATATATATATAAAATAAACTTCATAAAATAAATATTTTTAATATTTAACTTTAAAAAAAAGTGAAAAAGTATAATAAAATTAATTAGTAAAATAATTATAGTATGTATAATTCTATTAAGTTTTGCTTATGGGTAATTTAAATTAAGTAAAAGTCATTAAAAAGAGAGAGAGAGAGAGAGAGAGAGAGAGATGTGCTACATAGGAGGAGAGCGAGAAAAATTCAAGGTGAACAGTATTTTTTAAATATATTTTGATAATCTTAATCTTATCGTTTTATAAAAGTGTTATTTAAATCAACACGTATAATAATTTTAAATAAATTATTTGTGTATATTTTAATAATTTTAGCTTTATCATACTATAAAAACTATAAATTAAACAAATATATAATAATTTTAAATTATAACACAAAGAAAGAAACATTCATTTGATAATTTTAACCTTTTGTGTAACAAAAATGTAACTTAAATAAATATATATAATAAATTTATATGATATTAAATTATAACTTGATATTATCAATAATTGTTACAAAATTAAAAGTGATTCTAATTATTTAAGAAACTTAATATAATTAATATTATAAACAAAATAGACATAAAAATAAGAAATAATTTAATATTTTATTTTCAAAAAAGGTGAAAAAGTATAATAAAATTAATTGGCAAAGTATTTTTAGTATGTCTAATTCTATAAGGTTTTGTTTATGGTAATTTAGATTAAGTAGAAGTATTTTAAATATTAAATTTTAGAAAGAATTCTGGTAAAAGATATATTGATATGGCATTTTAAAAAAAAAAAGAGAGATGTGCCACATAAGAGAGAAAAAAATTGAGATCAAACACTACTTTTAATAATTTTAACCTTTTGTGTTACAAAAATATAACTTAAATAAATTTGGATAAATTAGACTTACACCCCTTGAGATTTTGGTTTAATACATATTACCCCTTAACATTTAGGAAATTACATTGATTCCCTGTCATTGTAATTATTTAGACGGAATTAACGTTGGTATTAAAAAAAATATTAAATTCATACACTCTCTCTTTTTTTGATTTGCTTTATTTCTTCTGTTTTTTCTTTTTCTTTCCTTTACTTTATTTTTTTTTTTCAATATAATTTTCTTTATTTTTTTACCAGGAGTTGTTACCTTTTATATAAGTAGAGGAGTTTGAAAAATGAGACTATTAACTATAGGGGTGAAAATGTAATTTCTTAAACGTCAGAAGATGATATGTATTATACCCAAACCTCAAGGGTGTCAGTATAATTTACCCAACAAATTTATATGATATTAAATTATAACTGGATATTACAAATAATTATTATAAAATTAAAAGTGATTCTAATTATTTAAGAAATTTAGTATAATTAATATCATAAATAAGATAGACATAAAAATAAGAAATAATTTTTATTTTATTTTAAAAAAAGTGAAAAAAGTATAATAAAATTAATTGGTAAATTATTTTTAATATGTATAATTCTATTAGGTTTTGTTTATGGGTAATTTAGATTAAGTAGAAGTTTTTTAAATATCAAATTTTAGAAAAGATTTTGTTAAAAGATATATTGATGTGGTATTTTAATAAATAAATAAATAAAAAATAGATGTGCCACATAGGAGAGAGAAAAATTATGAGCAAAACATTTTGGTAAAAGGATATATTGATGTGGCATTTTAATTAAAAAAAAAAAAGAAATGTGCCACGTAGGAGAAAGAAAAATTGAAAACAAATACTACTTTTAATAATATACTTGTTGTTACCTGTTCAATGCACGTGCTATTTTTTTTTCAAAAAATATTTGATGGTACAACATGTGTTAAAAAAGAATAATTTGAATTTAAAATTAAAATTAAAATTAAAGTATGAGCTTATTTATTTATTTTAATAATATTGACAGTATCGTTCTATAAAATTATTACTTAAATACTTATATATGTTAATTTTAATTAAATTATTTGTGTATTTTGATAATTTTAGTTCTATCGTATTATAAAAGTGTAATTATCATATAATAATTATGTATGATATATATTAAATGATAAAATAGTAAAATAAATACTCATTTTGATATTAAAAATAATAGTTAATTAGAAAAAGAATTTGTAACATAAAATTAAAAGTAATTGTAACTATTTAATTTTCTTTTATATTCATTTGGTAAATAAAAATATGTAGAAATAGAAATTATATAAAATTTATTTAAAAAATTAAATATAAATATATTGTAGTTGGATCTCCATATAATGATTTTATATAATATATATATTAAATTATAAGATTGTAAAATAAACACTCTTAATTAAATTAAAATATGAACTATATAAAAAAATTCAACAACAACTAATCAAGAAAGAATTACAAAACAACATCTAAACCCAAAAAAAAAAAAAAAAAAACTATTCCGCTACATAGCTCGAGAGTCTTTGGCTCGAAACGGCTCGAAAGTAAGTTCTACTCGACTTGGTGCTGCTGCAGCTGTAGCTGTGTAGATACACCCACCTTTCATTTCATTTCAAAAAACAAAAAAAAAAAGGAAGAAACAGAGCATCGTCTGGTCTGGTCGTAACCTAGCTTGTGCCGCCGCTACTACTATTTCATCAGAGTGGAAGAGACGAAAGTTTGTGTGCCGTAGAGCAATCGGAGTTGTGGATAATGTATTTCCCCTTCAAACATTGCTCTGTAATCTGCTGTCATTGTGGATGCCATGGCTGCTAGTTAAGATGATTGTGGATGCCATGGCTGCTAGTTAAGATGATTGTGGCTGCCATGGTTGCTCTTCCATTGTTTTATAATAAAATTATTCTTAAGATGATTGTGAAAATAACATAATGTTAAGGAAAATGATTGTGAAAATAAGAGGTAGATTCATTGTCTAATTTTAGTTGAAGATTTTTTTCAGATTCAATACTGCCATGGCTGCTATTCCATTCCATTGCCATATTAGTTGAGGATTTTTTTTCAAATTCATTGTCTACTATTTTTTTTTATTTATAAAAAAAATGGATTTATTTATTGTTTCATTTTGTTTAAGAACTTATATTTTGTTTATGAGGAGATCAAATGGTGAACTGATGTCATTGTCATGAAGCAAATTAAAAGTTTTTTCACTGTTTCACAAAAGGCACAGCTGCTCAATTAACATCTTACACAATAACCTGTTGAAAGAAAAAAAAGGGAGTGAAAGACAAAGAAGGGATGAGAGAAATCGAGAGGTGAGAGTGCAGTCTTTTTTTTGGTTTCGAGAATATATTGAACAGAGGCGGTGAGGAGGAGGGAAGAGCAAAGCAAAGGGAAAGGAAAAATTAGAGAGGAGAGAGAAATTCGTACTTTCGAGCCGTTTTGAGCCAAAGGCTTTCGAGCTACGCATCATTTTTCCAAAAAAAAATAATGAAAACATTCGAACGATAGATACATCTCAATGTGTGAAGTGATTAATCATTTGTAATATAATGTCAAAACATAAAAAAATTTACTGTTCAACAATTGAAAAAGTAACTCAACCAGTAAATTCAAACTTTAGATGTTTCTCGAGAGTATCATTGTTGTGCATGTTTTTTCTCTTATGAGTTGTGATTATATAAAATATTGTGGGAAAAGAAGTATAATTTCATATATAGAATCACTATAAAATTTAAACGAGAAATCTATAATATAGAATAATATAGAATTTATATTGGGTATAGAATAATACATGGAAAAATAAGAAAAAAAAAATACAATTTAGTTTTTAAAAAAATCCTAATATCCTTGAAAAAATTAAGAAAAAAAATTTGAAATGCAAAATTGGTATTGGGTTTGTGGATTATCTCAATTTACCATGAAAAATATATGGAAAAGAAATATTTGTCAAATAGAGAGTCCATATAAAATAGGTAAAGTTAGTATGATTCAAATTAAGTTTAGTTTTGTGTAAAATTCTATATGTAATTAAGAAAATATATATTGATGTGGCTCTCTTAGAGAAAAGTAAGCCCTTATAATGTGTCACTTAAGGATGAAAAAAGCACTACTTTTAATAATATATATATATATGATTCAACTGCAAACAGTAGGTTTCAATTAGGTAAATCCTCTTTTTTGAACTTATGGTCTGGATGGTCCCAAATGTTTTCTTATGCACCACTTAGTCCTCATGTACATTGAATGACTATAATGCCATTGAGTGTAAACCGTGTGAGGGTTTGTCAAATGTGTGTCACGTTGATTGAAAAAGTACTAAATACATTTTTTAATTTAATGAGTGTGTGACACTCACATCATGAGACGTGGGTTGTGACGTGAACACAGATAGTTTGACATTTTTTTTCCCCTCCACATTTTGAAACGTGGCATCCCCACAGTTTGACCATTTTTTCCTTGATTGCCATTTGTGACGTTTCGACGTGAACCTAGCATTTGTTGGGTTAACGCAGAATGTAAGGTCGATTTGACCATCATCAAGAACCCATTGTTCACGTCGATTTGCCTGATTCCTTCATCATCGTCTTGAACTCTGTTTTCGGGTCGATCTGACGATGCCGACGTGGTACACCAACCTACCGGATTGACGATCATCTTGTACCCACTGTTCACGTCGAACAGAAGGTCGATCTGACCATCGTCAAGAACCCATTGTTCAAGAACCCATCGTCAAGAACCCATTGGCTAATGATTCACGTTGATATGCTCGATCATCTTGTACCCACTGTTCACGTCGAACAGAAGGTCGATGTGACGTGATCCACGTTTGCTGACCCACGTTTCTGCAGTGCAGTGCTGTTCACATTCACGTTTCTGCAGTGCTGTTTGGATGAACACTGCAGTGCTGTTTGGCTGATCCACGTTTGCTGACCCACGTTTGGTAATTTGGGTCTCATGTTTTGAACATGGATGAACACTGCAGTGCTGGTTGCTCTCCTCTCCACCGCCACTGCAGCCTCCGTCGTCGTCTTCTCTTTCTCCGGCATACTCAGCAACGGTTCAGTCACAACCCCCTCGAGGTTCGAATTTGATTCAGAATTAGATCAAATCCAATTCTGGGCTGCGATGTACAGTGGGATTGAAATTGGAGAAGCTAAGAGAATTAGAAGGATGATTGCGAATGATTGAGAAATTAAACGATTTACATCACTCTGTTTCTTTAGATTGAATCAATTTTTGGGTTGCGATGTACATTGAATAACCTCTCTCCAAGTGGGTTTCTCACCGTATTTGTTTCCCATACGACAGTGAGTTACGTTTGACGTATCCCACAAAATATGTATTGAATCCCATTATACACGCACATGCCAATAACAAAAAAGGGCAAATCAGTCCAGTCACACTTCACATAATTTGAAATGGGACTTGCTCATCTAACAAACGTGCAAAATAGGACTTCACAACCCAAAAGATTCAATTTAGGACCATAAAGAGTAACAGTTTGGTATATAGGACTTTCTGATAATTTCCCCTTCAATTAATCAATATTAAGAATATATATATATACCCACCCAAAAAAAATGAAAAATTAATAGATACTTCTTAAACAATTCTTCATATTAGAAAATTGGTGATATATCCAATTTAGAGGGTGTCTGAGGTATTAGGTCTAGTGTATTTTTTTTATTGGTGAAAGGTCCACCATTTGTAAAATAATTTTGTGAAAGATAAATTTACTTGTTTTGAAGGACATTTTGTTTATAATTTTACTCATTATCTATCTGTTCAAACTTTTTTCCTATCTGTTCAAAAAAAATTTGTATCATTCAAAATTTTTCCTATCTATTCAAATTTGTTTCCTATTTGTTCAAAATTTTTATGTTTTCAATTTTAACAAATTTTATCTATTGAATTCAAATTTATTTATATGTTTAAACTCTGTTTATATGTTTTTTCAATATGATACAATCTATTTATATGTTTTTTTTCAATTTGTTTCATTGTATCATCATCATCAACAAAGAACAACAATAACAATAACATCACAAATCTGAAATGTATCCAACAATCAACAACAATTAAAAAAAAAAAGAAAAGATAAATGCATTCACACAGAGAGAAATGAAAAATTGAATAGATATAAGGCTTCCTTATTTGTGTAAATCCTATTATCTATTCAAAATTTGAACAAATCTGCTCAAAATAGATCAGTCTTATCTGTCAAATTATTTTTAATTTGTTACAATATGTGTCATCATCATCATCATCAACAACAACAATAACATATATGTAGACACCCCATTTTGACTGACCCAAAGACTTGGGCGCTTTCTTTTGATTACCCGATGATGATAATTAGAATGTGTTTCTCACAAAATTCTCAGTAAGAAAGATGGAATTTAAGTTTTAATCCCAACCTTCACCCATTTTTTGGCCAAACTATTTTAGACCTTAAAACCCTCTTTTCAAAATATGTTTTTTTTAAATGTTTCTACAATGTCCCGAAGCTCCTATTTCGATTAAAATGTTGCACTTTTCAGTAAACCGAGTAAGGACAAAATGGAAATAAATGGAAGGGAGGTGAAATTTTTTTGAAAAACATTTAAAAACATCTTCTTTATAGGTTTGGAGTTAAAGGAAATAGGAGGGGATGAAAGAAAACTGGTTTAGGAAAAGAATGAGTATCAAATCATTAAGAAGGAAATGAGCAACCTTCACTAAATTAGACATTTCTCTTTGTACACTTGGAATTTAAATGTGAGGCCACCACCATTGGAACGTAGACTTCTGGGGCTTCAATTTAGACCCAAGAACCACCTTAGACCATGTAACAACCCTCGACATCGATTAATCATCGACCACCGATTTATTAGACATCGTGAAATTGAGATCGCTTATGATGATAATTGAATCAATCAAAATCGAATGCATCGATTGAAAATCGAACCGATTATTTGAGTGTGCCTATTGTATTGCATTTCTATCTGTTCGACTGTTTAATTATCTGTTCGTGTGTTTACGTTTAAATTGCTAATTGAAGGCCTTATCGGCGGCCGAACTGAAAATCGTTTAGTGTGTTGTGGTCACCATAATTTATGTAATTTCATGGTATATTTATTTGAAAACTGATTTGGTATGATTTAACTGGATTGAATTAGATTAGAATAAGTTAAATCACAGAGTTGCCTTATTTACGAAATTGCCATTGTTAGTGGGCCCTTTATTTAAACATATATGAGCTTCATTACACTTGAGTAAACATTCCATCGACATTTTGGGAGCACAAACCGACCCTAGAGAGAGAGAAAAACCTAGAGAGTGATTTCACCTTGATTTCATTGTGAGTTGGCTTGAATCTTGGAAGAATTGAAGAGTGATAGCAACATTGAACTCCTAGACTTGTAATTGAAGACCTAGGTAAGGAATTCACCTTCTTATTGTTGATATTGAACAAGCTCTTGCATGATTCATGCTTCATTGTAGAACTAAGTCATGATTTAGTTCAAATATGTTGGATTATAGCATCATGCATATGTTTGTATTGGTACATTTTGAGTTGATTTCATGGCTAATTGTCACATGCATGCTCATATCTATGCATAAGTCCATGTTTTCATCTTGTTTTGAGGAAATGAGCTCATTTGAGCAAGCTTTGAAACTCCAATTTGGTTTAAAACTCATACATGGCATGTTTGAAGTTTATTCTTGAAAATGGGTTTGAAAATGGTTTTAATTGACTCACCTTTGGGGCTTGAATTCATAAATTGAGCTTTGAAACTTGTTGTATATTGATTTGAGATGTGTTTCCCAGAATTTGGGCCCAAAAGGTCGAGTATTGAGTGGTGGAATGCTTGGTTCGGACTTGGAAGACAAATCTGGAAATTCGAATTTGGCCTCCTCGCCGAGCGAAGGATTCTCGCCGAGCGACCATCGTTTGTTCAGAGCTCGCCGAGCGAAGAAATGGTGGATCGGCGTAAAATTTCAAAGATCCGATTTTTTATCGTTTCATCGACCGCTCGGCGAAGGATTTCGCCGGCGAAACCTTTGATTTTGGAAGCTCGCTCGAAGGAAGGCTATTCGCCGGCGAGGCCCTTATTTTCAGCAAATTTTGTAAAGTACTTTCTAAGTGCATCTTTGCATCCTCATCCCATTCTAGGCATTCTTAGGCCTAGTTTAAGGCATCTTAATGAGGATATAGATGTAGAACACACCGAGACAAATTAGGGTAAGTTATAGATCTTCCCCCAACTGTATAGCTTAGTGTGTGTTCATCCTGTATACTGTGTAGGGTTGGCTTACAGAGGAGACGCTCTTGCATATCGTAGCCAGTAACTCGTGAGTAACAACTGTGTAAAGATATGTCCAAAAATGATTATCTTCTGAACTATTTTCTTTATTGAACTGCTTACCTTATTGAGCTGTCTATTTTATCGAATCTTATCGAATCGAATCGAATCGTTCTTGAATTGACACCGCCATCTTGAATTGACACCATTTACTGAATTGATACTGTTCACTGAACTGAACTGTTTATTGAATTGACATCGCCATCAATTGAACTATCCATCGAATCGGCATTTGTATACTAAATGAACGTATGAGTTATATTCCGAACTGTATTAGGGCATCCTTGGCACTCATCCATCGATTTGGAGCAAAGTGCTACATCGGGAGCCACCTCTAGAATCTACTGAACTAAGTGCTACAAAGGGGAGCCACCTCTTGAATCCACATCTTGTGAGAGAGATCTCGCTTGGTTCCCAAGTTTGGAACCACTCATCACATCATTGTGATGGCCACTCGGTATACCGATATGGAGCAAAGTGCTACACTAGGAGCCACCTCTAGAATCTACAGAGCTAAGTGCTACAAAGGGAGCCACCTCTTGAATCCCAGATATCGATAAGGAGCAAAGTGCTAATCGAGCCACCTCTAGAATCTACGGAACTAAGTGCTACAGTGAGAGCCACCTCTTGAATCCATAAGTATCGCATCGTTTGTTCTAATTGGCATCATATCGCTATCATATCTTTATCGCCATCGATGGCCATCATTTATTGTTGGTTCATTAAGACGGTCTTTTAAGACCTACCGCTTTCTTATCTTTACGCCAAGGATGTACTACATATCACTATTTTAATCGAATGACATATGGCTCGAAATATGAGCCACAAACCAATAGTGATAAAGCCAAAATGACTGGTTTTAATCTTGAAAGGACATTTATTCTTAACCCTTTACGCATTATATTATTCATGGGCTTTAGCTCACCGCCATATACATATGTAGGTGTCTGAGCACCGCATCGACTAGAAGCGTCAGGGTTACTTCAGTTTTGTCAAGCCAGCCTATGTGCCTCACTGTGAGGTTCCGAGCCTACCTTGCCAAGGCTTAGCGGTGTTTTAGTATTTCCCCTACCGTACTGTCTTACTGTTTTGTAATAACTGGATCGAATGTATAGTTTGAATGTTTACTGCACTGTTGAGTAAGGATTAAGTCCCTATATTGAGTGTTTGTAAATATTGTATATACTGTTCTGTGCCGACTGTTAATATGCATATGTATGGAAAATCTTTTTGCATACAGACTATCACAGCTCATTGGACATTGTTTATTTACTGTATTGGCTTCCGCCAGGCCCTCTACTCTGTTTTATTGTATTACTGTTCAGCAGGCCTTTGGTAATCTCGGATTACTGGCCAGTTACGGTGCTAAACCCATAGGGCCGGGTTTGGGTCGTGACAGACCAAGTCCAAATAAGGGAGATATGCCTATTTGAAGTTGGGCTTCAAAGCAGATTTTGTTGACCCAGCCCGAGACAGCCTTTACTGAATTAGGCATATCTCTTTGTACACTCGAAATTTAAATGTGAGGCCACCACCATTGGAAAGTAGACTTCTGGGGCTTCAATTTAGACCCAAGAACCGCCTAAAACCAAGTCCATATGGGGGAGATATGCCCATTTGAAGTTGGACTTAAAAGTAGATTTTGTTGACTGGGCCTAAAACAACAATAGTCCATTTTTTTTTTGGTTTTGGTTGGTTGGGACAACCCATTTACCTATTTTCTGAGCCATTCAAGTGCATTCACTCATCCTCCATTATACCTACTCATCCCCCATTGTCAAAAAAAGGTTTTGTTTGCATTCATAAAGGAGTATTCCATGCAACCACCTTGAAAATTTGCCCTTCTATCACATTCTTGTCTCCCACCTTGTCTCCCACCTTCTTTTTTTTGACCTTTACTCTCCCTCATTGCCTATATAGAATGATCATATTGTAAGAGAGAAGAAGAGACCACGAAATTGAAGAGAAATGAGTGAGAAAAGAGTGAAAAAAGAGAGAAAATTTAAGTTTTTGAGCCAAAAATATTCCTATCTTTCATATGCACCCCATACCTTCCATACCTATTGAAATTCCTCATTTCCATACACCAAAACCACTCTAAAAATTCTGATATAGCCAAAGATCAATTGCCTTGATCATAAGGAAGAGTGTTTAGTGATTGAAAGTGAGAAAAACTAGAGAGTTAGCCACTTTCTATACCACAAACTCCATAAACTCCATAATTTTGAATTGAGGATTTGAGAACACACTTCCTACACTTGAGGGTGATCAAGAGGAAGTTTGAAAATCAAAAAATTCAATCTTTCTTTGGAAGTTGAGCCACCTATATATTTTTTGTTTGTTCATTTTCTTGGTTTCGCAACAAGACAGGTTTTGCTTGGCCTAGTTGGCCGGCCGGTTAGCTTCTTCCGAATAAGATGGCGTAATATCCCAATATTGATCAATTTCCGCCGGCGGTTCTAAAGAATATGAAGCTTTTGTTTTATTTATTTTTTTATTTTGAGTGTAATGTGAGGTTTTTATTTTGTTGTAATATTCTCATCCCTCTCTAATTTGGTTTGTAATTATTCTTTAAAATGTTGTAATAATTTCCCGCCCCGCTTCTTTCTATCTCGTTCTTTTACTTGCTTTCTTTATTTGTACATAAACATCATATTTATTTTTCATCATATTCATGCTTTGCATCCATGTTTCATGCATCTTGATTCGGCTAAGTTTGCATTTGTGGATTTAATCAATTCCTATGTGATTATGTGTGCTACCTCATGCTCTTGAGATGATTCACATGTCATATCTTAGAAGCCGAATTTTTAGTTGCATCTCATGAGTGAATTACATTAGGATTTTGTATATAAGATCATGCATGTTTTACTAACTTTGTTTTGTAGCTGTTCACGGGACGTCGGTAAATATGTAAGTTTTTATGCTTTAGCATCCCGTTTGTGCGTGTTTTTCTTACTATGTTCAAGCATCCTACCATGTGGCTATTTGCTTATGTGATATAACTGTATGAATGCCTGTGGATGAAGGCTTGTTGTTTGAATTGGAATAATTCAATAAATGTACATTTTAAGCCCACTTTGCAGTGGCAAATTCACAAACTTTAAGCCCACTTTGTGAAGTGGCAAATTCAAACCCTTTTCGAAAAACAAACATGAAGTTGAATTGTTTCAATTTGAGCAAACTAGTCTATACCTTGTATGCTTCACATAGTAAATTTTAGGATTTATTCAATAATCAGAACATGAACATATAAAGAAAATAAAAAAGTCATATCATGGTTTAGTAGAGGCCGATCTTTTGATCGGGTGAGCGGGGGTGCTCATTATTGACCTTCCCCTCTCATACCTAAGGTTCCGAGCCAAGCATCCTTGGTTACGATGAACAGTGGCCTTGGCACCGAGTCATGGGTTTTCTAATTTCCCAAAATATTAGGTGACGACTCTGAGATCTGATGACGCAGTTCATTTTTGACAAAATTGCAATAAAATGGATTTTCAATAAAAGTTTCCAAATCTGAACTCTCGTCTACGTTTCACATTGCACTCGTGAAACTTGAGATCAAAGAGATCTCGGGAGTTCGAACTGTTTAACGCTACGTAATCAGAATAACCTCGCATCGACATCGTTAAACCATCAATTATATCCGATTACCATTAAACCGAATCGCTAATGACCGATAAGTGGAATCGATGAACCTTGAGCAATGAATGGAACTGAAAACGAAATTGAATGAGTTAACCTATTGAATTGCATTTCTATCTGTTTATTTGAGTTATTATCTGTTTGTGTTTATGTGTTTAAACTGGTAATTGAAGGCCTTATCGGCGGCCGATTTAGAAACCGTTTGATGTTTTGTAATCAGCATAATATTTGTGATTTAATGATATTTTTATCTGAAAATTGATTAGGAATGATTACATTAGATTAAAAGAGTTAATTATGAACTTAGACGTAATTACCGAATTGCCATGTGAGTGGACCCATTGTTTTATATTATACTTTAGCCTATTACACACTTAGCAAACATTTGATCAGCTCTTCTTCATGTTCTAACCGACCAACAAGAGAGAAATAGAGGGAGAGTGAGAGAATTTAGCCTATTTGTTGAAATTGCTCAAGAACTTGGAGATTGGTAGGATAAATTGCTAAAGTGAACTTCTAGGCAAGAAATTGACACTCTAGGTAAGAGAATTCATCTCCTTCTTGCTATCTTTAAGCTCCATCTTGCATGTATCATGGTTATAGAGAGCTTGAGTCTTGCCTTGTTCATAAATTGTTGAATTAGAGCCCCATTGTTGCATGCATGTAAAGATTAGTGAATTTGGAGTTGAATTCATGCTTGAATTGTACATGCATGTCCATGTCTATAAATTAGCTCATGTTTTCAGAATGTTTTCCAATTATTGAGCTCTCTAGAGCAAGATTTAAAGCTTGAAATTGGTTTAAAGATCATGCATGTCATGTTTTGAAAGTGTTCTTGAAAACGGTTTGAAATTGAGTTTGAGTTAAACACCCTTGGGCCTTGATTTCTTAAATTGAGTTTTAAAACTTGTTATTCTATGTGTTTGAAAGAGTTTTCGTAAAATGGGCCCAAGAGGATCGATTTTGGAGCATCAAAACTTGGTTTGAAATTCAGAGGTCGAATCTGGATTTTCCAGATTTTGGACCGCCGAGCGAGGAAGTGCCGCCGAGCGGGAATCTATGCTCCCGATTTTCTTTTGCATTGTTTTACATCCGCCGAAGCGAGACTTTTAACGCCGAAAGGGAAAATCGCGATCCAAAGATTTTGCACCTTCCATCACCGCCGAAGGCCGGAATGTACGCCGAAGCTGGCTTAGGTGCTTGTCCGCCGAAAGGGAAACTCAAGGCCGAGCGGAGGCCCTATTTTCTGAAAATTCTGAAACTGATTTCTGTGCACATTTTTGCATCATCATCGCATCCTAGGCATTCTTAGGCCTAGTTTAAAGCATCTTAATGAGGATTTAAGCATAGAACCACACCGAGGGAATTTAGGGATTTAATTATCATCCTTTCCAACTGTAAACTTAGTGTGTGTTCTATTGATTGACTGTTTAGGGTTGACTCTCGAGGACGCGCTCTAGCTACTGATAGCCCAATCACTGTGAGTAACAGATTGTGTAAAGATATGTTCAAATGGTTTCATTTTGAATATTGAATCGAACTGTTTATTGAACTGATATTGTTTATTGAATGAATGTATGAATCAGACAGGCATCCTTAGCACCCATCGTTATTGATCGTTACAGAGCTCTATCGGTTTCCTTGTGGAACCATACTGATTGATGGCCATCATTATTGTTGGGTCTGCAAAGGCCCGGTCCTTTTGGACCTACTGTTTATAGGCTAATGGATGTACCACATATAACTGATTGATTGAAATATTGATTGGTGAAATCGAAAGATTGAAATCTCAGATAATGAATTGATTTCATTATCAGAAGGACATTCATTCATAACCTCTTTTTAATCGTATGTTATTCATCGGGCTTTAGCTCACTGCTTATATATATATGTAGGTGCTTTCGGCATCAAGCTAGGATCGTGGGATTGGTCCCCGCTTTGTCACCAAATTGTGCCTCACCGTGAGGTTCCGAGACGCCATGCCATGGCTTGGGGTGTTTTTGTGTCCCCACTAGTTTTGTCTGTTGTAATGCTATCAGATAGATCGCTTATCAAGACCGTATGTGAGGAATCAAGTCCCCTGCATCAATGTCTCAGAATGATTGTGTATCAGACCGTAGTGAATGCATAAATGTATGAAAATGTTTTTGGCATACTGATTAACAATACTCTATGGACACTAGTTTTACTATTTTGGCTTCCGCCAGTTCTGAACTCAGATTTATCAGACATCGATTGGCGGTGCCTTTGGTAATCTCGGATTCATCGGCGATTCTGATGCTAAACCCATAGGGCCGGGTTTGGGTCGTGACAGTAACCCCCGGGCATGTTACAGTTTCTGGTGACTCTACTGGGGATTTTATGAAACCTTGACTCGAACTCCATGATATGACTTTTATTTTCAATTATATGTTTATTGCATTGCATGTATTGGTGTACTTAAAGTCCCTGTGTTGTCCAGATGTTGGTAGGAACACAGACACACTTTTTGTGACACTACATCTATCTTTACGATACTTTAGAGGCCTTGTGTTGTAACCTTTTAAGATCTGTCAAAAAGACAGCTCTGCTACGTAGCTCTGCTATTTGGCTTTGCTATCTAAGGTTCTCAGACTCTAAAGAGAGGCTATTTGACTCTTCTGATTTCCTGGGATCTTTATTGGTTATGACCCAAAGGACTCTTTGGTAATGTCACCTTAACTTCAACCCCTAGAGTAAAGCCAACCTTGTACATATAGTGAGCCATAGTACCTTCCAAATTAGGACATGATGCTTTCCTATTGCTAGGATGTATGATACCGCTTGTCTGAATAGTGAAAACCTAGATCATTTCAAGCTAGGACAGGATAACCCTACCCTCTGTGGGGTGTTTGTTCTCTTTCCTACTATGTGTTATGTGCAATGTATTGGATCTATACAGGGGTTTTCAAATTCAAATGAGTGGTTCAAGTAGTTCAACTTAGCACCATTGCTTCAAAAACAAAACAAAAACATAAAATCAAAAAAAAAAATTGTAAAAAAAAAAAAAAAAAACTCCGATATCCCACAAAGTCGACCACTGTAAATAAATAGAGCTTGTAGGGTATCCGACCATCTCTGTGAATGGGGAGTGACCGCCTGTTGATTGGACGGGTTTTATTTTGAATATTGCGGATGGCCTACACGTTGACTGGCAATTTGATAATAGTTTTATTCTGAGTTCTGAATTGAGTATTGAGTCTAAGTTTAATTCCACCAAATTTGTAGAGTTGGGATCAAACTTGAGTCATTCTAGTGAGTCAGAGTCTATTGATTTCGATAGTGCTAACCTAGACATTTATGTCATGTCTAGGCCTTCTTTGTCATTTTCTTTTGAGTCTGTTGTCAAAAAGTCTGTTGTCATTGCTGAGTCACAGTCTCTTTTCAATAAACAAAAAAAAAAAAATGCCATAGAGTCTGCCTACTTCTCTGTGCCTTAATTCATCGCATTGACCAAAGTTTTTCAAAAAATTTTCCAAAACTCTGATAAAAACGAAGAGGAAGAATTTCCTCAGGATTTGCGAATTTTGATTAACTGAGAGGAAGAGAGGTGTGCTAAGCCTTTGATGAATAAAATCATTTTTAATGTGGGTACTGAAAAGGATCCTGGCTTGGTCCAAATTGGTTCTATCTTATCTTCGTAAAAGTACGAGTGATTAGTCACTTTGTGAAAAGATTTCAAAAATTGTTTTTGCATGGTCCTACGAAGACATGCCTGGAATTAGTTATACAGCATAGGATCCCTCTTGACTCATGGTCTGACCTTCTTAGCTCATTAGCTTTCAAACCGTGATTTGAAGTATTTCATGATCAATCAAAGTGTGAGGCTTGCATAGCCGAAATGGAGGCAGCCCTTCAACTAGGGGCAATAAAGTCGAATGTGATTCAAAATTTGAAACAGCCCTTGAACTTGGGGCAAAAGTGTGAGGCTTGCATAGCTGAAATGGAGGCAGCCCTTGAACTAGGGGCAATAAGGTACCATCCTTGAGAGGCTCGTTGGGCTGAAAACCCGGAAAGGCGACCCAGGCAAAAGTTAGAGTAAAATAAATAAATAAATAAATAAAAAGCTCGCAAGGTTGAAAATCTGAAAGGGCGGCTTTGGCAAAAGTTAGAGCGTAAAAGGAGAGTGTCAATACCCGAGTGAACCTTAGCCAAAACTATGTAGGGCCTGGGATTCAGATTGGAAGCAACCCTTGAACTAGAGGCAAGAAGGTTGGATGTGATTTAGATTTGAAGCAGCCCTTGAACTAGGGGCAAAAAATTGGATGTGATCAAAGAGTTAAAATTGAATTGGTTCCCAATGAAGACCGCCCAGAAAGGCAAAATCCAAAATTTGAGAGAATGAATTTTATTATTGAAGGATAGTCGAGGTCCTATCCACTACACTAGGGGCAACACTAGGGGCAAATTCAGACCCAATTAGCCTAGTCCCTACATCATCATATCTACTGATCAAGTGTAGCAGTTGTTCATAGATGGCCCAAAGATTTCACACCCAATCAACATTGACAAGTTAAATTGAAAGTAACCCTTGAGAGGCTCGCTAGGCTGAAAACTCGGAAGGGCAACCTAGGCAAAAGTTAGAGCAGAAAAACAAAAAAAATTAGAAACTCAAAAGAAAAAAAAAATGAAATTGAAAAAGAAAAAAAAAATCAAAAGCTCGCAAGGTTGAAAACCTGAAAGGGCGGCTTTGGCAAAAGTTGGAGCACAAAAGGAGAGTGTCAATACCCGAGTGAACCTTAGCCGGAACTACGATGGCCTGATTCCTATTTTTAGGATACGTAGGTAGCTTCATCTTGAAGTTCAGCCCCAATAATTTTTCAACTCATTCATTTTGTCCATGTTTGATTGGTGTATCTTTAGTCGACTTGGTTGTCCTATCCATGTATGATTGGTTTATCTTCGTTCTGCTCAGTTTAGTTGGTTTCGATTCAACTTGGTTCGGTTTGGTTCAGCGGTCCGGTTTGGTCCAGTTCTGCTCGGCTTCATTCGGTTCGGTTTGGCTTGGTTTGGATATCACCATTGATTATCTGGCTTAGGACTATGCACCCCAATGGTTGATTCCATGTTAGTTGAGTAGTGGCCATTTGCAAAAATAAGTTTTGATTAATTTGAATGAAGCTGACTAATTTTTCTCGAAAATTGTTCCATTTTTGCAAAACTTAGACCATTCTTTGGATTTGAAAAGGGAAAATTTTCAATGCTCACAGTTTAGCTTACATGATTTGAAATAGAAAATGGAATAAGTATGCTAATCTGACTCTCATGTTGATCAAAACATGTTTACAAAAAATCAAGAGACAAAAAAAGGTCAAGGTAATGAACTAGGGGCATAGTCGAGTTAGAGATTCTATCTTCTCCACCGCTCGAGTCAACTATCCAGTGTATATAAGTGTGTATTCATACCAGTCAAGGTATTCATACTAGTCAGTGTATATAAGTGTATTCATACCAATCAGGGTATTCATACCAGTCAGTGTATATAAGTGTGTTCCTTCCATACCAGTCAGTATATTTATACCAGTCGGTGTATTTATACTAGTCAGTGTATATAAGAATGTTTGGATCGTTTTGCTTCATTCTTATTTCATTAAGTCATTCTTTGATTTAGGTCAGTATAGAATCAATGTTCCATTCAGAGTTCAAAATTCAATCATTCTCAAATTCAAACCCCTTCTCTCATTTGTGTGGTATGCACATTTGAATGCGATGCAACCCCTTCTCTCATTTGTGTGGTATGCATATTTGAATGCGATGCAACCTCTTTTCTCTCATTTGTGTGGTATGCACATTTGAATGCGATGCAACCCCTTCTCTCATTTGTGTGGTATGCACATTTGAATGCGATGCAACCCCTTTTCTCTCATTTGTGTGGTATGCACATTTGAATGCGATGCAATCCCTTCTCTCATTTGTGTGGTATGCACATTTGAATGCGATGCAACCCCTTCTCTCATTTGTGTGGTATGCATATTTGAATGCGATGCAACCTCTTTTCTCTCATTTGTGTGGTATGCACATTTGAATGCGATGCAACCCCTTCTCTCATTTGTGTGGTATGCACATTTAAATGCGATGCAACCCCTTCTCTCATTTGTGTGGTATGCACATTTGAATGCGATGCAACCCCTTTTCTCTCATTTGTGTGGTATGCACATTTGAATGCGATGCAATCCCTTCTCTCATTTGTGTGGTATGCACATTTGAATGCGATGTAACCCCCTCTATCATTTGTGTGATATGCACAT
Source organism: Camellia lanceoleosa (assembly GCA_025200525.1). Taxonomy (NCBI): domain Eukaryota; kingdom Viridiplantae; phylum Streptophyta; class Magnoliopsida; order Ericales; family Theaceae; genus Camellia; species Camellia lanceoleosa. The sequence continues at coordinate 182,586,226 of CM045764.1, read as the reverse complement.
TTGAATGCGATGTAACCTGTAACGACCCGGAACCGTGTGATACAATTATCAGTAATTAATTAAGCTTGAGTGTGATTTAATTGAAGACTATCTGTTTACTTTTGGAAAAATATCTGGTGAAATGACATCTTCGGGACTGAAAATAATGACCAGAATGAGTTCAGAAAATGAAATTAAAAATACCTATGCGATACCGGGAATATTTAGAACGATCTGAAATGATAAATTTAAGACCGAAAAATTATCGATTCGTTAGGCCTTGTTTGGTACCGTCTTTGGCTCAAAATGGATTTTGTATTATATATGTTTTAAGATAAGGAGGGTGGCTTGTTAGACTCATTTGACTCAACAAAGAAAAATCTAGAGAAAGAGAGAGAGAGAGGGATTCGTGGAAAGGAAGAACCAAGGGAGAAGAGAAAAAGAGGAACTCAAGTGTAGCTTCTTCAATTGAGAATTTAAGGTAAGATTTCCATGAAATTGTTTGTTGATTCTTGGTATTTAGCATGTTGATCACAAGATCATGGTTTTAAATGGGTTGAATCATGTTTATTGGCTCAAAGGAGATTGTTTCTTCGAAATCTCCATGAATATAGAGATATGAAGTTGCATGTATAGATTTATGGGTTTTCATCCTAAATCAAGGGTTTGATCTTCTATATGATGTAATTGAGGTTTGATTAAAGTTGTAATAGTTAATTCAAGTTGTTGTTCAAGGTTTTGAGACTTGGATTTCATGTATTTGGGAATGATTTTGTAAGAAGAAATGGAAGATTGAAAGAGGGAAGAACAAATTTTAAATTTCATTTTTTTTGAGACGCCGAAGAAGCGGCTCGCCGAAAGAGAATTCACCTCTCAGCCAGCTTTTGATTTGTCTTTCAGACGCCGGCGGACATGGGGCGCCGGCGGTAAGGTTTATTTTCAGGAAAATTCTGGAAGTTGCTCTGCATGATTTTTAGCATGTTAATTGTATTTTTTTAGCATATTATGAACATGAAATGAGTATGAAAGAATGTAATAAGGAATGAAAGGAAGTAAAGAATGAATGGAATGCATGAAACGAATATGAAAGGAATGAACATGAGAAGAATGTAAAGAAAAGAATGAAGTGCATGAATTACATGATTTATGATATGTATATTGAAGAAATGTTTTATAATGTCAATTGCAGGTCGAACTTCGAAGACCGTACAATCGGTATCGGAAACCCACTGTGAGTAACATCACTGTAAAAGATATGTTTATATGAAAGTATGTTCAAATGATTATTATGATACGGTTTTGAAACGTTAATGTTTTCTGTGAACGAATGTTCTATTTGCGAATCTATTATGGCATCCACGATAAAGGTTACGAGATCTCGGTATGTGTTTAACCGGTGTCCGGGACCGGTTACTCTAGTCGTTAGTCGACACATGTTATGAAAATGTTATGAAAAGATTATGAAAAGGTTCTGTGGAATATGCCATTAATGACTGATGACTGATTATTTTATGTACATATGAAATGTTGGAGTTCGTTCACTAACCCTTTTACTGTTATGTTACTTGCTGAGCTCTAGCTCATTGTGTGTATTTATGTATTATAGGTGAACAGCCGGGGAGTCAAGCCGAGGCGGAGTTCTAGCTGAGCCGCTTTGAAGCCTACCTAGTCTAGAGTGCCTCGAGTTGGGGCCAGCACGGAAGGCCGTTTTGAGAGTTTTGTTCGTTTCTTTTATTGAATAATTATAACTGAATGATATGTGTTGTACAAGATTATTGTTGTGAGCATGTTATGTACAGTAGTGGGTAATTAACATCTTTTTGTCATGTAAATGTATGTTCATATTACGCACAGCTCTCGGACTCTTTATTTTATCTGCATGTGCTTCCGCGAGCCCCTTTATTTATGTTTTGTATGGAGAGGCCTGTGGTAATCCCCGGATTACTGGCCGGTCTCGTCACCGAACTTCTAGGGGCGGGTTCGGGGCGTGACAGAGTGGTATCAGAGCGCACGAGTTAATTTCCCACACACGTGTCCATTGAGCTGTTAGGTGCATTAGAAAAGAACTAGAGCATGACATAAACACATGTGCATGTGTGTGTGTGTTTATGAGAACAGAAAATGAGAACAGTGAATGATGAAATAACAGAAGAACCAGTATATTGAGAATGAAATGATTTATATGTTATGGGTTCTATAGACCAATGGAGAATACTGAAGCAAAGAATGGAAGTGAGATAATCACTAATGCGTAATAGATCGGTTAGAACGAAGGTGGAAGCTTTAATCGAAATTTGGTAGAACAATATGTTGATGTTAAGAAGCGAAGAAGTGGAAGCGGTTGGTGAATCAATGACGTCTGTGAATGAGAATCTGAAGTTGAACATTGATGAGAATCTGAAAAAGGGAAGTGTGGGTAAACCTACTTGTCGAAATGTGGAAAGCATCATTGGGGTATTTGTCGCCATGAATCGAGTTTGTTTCAAATGCGGACAGAAGGACATAAAGCTAAAGCTTGCCCATACGTTTACTCAAGAAATGTGAGATCTACATTAGTGGACGAGAAAAGTGAAACGCAGAATAGTGGACAAACAACTACAGTATGAATTTCTTATATATGTTATGTTAGTGATGATACCTATGCAATGGAGAAATATTGAATATGCGACTGTGACGGAATAAATCTATGCAAATTATGTGACACTAATTGAATATGAATGACATGAACTAAATTGGCTATGACCATGACGGAATAAATGACTTGTGCTATTACCTATGCTATCCTTTGCTATTAATTGTCTAAGGACTTTTAACTTGAACATGAAATGGGAACACTAGACCATGGGTTATTATGCTTGACAATTTGAACTATGATTTCTGAAACCGAATGTATCCTAGACTTCTGAATTGAACTGATTTGAACTGATTTAGTGGGCATATATAAATGACTTCTACGGTATTTGATTTATTGTGAAGGACCTGACAAATTGGGACTATGGACTATTCAGATACGTATGAATGCTATTACCACATGGAATTGTGACTATTCCCTTTGCTATGGATTATTATGTTATTACCTTTGCATTGAACCCTGTGGAATTTGTTAGTTGACTTCAGCACGTGTGAATATGTATCTTATATGTCGGGTTATTATGAGATTGCTACATAGACTAATTGAGTAACTGCATAGAACTGCTGAATTATTCTTTCTACATGATGACATCATTGTGAACCAACGCGTGATGGCTAATGATTGGTAACATAAGACCGAGATTTCGATTGAACTTCGCTAAGATGAGAAAAGTTTGGAGGACCAAACTTCTTAAGTTGGGGAGAATGTAACGACCGGAACCGGTGTGATACAATTATCAGTAATTAATTAAGCTTGAGTGTGATTTAATTGAAGACTATCTGTTTACTTTTGGAAAAATATCTGGTGAAATGACATCTTCGGGACTGAAAATAATGACCAGAATGAGTTCAGAAAATGAAATTAAAAATACCTATGCGATACCGGGAATATTTAGAACGATCTGAAATGATAAATTTAAGACTGAAAATTATCTGATTCGTTAGGCCTTGTTTGGTACCCGTTTTTGGCTCAAAATGGATTATGTATTATATATGTTATAAGATAAGGATGGTGGCTTGTTTGACTCATTTGACTCAACAAAGAAAAATCTAGAGAAAGAGAGAGAGAGAGGGATTCGTGGAAAGGAAGAACCAAGGGAGAAGAAGAGAGAAAAAGAGGAACTCAAGTGTAGCTTCTTCAATTGAGAATTTAAGGTAAGATTTCCATGAAATTGTTTGTTGATTCTTGGTATTTAGCATGTTGATCACAAGATCATGGTTTTAAATGGGTTGAATCATGTTTATTGGCTCAAAGGAGATTGTTTCTTCGAAATCTCCATGAATATAGAGATATGAAGTTGCATGTATAGATTTATGGGTTTTCATCCTAAATCAAGGGTTTGATCTTCTATATGATGTAATTGAGGTTTGATTAAAGTTGTAATAGTTAATTCAAGTTGTTGTTCAAGGTTTTGAGACTTGGATTTCATGTATTTGGGAATGATTTTGTAAGAAGAAATGGAAGATTGAAAGAGGGAAAACGGCCGAAATTCGGACTTTTACCTTTGTCGCTCGGAGATAGGCTTTCGGCGTAGAATTCAACCTCTCAAAGCTTTTGACGGATTTGTCTTGTCACGCTCGGCGGACATGGGGCGCTTCGGCGGTAAGGTTTATTTTCGGAAAATTCGGAAGTTGCTGCATGATTTTTAGCATGTTAATTGTATTTTTTAGCATATTATGAACATGAAATGAGTATGAAAGAATGTAATAAGGAATGAAAGGAAGTAAAGAATGAATGGAATGCATGAAACGAATATGAAAGGAATGAACATGAGAAGAATGTAAAGAAAAGAATGAAGTGCATGAATTACATGATTTATGATATGTATATTGAAGAAATGTCTTATAATGTCAATTGCAGGTCGAACTTCGAAGACCGTACAATCGGTATCGCAAACCCACTGTGAGTAACATCACTGTAAAAGATATGTTTATATGAAAGTATGTTCAAATGATTATTATGATACGGTTTTGAAACGTTAATGTTTTTACGTGAGCGAATGTTCTATTTGCGAATCTATTATGGCATCCACGATAAAGGTTACGAGATCTCGGTATGTGTTTAACCGGTGTCCGGGACCGGTTACTCTAGTCGTTAGTCGACACATGTTAAGAAAATGTTATGAAAAGATTATGAAAAGGTTCTGTGGAATATGCCATTAATGACTGATGACTGATTATTTTATGTACATATGAAATGTTGGAGTTCGTTCACTAACCCTTTTACTGTTATGTTACTTGCTGAGCTCTAGCTCATTGTGTGTATTTATGTATTATAGGTGAACAGCCGGGGAGTCAAGCCGAGGCGGAGTTCTAGCTGAGCCGCCGTTTTGAAGCCTACCTAGTCTAGAGTGCCTCAGAGTTGGGGCCAGGCCTGGAAGGCCGTTTTGAGAGTTTTGGTTCGTTTCTTTTATTGAATAATTATAACTGAATGATATGTGTTGTACAAGATTATTGTTGTGAGCATGTTATGTACAGTAGTGGGTAATTAACATCTTTTTGTCATGTAAATGTATGTTCATATTACGCACAGCTCTCGGACTCTTTATTTTATCTGCATGTGCTTCCGCGAGCCCCTTTATTTATGTTTTGTATGGAGAGGCCTGTGGTAATCCCCGGATTACTGGCCGGTCTCGTCACCGAACTTCTAGGGGCAGGTTCGGGGCGTGACATAACCCCTTCTCTCATTTGTGTGGTATGCACATTTGAATGCGATGCACTTTTCTCTTATTTGTGTGGTATGCACATTTGAATGCGATACACTTTTCTCTCATTTGTATGGTATGCACATTTAAATGCGATGCAACCCCTTCTCTCATTTGTGTGGTATGCACATTTGAATGCGATGCACTTTTCTCTCATTTGTGTGGTATGCACATTTGAATGCGATGGAACCCCTTCTCTCATTTGTGTAGTATGCACATTTGAATGCGATGCAACCCCTTCTCTCATTTGTGTGGTATACACATTTGAATGCGATGCAACCCCTTCTCTCATTTGCGTGGTATGCACATTTGAATGCGATGCACTTTTCTCTCATTTGTGTGGTATGCATATTTGAATGCGATGCAACCCCTTCTCTCATTTGTGTGGTATGCACATTTGAATGCGATGCACTTTTCTCTCATTTGTGTGGTATGCACATTTGTATGCGATGCACCCTCTTTTTTAGTGGTCTAGGAGACCTTAAATCCTCTAAAGGTGTAATTCCTTTGGTGTTTGTCGTGCCCGAACGACTTTAGGTGGTCTGGTATAGCCACCTGCCTGGTTTGCAATGAGTTTCTAGGAGATCAACTGAGACGGTGAAAACTAGAGTAAGAATGGCGATGCCTAGAACGCAAAAGGTTCAGGATTTCCAAGACTAAAGTCTGGTTTAAATACCCAGGGGTGTATCCCTGGCTTGAAATCTGTGTGGCAGCCCTATAGGTTGAGGTAGCTTGTATGCGCCTCATTTCTGGATACTGAACCAACCTAGTCTGTCACCCCGTTGGAGAATAGGGAAAGTTGTGTATGAAATACAGTTAGGTGTGCCTGTCTATTCACGCCACCCCCTTTCTCATTTGTGTGGTATGCACATTTGAATGACGTGCACCCTCTTCTTTCATTTTTGTATGCAATGCACCCCCTGTTATGTTTCCAATCATTTGCACGAGACTTGCCTCCCATGTTGCCATCTTCATATCTTTATCATCACTCCATGATATTGCATTGTATTGCATACATCATGAATTTCCAAACAACCGGCTTCGCGAAGCGTGTAAGTCCAACTTTCAAACTGCATTTTGAGCATGTCACTTGCATTCTGCCCCTGAACTATGCTGGTTTGATTCCTTGCAAAGGGATACGTAGGCAACCTTCGGGTTCAACCACTTGCATTACATATTGTTTGTTTGCCCAAGTCTTACGGCCTTATAAAAAAGGTCGTCTTTAGGCTTTGACATTCACTCACGTCGTGAAATGACTTTGAGCTCTGTCAAAGAGGGGCAACTGTAGACACCCCATTTTGACCGACCCTAAGACTTGGGCGCTTTCTTTTGATTATCCGATGATGACAATTAGAATGTGTTTCTCACAAAATTCTCAGTAAGAAAGATGGAATTTAAGTTTTAATCCCAACCTTCACCCATTTTTTGGCCAAACTATTTTAGACCTTAAAACCTTCTTTTCAAAATATGTTTTTTTTAAATGTTTCTACAATGTTCCGAAGCTCCTATTTCAATTAAAATGTTGCACTTTTCAGTAAACCGAGTAAGGACAAAGTGGAAATAAATGGAAGGGAGGTGAAATTTTTTTGAAAAATATTTAAAAACATCTTCTTTATAGGTTTGGAGTTAAAGGAAATAAGAGGGGATGAAAGAAAACTGGTTTAGGAAAAGAATGAGTATCAAATCATTAAGAAGGAAATGAGCAGCCTTCACTAAATTAGGCATTTCTCTTTGTACACTTGGAATTTAAATATGAGGCCACCACCATTGGAAAGTAAACTTCTGGGGCTTCAATTTAGACCCAAGAACCACCTTAGACCAAGTCCAAATAAGGGAGATATGCCTATTTGAAGTTGGGCTTCAAAGCAGATTTTGTTGACCCAGCCCGAGACAGCCTTTACTGAATTAGGCATATCTCTTTGTACACTCGGAATTTAAATGTGAGGCCACCACCATTGGAAAGTAGACTTCTGGGGCTTCAATTTAGACCCAAGAACCGCCTAAAACCAAGTCCATATGGGGGAGATATGCCCATTTGAAGTTGGACTTAAAAGTAGATTTTGTTGACTGGGCCCAAAACAACAATAGCCCATTTTGTTTTTGGTTTTGGTTCGGTTGGGACAACCCATTTACCTATTTTCTGAGCCATTCAAGTGCATTCACTCATCCTCCATTATACCTACTCATCCCCCATTGTCAAAAAGAGGTTTTGTTTGCATTCATAAAGGAGTATCCCATGCAACCACCTTGAAAATTTGCCCTCCTATCACATTCTTGTCTCCCACCTTCTTTTTTTTTACCTTTACTCTCCCTCATTGCCTATATAGAATGATCATATTGTAAGAGAGAAGAAGAGACCACGAAATTGAAGAGAAATGAGTGAGAAAAGAGTGAAAAAAGAGAGAAAATTTGAGTTTTTGAGCCAAAAATATTCCTATCTTCCATATACACCCCATACCTTCCATAGCTACTGAAATTCCTCATTTCCATACACCAAAACCACTCCAAAAATTCTGATATAGCCAAAGATCAATTGCCTTGATCATAAGGAAGAGTGTTTAGTGATTGAAAGTGAGAAAAACTAGAGAGTTAACCACTTTCTATACCACAAACTCCATAAACTCCATAATTTTGAATTGAGGATTTGAGAACACACTTCCTACACTTGAGGGTGATCAAGAGGAAGTTTGAAAATCAAAAAATTCAATCATTCTTTGGAAGTTGAGCCACCTACATATTTTTTGTTTGTTCATTTTCTTGGTTTCGCAACAGGACAGGTTTTGCTTGGCCTAGTTGGTCGGCCGGTTAGCTTCTTCCAAACAAGATGGCGTAATATCCCAATATTGATCAATTTCCGCCGGCGGTTCTAAAAAACATGAAGCTTTTGTTTTATTTATTTTTTATTTTGAGTGTAATGTGAGGTTTTTATTTTGTTGTAATATTCTCCTCATCCCTCTCTAATTTGGTTTGTAATTATTCTTTAAAATGTTGTAATAATTCCCCGCCCCGCTTCTTTCTATCCCGTTCTTTTACTTGCGTTCTTTATTTGTACATAAACATCATATTTATTTTTCATCATATTCATGCTTTGCATCCATGTTTCATGCATCTTGATTCGGTTAAGTTTGCATTTGTGGATTTAATCAATTCCTATGTGATTATGTGCGCTACTTCATATTCTTGAGATGATTCACATGTCATATCTTAGAAGCTGAATTTTTAGTTGCATCTCATGAGTGAATTGCATTAGGATTTTGTATATAAGATCATGCATGTTTTACTAACTTTGTTTTGTAGCTGTTCGCGGGACGTCGGTAAATATGTAAGTTTTTATGCTTTCGTTTGTGCGTGTTTTTCTTACTATGTTCAAGCATCCTACCATGTGGCTATTTGCTTATGTGATATAACTGTATGAATGCTTGTGGATGAAGGTTTATTGTTTGAATTGGAATAATTCAATAAATGTACGTTTTAAGCCCACTTTGCAGTGGCAAATTCACAAACTTTAAGCCCACTTTGTAGTGGCAAATTCACAAACTTTAAGCCTACTTTGTCAAGTGGCAAATTCAAACCCTTTTCGAAAAACAAACATGAAGTTGAATTGTTTCAATTTGAGCAAACTAGTCTATACCTTGTATGCTTCACATAGTAAATTTTAGGATTTATTCAATAATCAAAACATGAACATATAAAGAAAAAAAAAAAAAAAAAGTCATATCATGGTTTAGTAGAGGCCGATCTTTTGATCGGGTGAGCGGGGGTGCTCATTATTGACTTTCCCCTCTCATACCTAAGGTTCCGAGCCAAGCATCCTTGGTTACGACGAACAGTGGCCTTGGCACCGAGTCATGGGTTTCCTAATTTCCCAAAATATTAGGTGGCGACTCTGAGATCTGATGACGCAGTTCATTTTTGACAAAATTGCAATAAAATGGATTTTCAATAAAAGTTTCCAAATCTGAACTCTCGTCTACGTTTCACATTGCACTCGTGAAACTTGAGATCAAAGAGATCTCGGGAGTTCGAACTGTTTAACGCGCGCGGGTAACCCCCGGGCATGTTACAATATAGGAGAAAAAAATTGAAAAAAAAAATATGTTGAATCAACTTAAAAACGAACAGACAAACAAAATCCTAACCTTAATCCTTCAACAGATTTGAGCTCAAATCTTAAATAAATAAATAACAGATCTGAGGCGGAGGAGGGAGATCAGCGAAGAAGAGAACTGACCATTACTACGTCAGTTACAGGGTTTGAGCTCAAATCGAAGAACTGGTTTTGATCTTTCGATATTGATTTAGGTTATAGATCTTCATGAAGCTTAAACATGTCTGTACATGTGACTTCGGCTTTAGGTCTGTCATTGAAGTCCGGCACTGTTCAATCATCAATAAGAGGAGACACGATGGAGGAGGAAGAAGAGAGAGGACGACGAAGAAGAAGAGAGATCAACGTAGAAGAGAGAGCGAGAGAGAGAGATATCTAAGAGAGAAAAAAAAGCAGCGACAAATGTAACAACCCCGACCTATGATTAGCCTAAAATCCATGATTAAGTATGCCTAATAAATAATTAAGATGAAATTCTATGTTCATTGCATGTGTTATATGTTATTTGCATTTATATATGTTCATCATAGAAATATCTTTCTATGTTTCTATTCTGTTCTGCAAATTGAAGGCTTTATCGACATCTGATCACAAAATTGACTTGATTTATGTGTTATTTGAAAATTTTAAAATATTATGGTAAGTTCAATTGAAATTCGATTCGAAACCAAATAATTAGAATAAAATAATACCAATGGATTAGCCTTAACTCAACTTAATTAACTAATACTAATCAAGCCTATATAAGGCTTATACTACACTCTTTAATCATCACATCTTCACTATTTTGAGCAACAAAAACGTGAGAGAGAGAGAGAGGGAGAGAGAAGGCAAGGATTGAGCTCAACTAAGGAAACTTGCTAGAGAATTGAGGGAACTTAAGAGGATAGTCAAGGAATTGTTCAACTTCAAGAAGATTAAGCTTTTACACTTGAGAATTCAAAGCTTGAGGTAGGAATTTACTCATTTAGTTGTGAAGTTGTAGCACTTAGTGCATGAATTCAAGAGAGTTAGATAATTAAGCCAAGAATTAAGCTTAGGAAGAAGAGTTAGGAAGATAACCATACATGTATGCAAATTCTCTTGCATTTGGAGTTTGATTTTGAAGAATTCTGACATGCATGCATTGATCATAGCTTGGTTTTGGAAATTCATCAAGTTTCATACCATTTTACCTTGTTTGATCATGTTTTGGAAGGTTGTGGTTTATGTCAAACAATGCATGCTATGTTTTCTACATTTTAAGTTTGGTTTTGGCATAATTGGCAAAGTTTTTGGGCTTGATTTTGCGAAATGGTTTGTAATTCACCATATATTATGAGTTTCTTAATGTTTTACTAAGTTTTGGCCCAAAAGGATGTGTTTTGAAGCTTTGAAATTGAGTTTTGAACTTGTATCAACAATCTGGAAATTTTAGAATTTGCACTCTAGGCTCGAGTGGTGAAGTCTGCGCTCAAGCGGAAAATGCGAGCTCCCAGTACTTTTATAGAGTTTGGGGGTTGGCTTAAGCGGCAGAATCTGCACTCAAGCAGCCACTCTTATTTTTGACCTTCCACTCGAGCGACCGAAGTTGCGCTTGAGCGTAAAATGGGAGCTCCCAAAAGTTTTATAGACTTTTGCAGACCGCTTGAGCAATTGAAGTTGTGTTCAAACGGAGACCCTTTTTACTCAGTCTTGCGCTTGAGCGACCATCGAGTGTCCGTCGAGCAGAAAAATCATATAACCAGTACTTTTGCAAACCGCTCGAGTGACCATTGTTGCACTCGAGTGGATTGCCCTGTTTTTTAAAATTTGGCTAAGTGTTGCAAATCAAATTTTGGCATCCTCATTGCATCTTAGACATTTCTAAGCCTTAATTAAGACACAATAATGAGGATAAGACTTAGAAACACACCAAGATAGAAAATAAACGAGTTAAGTGTTTCCCGAGCGTGTGTTTCAATGTGTATCCGTTATGCGTTTGTGTAGGTCAAGCGCCATAGATCGTTGATCTGACTGTTTTGACTCTTCTGTTATTGGAGTTATCTGTGAGTAACAACCTTGTAAAGATATGTTGATTATAAGTGTTTTACAGAGGATAAGATATGACCTATTTTATAAAATACTATTGTGTGAATCATGAATGAATGTCCATTTTTTTGAAATGTACTTATGGCATCCTAAGTTCACGTGGCCCTCGCCTGAGGATAACAATACCGTGGCCAATATGCACGTGGCCCACGCCTAGGGATAACAATACCATGGCTTATGTTCACGTGACCCTTGCCCGGGCGTAATAATACAGCGGCCTATATTCACGTAGCCCGTGCTTGGAGGTAACAATATCATGGCTACTTATACACAAGATGTTGACCTTTATGGTTATCGGTACCGACTATGCATGTGGGTCTTATGACCAATTTGATCTGATAGCTATTGGATGTACCACATATAACTACTTATGAAATATGTAGAAGTATGTGAATTTGAATCTGTTTCTGATATGAATTCTGATTTCTGAATCTAAATTGGACATTATTCATAACCCTTTACTCTGTTGTTATTTACTGAGCTCCAACTCACCGTATTATTTATGTATGTAGGTGATCAAGTGCGGGACCAGGCTCAGTGAGGTTCGCCTGGAGATCTTTTTAAGTCAGCCAACCGGTGTGCCTTCCGAGGAGGTTCCGAAATGTTTAGTGATCGAGTCTTGTGAACATGATACAAGTTGAAGTTATTTTCTTTTGTTTGTTTGGACAATTTCTTTGGATTTATCCATATCTATGGTGATGTAAAACTAACATTCTGTTGACGTTACATATGTTTGTAAATATAAGTTTTAAAATTTATGTCCCATGTATGTCTACACAGTTCTATGGACATTGCATGTTTGTATTTGCTTCCGCTAGGCCCTATATTTTGTTTAATATGTTCAGGGCCTTTGGTAATCCCAGGATTACTGGCCGATTACAGCACTAAACCTATAGGAGCGGGTTTGAATCGTGACAACAAAGGTGGTGGTCACGTTAGTTCACAGTGGCGAAGGAGCATTAGAAGACAACGGCTTTGGCGACCGCATCGCAGGCAGAGGAAAGAAAGTGAGAGACAGTCTACAGCGAAAAAGAGAAAGAGACGCAGTGGTCTGCAGCAAAGGGAGGCAGAGAAAAAAGAGTGAGAGTGAGACATGGGTGTGATTGTTAGGGTTTTGGGACGTATAATATGATATATAGGTAAATTACACTGACACCCCCTGATGTTTCTGTTCAATACAGATTCTCTACTCCCGTTTGAAAAATTACATTCCCTTCCTTGAGGTTTGTAATCTCATTACTAATTGTCCCTCGGATAGCTGATGTCATGTCCTAAAATTTTCTAAATGACCATTTTGCTATTTTTTCTACCATTTCTTCTTTCTATCATTATGTCTACATTATACAATTTTCCATTATTAAATTCGACCCGAACATATTCTTATTGAGTGATGATATATAAATATAAATTTCATATAAAATTTTCAAATACAATGATATAGCTTAATGGTGACTTTTTACTTTAAAACAAAACACCTATAAATATGGTTTATATTTACAATAACATCACTATCACAATATTTTTATGATATTTTTTGTATAAATTTTTATATATGAATAGAATTTTTCATTTTTATTTTCACCATCATTTTTCTTTCTCATCTATTCACCTACATTTATTATAGTATTACCAAATATTGTCATTCATATTTATTACAGTATTACTGAATTTTTGTATTTTTTTGTATTTGGTGAATTTAAAAAAAATCACAAAATATTATACTTCTTAAATATATCTAGATTAGGTGTATCTAAAAAATAAAAAAATTGTTTAAAATATTTTTAAAAAAATCAATAAAAATAAAAATAAAAAAACGCAAAATAAAGAATTTCAATTTTTTGTGTGAGTAAAATCAAAAAAGATTATTATTATTTCTCTTAAAATGACATGAACAAAATATCAGCATTATTTTATTATTTTATATGTATAAAGGTTAAGTGACAAATATGTCATTTTAATTGACTGAAGGGGTAAGTGTAATTTTTCAAACGTGAGGGATGATCCGTATTAAACAGAAACCTCAGAGGGTGTGTGACAACCCCGATCCGGACCCACCCTTATAGATTAGAGTCATGATCGGCCAATAATCTGAGATTACCTACGGTCTCAAAAAATGTTTTAAGTTCATATCTTTGTTCTCATTTCTTTCTGAGCATTCTTAGGCATGATTTATGAATCATTAAGGCTTAAAAAGTAAGAAACCAACATGAGTAATTGAATTTGAAAAGACAAGAAGAATTATTCGATCCGAATATATGGTTCAATGTGAACAAATTATGAGATATGGAATGAATAAGAAGTTAATGTAAGGAAAGCTAAGCCATATTGACCATACAAATGAGTAATGATAAGACAAGTGTCGTACTATTTACGTTTGTAATTGTAGGTCAAGATCTAAAGACCGATCAACCATTTCTAGAAGCCCACTGTGAGTAACGTTATTTTAAAGATATGTTCATATGAATTATATTTGAAATGTTATTGGATAAGTTATGATTTCAGAAATGATATTTTGTTTATGTGAACGAATGTCCTATTTTTGATCTATTATGGCATCCAAATGAAGTCCCAAGTCATGGGAGACAACATGTTAATGCGAGTCTATGACATATAAGTGATTACAAGATCTCGCAAGCCATTTGACAAAGTGGTGTTATGTTTGATAATCGGTGTCCGAGACCGATTACTTTAATCGGATGATGATATAATATATTCTGTTGAATGTACCATTATTATGTTCAGATATGAGAATGATTAGGTTATGGTTTGTTTTATGAATATGAAATGTTTGAAATTCATTCACTAACCTCTTTACCTTAATGTAATTCACTGGGTTTTAGCTCATTATTTATATATATATATATATATATGTAGGTGAACGAGTGTAAGACCGAGCCTAATGGCACTTATCTGGACTTCTGTTTTGTCAGCCAACCTAAGTGCCTCACATGGAGGTTTTGAAACTGTCAAATTATCATGACTCTGTGTTTTAGGCTTAAGCCTTTATTTTCTTTTGTTGAAGATGTTAAATATTAAGACAAGTTTTTGTATACTGGGTAAAATCCCTTTTGATTTATCTGTACAGTGTGATGACGTAATGATATGTATGTAAATGTTTAAAGTTTTTTGTCTCATATAAGTTTGCACAGCTTAATGGACAATGTATGTTTATTTGTTTGCTTCTGTTAACCCCTTATATTGTGATTCTGTTTAAGAGGCCTTTGGTAATCTTAGGATTACTGGCTAGTCAGGATGGTAAATCTATAAGGGCGGATTTGGGTCGTGATATTAATGTAATTTACCCTATATGTGTGTGTGTGTGTGTGTGTGTGTGTTTGGTTGGGGGGGGGAGGGGGGGGGAGAAGGGTATTTTGGTCATTTTAGTTGAATTTATCGTTTTAGACAAACTAATTGAGCGCCTAAACCTCTCACCCTATAAAATTACAATTTAAATTTATGATCTAAATGCCCTTTTTCAAAATACCAATATTAACGTAATGAATCTTATATAATTTAAATTAACAATATTATCAAATTGAATCATTACATAAACTTCCTCTAAAAACATTAAATAATTTTTAAAAGAGTATATATATTAAAATTAATAATTTTTAGTTTATACATGTAACAACAAATGACAAGGTGTGTCTGTCCCACCAATGGAGTGGAAGCTTGAAAAACTGCCTCGGCCATTTATGGTAAGGTGACAAGAGCTATGCACGTTCACAATTTTGGACTATTTTAGAAGATGATTAGAAGTTAATTTTTTAATTTTTAATTTATTTTAAATTTTATTATTTTTTTACATATTTTTTTTTAAAAAAAAAATTAAAAAGACCATTTTTTAATTATATTTCCAAAACAATCACATATGCCTAAATCTTTTCCGTCACATAGTTCTCCCATTATTTTTTTTATAAATTAATCAAAGAGCCACTTATTTAATTAATAATTTATTAGTCCAACCAAGCACAGACAGCCGCCACTTGTATGTTCATTCGTGACATGGTGTGTGACCTCCTAAAATTACTTGCATGTTCATGACATGGTGTGTGACCTAGTAAAATTGGGTGCAACCTTGGAGTGATGGAGAAATTAATTAGCGTCTTTGGAGAAATATTTTATTTAATTTATTTTGGACTATGGATTTTGGTTTTCTATTGTTTCAATAATAATGTTGGGTTTCTTGTTTTTGTTACTAAAAAATAAAAACAATTTGGTCACCTAAACTAAGGTATAATGATCCTATCACAGCAATGACCTAAGCCGCACAACTGCATCGACTTCTTTGCTGTGTTCAGGAAGAAACAACTACCTGCTAGCTATCTCCAGTCAAACATATTTATGCTCGGCAAGAAAACCATATTTATCTTATTAATTTTCGTGTACTGAACTTTTCTTAAAATAAAAAATATTATTGTGTTTGGGTTTCAATTTGAAATAATAATAATAATAATAAAATTATTTCAAGATTCAGGCTCAATCTTTAAAATAAAAATAAAAAAAAGTTTTGCAACGTAAGATCCTGCCTAGTGGTTAGGATCAATTGCACATTAGTTGATGGGCAAAATGTAATTTGCCCATTCTTCATTGAAAAACAAGAACCTATTGAAAACAGTATTATTCCATACACAAAAAAAATACATAAAAGAGACACAAAGGGTGTGGTTCTTAACTTTAGTACACTTTCTGTCTCCCAATAGTTTCTTTTAGGTTATGTTTGGATATTAATTTAGGAAGAAGTTTAAAAGAGAAAAATAAAAAATAAAAAATAATGTAAATAAAATATATGTTTAAATTTTATATCACTTTTTTGCTTCTCTTTTCTTTTTTCCTTCACAAATTCCCACCTAAATCCTAGATCCAAACATAAACACAATTTTAGGATGAGTTTGGTTAGAATGAAAAAGGTCTAAAGGGCATGAAAGTGAATAAATAAATAAATCCTTTTCTACATTTAACATGGGAGTGATGGAAAGTGCAAAAAAGTCAAATTTTTTTTGTACAATTCAGGTGACAATCTAATATTCGATTTCTGGCATTAAAAAATACAAGAAACTGGTTTTCCAGCTTAAATTATATGGGAACTATAATGGAACTTGTTTTCCAGCTTAGCTTCAAAGTGAAAACAGCAAAGCATAGTGCTTGCTTAGAAGCAAAAGCATCAACCATCAAATCAACCAAAGAAAATTATTTATTAAGAACAAAAAGAATAGAGAAAGATAACCCCACCCATCCTATCCTTTATCTTCAGTCATTTGGGAAAGCAAAATCAACACAAATGATGCCATCAATTACTGATTAGGACACCTCACCTTCAACCCTGCACCAATCTTTACTTGATTTTTGCAATGTTGAAGCTACAGGTGCAAAAAAACTGTCTACTCATGAACTTGCACCGACTCAAACTCTCCAACTCATTCAAATCAACTTGGGCAGTTTGAAAAGGTGAGCGGATTTGAACAGATTAGATGATAAAAATTGGTGAGTCAATAACAAGGAAATGAAGACTAGGAACAGTAGAATAAGAGGCTCTACACACCACCACATCAAAATAACCTTCTGCAAAATGTATTTAAGGTAATTTAAGAATTAAAACGAAAAAATTGATACAACAATGAGAGATACTAAAATCACAGAGTTCACATCGCCTGGATTCTTCCCTTTTTCTTGTAAAAAAATTATAATATATAATATAACTGACAAGATAAATGAACCAATTAAGTTCTCTACAAGCAAAACTTATGACTCTTCACTTTAAAACAATTTGAGATTATGTAAACTCAATGAAGTAAGCACTGGCTATCAAATTTAAGACAATCTCCACTTCTGAAAATCTACATGACCTTCAAATGAATTGGGCTATGCATCTCAAAATACGGCTTAGCATGATTGGGCAAAATAACAAGTTCCAGCATTCCCCAATGTTCTGATCAGACATTGAAACGAAACAGCATCACATCCCCTTCTTGTACAATATACTCTTTTCCCTCTGATCTCAACTGCATGATCCAAATAGTTCTCGTAAATCACCTTGATCTTGCAAGAGAGTCCTAGGTGGTGTTGGTGGTGGCTGAGCCACTTTATGCATGTGAGAGCATAGTGTACGCATGTGTATTACTGAATTACATGGTAGCATGGATTTTACAAAATGTCAATTCAAACCATCCTCGATTTTTCATTCTCTTCTGTTTATCTGGATAAACTTCTCCCAGATAAATTGTAGTGTGCTGCTGGCATATGAATGTGATTTTCAGAACGGTGATACAGCCCAGATGTAAAGCCACCTCAGGGCCAGTGAAGTTTCACGTATTTTAAAAATAACTACAAAGAGTACAGCATAAAATCGTGAGAACTTTTCTGAAACGAAGAGAAGCAGCATTAAAGTTCTAATGCCGATTGAATTTTCAACTTTTTTGGGGGGTACATGTGAATTTTCAACTTTTTTGGTTGACAGTGAAATATTTCCATAAAACCACTTTTCAGGAGCTCCAAGTTACATTTACTTCTGATTCACAAGTACAAAAGAACTTCTGATGG
Organism: Camellia lanceoleosa; assembly: GCA_025200525.1. NCBI lineage: Eukaryota > Viridiplantae > Streptophyta > Magnoliopsida > Ericales > Theaceae > Camellia > Camellia lanceoleosa. The sequence continues at coordinate 182,568,193 of CM045764.1, read as the reverse complement.
CCTTGTCCACAAGTAAATTTTCATGCATGGGGCTAAAACAATATGTGCTTTGTGAAGTGAGCAAAAGCTAAAACAGCATGTGAATCTGTATAAGCTAAAAGTACGGCAACGACTTACAAGCCCTTTCTCCCTTGCAGCCGCAAATGAACCAGCGGCAACAAAATCATTGTAAGCAACCTGATAAGCAAATGCATCACATAATTATTGTGTGGTTGACCAGATATAGAGGCAACATGCATGACAATAAGACAGATAACAAAATAAAAATGGCCAAGGCACATGTATGAACAACATAATCCAAGGGGGTGTGATGTTAAAGTCATTTCCACGTTTGTTCCATACCAACAGGCTCTATCTTATTCTTGCTTCGAACATATGAACAAGAACCAGAGTAGTGCACAGAAAAGAATTCAATATTTCTCATGCTTACCGTCTCTGCTCGGATGAAACCCTTCTCAAAATCAGAATGAATAACTCCAGCAGCTTGAGGGGCAGTCATTCCTAACTCAATAAAGAATATTAATTAGACTAACAATTTGTACTCAAGATAATTGATACGGTCTGCAAGAGGGATACTTCACATTGTTAAATCCATCTAAAGATAAATTATGTCAACAAACCGTTGTTCAATCTCCTTCTGATACTATTTAACAAAAAATGCTGCATGCATCTGATACTAACTTCAAGGAAATCTAGCTACAATACCAGCTAAAGTAAACTCATTTAAAATGAAGAACCAATACTAACCTGCAAGTATGGTCCATGCCTTTGTTTCCTGTAGACACAACAAAACGATGCGTAAGTACTGAGTATCAAAGAAACATCATGTTAACTAAATAAGAAAAAGCATTTCTGGACTTCACCTTCTCGCCAGATGTGAAGTATGTACGCAGTCCTAAAAGGCCATATGTTGTTCTAATGAGATTTCCAAGGCCACTTTCATCAACACCAAGAGACTCCAAATATTCTGTTCTTTCTTCCAATGGAAGTTCAGTAAGCTCTGACTCAACCTGCAATGACAAACGGCATATTTAGTTGCCTGGTGGAATGAAGAACAAACGAACACTACAGTCAAAAACAGTTATAGATAGATCAATGAACAACTAAACAGACTAATCGGAAAAAATTTAAAAAAAAAACGTTGCAGTCAAATATGGCAAGTTAATGCCCTGCCCCTCACATTCTGGAGTAAATATACTACCCCCAAATTCAGATTGAAAAAGCTTCTGCTGAAAGGTCACCAAACCTGTGCTGAGATTGTTACTAGTCCAGATTGTAACTCAGATGCAAGATTCATCACTTCTTTGACATGAGGATTATCTTCGGGTGCTGCTAGATCAGATTCTGCCACATTCGCTACATATATGATAGGCTTCACTGTAAGTAAACAAAGATGTTTTACAGCATCTTTCTCAAAATCTGTTAAAGGTACTGATCGTGCTGGTTTTCCATCCATTAGTGCCTGCTGAATTCTTTCCAGGGCAGACTTTTCTGCTTCCTCCTGAAATTAAAAATATTGCAGCCAAAATGGCCAGAACCACAGTCAGTACATTTAGCTGATATCAAATCAAGAATGATAAAGTCATTATGGAAGCCTCAACAATTATTTTACCTTAAGTTTAGATTGTGAATCTTTAGGTTTGCCTTTTTTGAGTTTCTCCATTCTTTTCTCAATCTGCATTGCTTGTATAGATACAATTCAGTTTTATCAGATCACATTATTTTAGCATGTGATTGATATATGCTACAGAGACGCAACAATATAGAGAGATGTTCAGAACAAAGACTTTCAAGCCCTTTGTCATTTTTTAAGCATATAGGTCAATGGGGCTTTAGGACCTCATGTAAGTTAACTAGAGGTGCTGGGTTCCAGGGAAGCTTCTAATAAATAAGATAAATGTCATGAATCAATTACTACATAGAAAGAGAAGTGACCCTCTCACTCTTCCCCTAATATCCCTGTCATTTACTGCAGTGTAGAAGAGATTCAAAGTTTAAAAAGTGCTTACCCAAAAACAATTCAAAGTTTAAAAAGTAATTTGGCATAAATAAGAAACTGATAGAGTGCCATGTCATCACCCCACTTCCCAACTTCCTTCTTTTACTCCATGGGTGATGGTGGGTTTAAATATAGTGGTAGTGGTTGTCATAAAATGAAGAGGGTGGAAGACAATGTTATAGTGAGGAAGGTATAAAAGTCCCAAACCACATGTGTGAATTACATATCATTTAAATGTCAGGGAGTAAAATGTTCCAGGCTAAAACCACAAAGGCATAAAAAGAATTTTGTTCTTTAATAATTTAATTTGGTCCATCAATCATTCAGTTGTGAAGAAGAACTCAACCCAGCAGCACTGGTTCTATGAATGAGAAGGTGAACAAAATATTAAAATAATTTTTATGAGCAGTACAACTATATAACAAAGCTTTAAACGAAAAATTCTGGGAAACATTTATATAATACAGATAAAATCTATCAAATGGTAACCCAACCTCACGAGTAATCATTAATCATGAATGATGAACCTGATACTTCTATCCCCTCCCTTTTTTTTCTTTTTCAACATAAATTAGGTCTCAGAAGTACTATAATAGTGCAAAATTTTCTAATAGCATACCTGGTCCAAATCTGAGAAAACAAGCTCTAAGTTTATGACATCAATATCGGACTTTGGATCAACTTTCCCATTCACATGAACAATGTCATTATCCTCAAAACAACGTACAACCTGTAACAGTAATAAATGTGTGTTTTCAGAAAACATAGAATGGAATATGTATGATATGATACACTTTCAGTTGATGGAAATATGTTGGCACTCTTCTAAAGTTGGGTTGGGCCTGTACAAAGGTACATTGTCTTAAACACTTAACATAGTTCAAACTTGAAAATTTGGTTTGAAATAAAGAATTGAATCATACTATTCGAAACATGAATTATGAATTAACCATGTTTCGGGAATTTGAACAGGAGATGCTGCTCATGTAAAAAATTATACATAGAGCAAGTATTGAACTATACATGCTTATACATGCACGCATACGCAAAGGGGCAGACCAAGAGAAAGAGGGGAAGAGGGAAGGAATACATAAAATAATACATTCCTACAATTCAATTTGTGAATTTTGCATCGAGATCAGGAACCACTCATACTAAAAGGGAATTGCATGAGCATCTTATGATGCTTTGATAAAATTTTCACAATGCACTACAGAAAGCTAGAAATAGGTACATGAAATAGCCAAAACCTGAAGAATGGAGTCAACTTCACGGATATGCGATAAGAATTTATTACCCAAACCCTGCAATTAGACAATTTGATAAAGAAAATATCCATTACAACACAGCATTCACATGCCAAAATAATCTAAAAGGACAACACGACATGGATATTTGACTGACACCAAGAAACATCAGTGCCAGTAAAATAACTCGAGTATTCTCACCTCCCCTTGACTGGCTCCCTTCACAAGGCCAGCAATATCTACGAGTTCTATTGATGCTGGGACAGCTCGTTGAGAATTGCATAGAGCAGAAAGCACATGGAGCCGAGGATCTGGAACAGCAACAATACCTACATTCGGCTCTATGGTACAAAAGGGAAAATTAGCAGCCTGAGCCTTTCCATTTTCAACCTGCAAAAAGGATAAGCCTCAATATGAATAGTAGATAAACCTACCAAGGAAGCATCAATGCTAAGAATCAGACAAAGTAACTGTCACCCAACCATTAACGCAGGAAAAAAGCTCATCAAACTAAGTAATTGAAGCAAAGTTTCTTGTATCACAGGTTGCAATACATAATTGGTCCTCGCATAGAAGGCTAGAAATGTGCTGTGTTTGTAAGTCTCTAGACCACCTGATATTTGTCCTAAATCGTGCACAGCCTAACCCATGTGTAGTTATGCATATGGATTCATTCATCCTCAAGTGAAACAACGGAGATACAGTCTAGATAGATATCCAATTAACATGAGAAAAACCCATCACCTGCTCTCCCTGGCACCTTTCTTTCTTTTTTTCAATAGGAGTTGGACAAGAAATTATATGCAATTGTGTTGTGAGTGTTGCCATTTAAAAAAACAAATAAATAATTTCTTCATAACCGAAAGGGTGCTTATGACTCTATATTTGTCATTAGAAATGAAATCGACCTAGCGTGGTTAGAGAGATGACAAAATACACAAATTGTCACGACTACGAATCACACAACTTGATCCATTTGTTAACTTTTGGAACACTGATTCTTTAATTTAGAAATTACCAAGCAAACTATGAATGCCAATCCTCCAAATTAAAAACAGTTTCAAGGAAACTTACTTAGTCCAGTAAACTATAACATCGAGGCGAATTAACTCCTCAACTGAATGAATTCAAGTAAAACGAAAAATCATCGAGATTTTGGGCATGAACGAGTGTGCTTGCTTGCTAGAGAGAGAGAGAGAGAGAGAAGACTCACAACGGCGTTGAAGAGAGTAGATTTGCCGACATTAGGGAGACCGACTATGCCGGCTTTCAAGGTCATGCTAATCTTGGAGGAAGAGGAAGATGAAGATGAGAAACGCCTCTGGAAGTGAGAGGTTTGTGTAATGTTTCGAGAGAAGAAGAGGGATGAGTTCTTCCATGGAAGAGACACCGCTTGAGCTATTAGATGATGGCACGCTACCCTCGCCATTGTGTATGTAGGAATGAAGAAGAAGAAAGACAAGACAGCCAGCCGCCTCACTTCTTGCTTATATCTTCTCCTCCCTCCCTCTACTCCCCCCACTCACCCCCACCCCAAAACAATTCAGTGGTCGTTTTCTGGATTAAGTTTTTCAGAAATTGAGGTTTTCGTATTTTTTATTTTTAATAAATAATTTTTTAAATTTTAAATACATTTTTTTATTTTTTAGATGTATTTTAATTAGATGTATTTAAAAATTAAAAAATTTATTAAAAAATATTTTAAAAAATTAATAAATATATAAAAATATTTAAAAAATGTACTGAATTCTTGTATTTTTTTATATTTTTGGTATTTAGTGAATTTTTAAAAGATTTTTTTTACAATTTTTTTACTTTTAGGTGTATTTATGTTAAGTGTGTTTAAAAAATAAAAAAAATTGCTTAAATGTTTTAAAAATTCAGTAAAAACAAAAAAAACACGAAAAATAAGAATGTAAAATTTTCTGAAAAGTGTTTTCTGAAAAATGAAAACAAACAAGCTGATTAGTATTTCTACTAAAATTAAATAAATATATGAAAAATACTTAAATATATATATATATCTAAAATAATTTTTTTTTCTTATTTAATTTGTAATAAAGTTTATAAAAATTAGGCCTCGTCTGGTTTGAGTTTCAAATTACAATTATTTTTTTTTTTAAAAATAGAAATTACTTTGATAAAAATAAATATTAAAATAAGAGATTTATTAGAAAAAAAAATTTCAAGTGTTTATATCTTAATTGGTCTATAAAATATTCTTATATTCAAATAAGTCTTATTATTTAAATATTTGATCTAATAAATCTTAATTCTCACATTTAAAGTATTTTATAGACATTTCTACCCCTTCAAATATGTTTTGAATTGTTAGCAATTTGATGATGTGAATATTCATATTTTACAATGTGAATATTCACATTGACAACATTCACATCGACGATGTAAGCATTCACATTACAAAAACATTCACACTATAAATGTGAATATTATTAGAGACATTTTGGTAACTATATCACTCATAAGATTTATTGGAATATAAGAAAATAATGTGGATTAAATGGAACATAAGTACGTGAAAAGAGATTTATCTAAAAATATTCCTATTAAAATTTATTCATAGTTTTTAAAAGGATAAAATTACATGAAATAATGAGTATTTTTTATTTTTAAATTTTTTTATTAAAAAAAATTGAAAACTGTTTTTGAAAATCAAACTAAGCGGACCCCTTTCAACTAAGCATATATCTTATTGGAAATTATTTGAGAGAAAATATTTCATACAAACTAGTGTGTTTAATTTCTATAAAAGTTTAGGAGAACAATTTGTTCTAATTTGTTTTCATTCCCGAATTTAATTTATTGTGAACTAAATAATGAACTTTTCACTACTATGTGAAATTGGCCTTCCGACATAACAATTTTAAAAAATTATCCTTATGATCACAAAAACAAAAATAAAATAAAAATTGAGATAAACAAAATTCCTAATTTTTTATCAAATAAAAAAAAAATTCATTCCCAATTTGAGCAATGTTTGGTTCATAAATTTGGATAGAGATTTAAAAAAAATATTAAAAAAAAGTAAATGAAATGTGAATAAAATAAAATTACATTTCACCTGAATTTTACACACATTTTTCTTTTCCCTTTCTAAATCACTACCCAAATCCATATATCAAAACAGTCTTACTATATTCTCAACTTTTATCTTATCCCTAATAATGAAATTTTTAGTTCGATTTTTACTTTTTTAACTATTTTAACTTAATTAAAAAAGTTTCATTTGAGAAGAATTTTCAGTTTTTTTATTTATTTATAATTTTGTGAAAAAAATGTAAAATAATTATAATTTGAGTATGATATTTTATTTTATTAATTTTTTAATATATTTTATCTTTTAGTTAACTAAATTAATCACAACCTACTTCTCAAATTAATCCCAACCTACTTTTCAAATGAAGAGACAGATTGGTTACTGGATTGATGGTGGTTTGGGGTAAATTTTAACTCAAAATGGGGAGAGGCCCCCCAGTCCCATATTGATTGGAGAGAAACTCTCTTTAAAATATTTGATAAATCAGTCGTACTGCACTTAAATTTGAATGGTTCTATTTGACAAAAATAAAAATAAAGTAGCTGATAACATGAAACTAGAGATGCTAATAAAAATTCCAAATAATTAGATTTTAAATCCCAAAATTTGAGTTATAATTCTTGAAAGTAATGAAGAAAAAGTGTGTACAAAATAAGAGAGAGCCACCCATCCTTGCAATGGGTTTCTACTGTTTCTGACTCAGAGCAGTGTACTCGAGCATTGTTTAGAACAGCCCCAAAAGTCGAGCAAATTTCAATTTATAGCATACACATAGATAAACATTAAACAAAACCCTATTGATTTCAATCGAGTAATGCTAGAGACCTACACATTTGATCCACAAATTCATCCACAATAATGTAACACGGGAATGGGTCCTCAATCATTATTAGGTGTAAAAAATCAAAAGTTGACATCTATCCTAACATATCATTGTGGGTAGAATTATGAGAGGCTTTTAGGATCTCAAACATTTTCCGATTTCAATCACATACCATCCATCATATGAAAGGTGGTCATCTCATTCCATCACCTCAGTGCCTTCTATGACGATCGCGATCACCCGGCCTGTTGGTCGACTCATCTCTTTTGTCTCTTCTATGATTATCAACATTTAACCTTTTATGACCTTCATCATCCCTCCCACTTCCCCGGCTATCATTGTCCACACTTCTTTTTCTATACTCTTGCTCATCCTCATTTCGCTTCTTAAATTCCCGGTCATGTCTCTGGCTGTCATCTTTATGCCCACGTTTCTCCGTATACTTTTGTCTATCTCTTCTCTCTTCATGATACTTATAGTCCCTCTGGCTTCCACTGGACTGACTAGTTCTACTCTCGCGGTTCCTCTCATGATCCCTGCATTCTCTACTTCTGTCACTGTGCCTTTGCCTGTCACGGGAGTTCTCATATTCCCTTTGCTTAAGATCCTCTGAACTTCGGTGTTCAACCTTTCGTTTCTCAATGTTGTCTTCTATTTCGTAGTCTCTACGTTTCTTTTCTCGTTGTGGACGCCTAGCAGTGTCCTCATCAAATACCATCTCAAACCTGAAAATTTATATTTCAATGTATGAGAAAGAGAGTCGTCTTTTGATTTCTGTTTCTTCAAGTATGGTAGGAGATAAATCTGTTCGTTGGTTTGGTTGTTAAGTGGTATGCCCCTTTGAGTTGTGTATGCTTTTTCTTGTTTCAATAAAATTATCACTGGCGGCAAAAAAAATGTTGAGAGAGAGAGAGATATTCATAACCACAAACAAAACTACTAACCTTGAGTTATCGTCTCCACCTCGCTGATTGTTATCCTCTTTTAACGTGTACTTTGGAGGTTGCTGTTTGGTGGAGGGATCCCCTGTACAATCCTTAGCAATGTGATCTGGAGCACCACATTTGAAACAACCTTTTCCTGCACCAAAATGTCTACAAAAAGTCAAATGCTTCCCTGGATTAAGAAAAGTTCCAGGGATAAGACGGAATTGGGGTATTGGAGCTCCATATACAAGATACAAGCTGTGAAGCAAGAATGAAACTATGCCCGTGAAGAAGGAACAAAGAACACAAATGAATTTCTGGGCTCCTGAGAGTTAATTATCACATTTGCCTCAACAAACCTATCAAATATAGTTAGTTGCCTCAATGAACAGGCACTTTTCAACATGAACTATCATAAGTAACTTGGCTGCAATGGAAACACAACCATAGGTTGGGTACCGTACTATAAACTTTATAAGAGAACAGCAGAGAAGTGTTAAACTAACAGAAGATGAATCCCACACAAACCTTGGGTTTACAGACATCAAAAACCAAAAACCAAATACAAACCTCACGACTCAAAATCAAAGCAACAGAGAAAAATAATATACTTTTTGAAACATGTAATGCTTAGGTGCAGAAACATCATGATGAGGAAAAATTAGTAGCCAACTGCTACACACCAGGTAGTCAAAAACCTGCATGATGCTCTATGTGGAAACAAATAATGCTAAGCTGCTAATCCAGGAAACTATAGAAATTACTCCAACACGACAATACATGCCCCAGTACATCCATTCACTGATTGAATATAAAAGCATCTTACCTTTAGCCATTTGGCTATCTCTGCGTCTGTATTGGGACCACAATTTTGAAACACTTTGACTAAAATCCACATGTATCCTTCGATCATCAATTAAAGCATTGTCCATCTGTCATAAAAAATGAATAAATCAAGTGAGCAAAACCAGTTCTGCCACCACGTGGCCAAAGCAATTCAACAGATTAGCTGTTATTACAAACTAGAATTAAGAACATAGCTGCATGCTTGAAACAAGAATGCAGCACTCTCCTTTTATCAAGTAAAACCCTAAGACTGCTTGCTATGGCAATTAACTGTCATTGTAGATTCATTATTAGTCATAGCATGCAAGAATGATATAATAGAACCTGTATGACTAGATACATGGATAAACATATGAGGGTGACAAGTTATGCAAGCACAGAACAGATTCAAAACATGGGATTAAAAAAATCCAGTTGTTCAGAATACCTTGAAGTATGCTTGTTCACAAGCCTCATTCGTTTCAAACTCTGTCAGAAACAGAATAGGAAAAAAGTCAGATTACGTCATCAGATGTATGATGATTCTACATCAACAAAAAGGAAAAGCCAGTAAGAGAATCAACGATCAGAAGCACATCAGTTTGCCTATATCTAGACCATGTGGAAAACCGTAGAGAGAGAGAGAGAGAGAGAGGGGAAAGAGGAACCTTGACATCCATGATAATTAAGTTTTGCCAATGCAGTGAAAAAGTTGCTCACAGTTTGGGAGAACCCTTTTTCCAAATCACTGCCAGCATTTCCTGATGTAAAGAAATTTGAGCGCACAAAGTAACATTTTCTTCTTTTTTCGGTATTTCTGAATTTTTTACAGAAACAATTCTAACTTCAAATTAGATTTGTTATCTCCCTGTAAATACAAATGGGTGGAAACTAGTGAAAACAGGCTGAATACACCATTGCACCAAGTAATTTGAAATGGACCAAAGCACTCTGAAATATTCAAACTAGTATGAACTGGAGGGTTTCCCAATTCACTTTCTAATGGAACAGAAGTTTCAGCTTAAGCAAACTAGGTTGCAACTGAGCCTTTGAAAATACTGCTCCCCAGTGAAAAACAGAACATACATATACTAATCCCTCTTTTCTCTTTGGATTTTCATTTTGTTTTCCATTTTCTCCTATGCAAAACTGCTCGCTATTGCAAAGCATTTTATTAAAATGAAAAGAAAAATACTCATTTGTAATTGCTCACTTCACAAATATCTTTTCTTTTTTCTTTTTCTTTTTTTTGATAAATAAATAATTTTATTGAAGGAGCATCAAGATGATGCAAAAAAAACAAGACTACAAAAGTATAATTACCAACTCCTAACCAAGAATGTCATCTAGGAAATCTAAAAAAACAAACAAATGAGGATCAAACTTCCGTTCCATCCAACTATACAAAACTATTAGAAGGCGACTCTCAAGCCAAGAAATACCATGGTGAATCTCTTGAAATGTTCGTCGATTACGCTCCAACCAAACCAAACACATCTGATGTGCAAACTGATTCCACATCTGTTCATGTTGTGTTTCCTTAAGTCTAAATCTTGTTTTCACAATGACTTGCATGCCAACATAAGTTCAAAGTCAAATTTGATAATCACAGTATTCTAAATAACCCAAGCTCAGAAATAAAAAAAAAAAGCAAGACAAAACATCACAGAAGGGAACCCAAAATGTGCTGACATTTTTGCCATACCAAATGCAACACCAAAAAGAGATTAATTAAAAATTATTAAAAATCCTAAAGAAAAAACATAAAATGGTAACATCAATAAAACTGGCCGCCCTCGTGCATATTGACCATGAGTATGACTTGTCAAGCCTCAGGTCAGGGGTTCAAAGGCTGGTAGAGAGAGAGAGAGAGACGGAACAGAGAGGATGGGAAATATTAACAATAATAAAGTACAATAACACTCACCAATGAAGGCATAGCATAAGCTGTCTCCAGTTTTATAATCCCGGATAACTTCAGCGCTGCCAATATTTATTTATCATGAGCAATAAATTTTGCAGTACAAAAATAAAACAGAAAGAAATTCCAAGCATTTGGAAATTACGATGTCACCGTTCCAAAACGTGAAAAGATAGTATGCAAGTCCTCATCCTGCATTTCAAATTAAAAAAGCAGATGAATACAGGTTTTTATGATAACAAACTGCAATAAAGAAACAGCATGCAGAACACATTAGCATCTTCAAGATTATAGCACAGTAGGCTCCGCAATCTGTGACAAATGAGAAGATAACAAGCTCTCACTTCAGTTACTGGATTTAGTTTACAAACAAACAGCACATTGTCAGGAGGCTTTATGTCAGCATCTGGAATGTCCCCTATCTGTGACACAAATAAGAACAGTGACTTTAATGAAAATGTTCGAGTTGGACTGTAATTACTAGATGAGATAGCATATAAAATGCTTACACTCTCAAGCACTACTGCACTGGAATGTGCGTCTTTTGTACGGAGAATCTCCTCAAGCTCTGATGCACCTAATTGCTCATCCATGGGCACCCAGTCATCTTCAAGTCGTACATCATTTTCAACCTGATCACAACGTAATTAAATAATTATGATCATGAAGGAAAACAAATATCAAAAAGGCACCTTATAGAAAAGAACCCAGAATAGATTACAGAAATAGCATGTAAAAGTTACCAATTTGACACAAATTTATATACTTTATACTAATCATAATATCTTGTCTGTGTTGGCATTTAAGGTTACTTGCCATAATTTGTTTCCCTAGACCCATCCATATAAATTAAGTATGTTTTGGTTTTAAGAAAGAGAAAACCATGCAATGAACCATGGCATCATGCACGTCAAGCTTGAAAAGAACTTCAATCTTCAAATCCAGTTCGGACCACCCTAAAAATGACCTTATTTTATGTTAACACTAAAAATTAAGACAGAGTTCAATAAGAGACTAAACCAGCTAACAGAAAAAGGTGCTTATAAACACAAATAAAGATGAAATCATCACATTCTGGTTTTTGCTTTTGATACTAGTGTTCTTATTCTTAAGATCAAATAGAGTAAGTCTCTTTGCATTTCAATCAACAAAGCATCCTTGCAATTTACCAAAAGGAATACCATTCCTGTTTTTCATGATCCTCTTGGGGAATTCGGTTATATATTACATATGAGTAAGTAACTTCAGTTATCAAATTAGAGAGGCATCAATTTTATTTTTCCATTTGGTTTCAAACTGCCTCAAAAGTTCAGGAAATCAATGGAATCTGCAAGTCATTCATTACCTCATCTTTTGGTTTTCCTTCAGGAGAGGCATCTGGAATCAACTCAGATAGTTGTGAAGGATCGTCAAAAGGATCATCTAATATGTAAGTGTGTTTGATTCTGTTAAAGCATCATATTCATTAGTTACTAGTCAACATATAACATCACCAAATACAAAAGGTGTGAGAATGCACCGTATGTTTTTGTATGGTCTGCTTTTATCATCCACGTAAGCTTCATTTATCCTCTGAAGTGTTTCATGCCCCTCTGCAATCTCCCCAAAAACCTGCAAATATGAAAAAATTCATCAGAGAATTTAAGATTTTATCACACAAAACCATAGGAGACAAGGATCTCCTTCAAAGGAGAATGGAAAACGAGCATTACTGACCCACGTCAAATGGCATGTTTGTTTTATAATGCCTATGAAAATTCACAGCTATTGCACAAATCTACGCCAATTGGTGGTTGTGGGTTATAATGGGAATACTACAATGTGTGAGAACTTCCACCCACCAAACGGCATGTTTGTTTTATAATAAAGTACAGATATGTTGATTTTAAAGACCGGGTAATTTTTTGTGTACTTCTATTCTATCCACAAGAACACCAAAGAAATAAAACTTGTTGCCTTGAGTTTTAACCATCTCACTTCTTGCTTGTGCTTGTGCTTGTGCTTGCATTTTGTATGTGTTCCTAAGTTTTAAATTTTTCTTTATAAAAGTGCTGACTTGCTTCTAAGGGGGGGACCTTTAGAAGCATTAGTCTTTGCATTACCTCTCACAATTCATTCTCATCATTTCTTTATGATAAAAGGTAGAAATTATGTACATGACACGTCAAAGGAATTGAAAAGACCTATTACAAAGTTTCCTGAAGACCATAATTTACATAAACCAGCGACAAAACTTTGGGTTAATTATTGAGACACCTCGCAGAGTAACCATTTTACCCTCTCAATTTCAAAACCGTACATTTGGACCCTCTCAGCTTTAAAATTGCATCACTTTCACCACTCTAGAAGAGGGACAGTTGTACAGTTTTTATAGTTGACGGGTAAAATGCATGGTTTTGGACTTGAAGGGCATAAAGTGACGTTCAATGATACGTGAGGAAGTGTCCATCTGATTAACTCAACCCTTTTCATGGAAAATAGTTGAGAATGTCAAATTGCAAATCAACAAAATCATACAAGAACATCCTTAAGTTGTAAGCGAGTCACAACTTTTACAGCCATTCAAAAAAAAAAGTGTTACAAGGCAAACATGGAAACAACATCCTTTATTTGATTAATGGAAAAATATTAAAACAAAAACTATTAAGAATTCCGGATCAGGAAACTCACAGTGTGCTTCCCGTCAAGATAGTCAAGATCGTCACGCAGTGTGATATAAAACTGTAACAAAAAAGAGTTTTGTGATCTCATAAATGTCATATGTCCAAAATTTTGTCACTACAACTGCATCAATTCACAAGTTAAATTTAAATATATATAAATATCAAAAGAAACTCAAAAAAAAAAATTAGTTGGAGAAATAAGTTGAACAGACTATTTTATAATTGGGGAATATTATGTATCAGAAGTGAATCCCCTGGTAGATGTGAAGTGTTATCCACATCTAGTGAATAAAACTTGGGACTAAATTAGACAAGGGAAAATAAAAAATAAAACATTTTGGAAGTTCTAATCCATATAAGAAAAAAAAAAAAAAAAACAGTACTTGTGAAGCATTAAGATCCTCTCCAGCACTAGCCATGGCAACAGTGCCCATCTTGGTGTGTTTTAATTCCAAATGAATTTCATCCCCAAAAAAGCGAGCTTGATCACCGTATAAGAACCTGAAAGTATAGGATGTCCAAATCAACATGTCACATCATTACACAGGCACTGATCTAACTCTTAAATTGGATAGACTAATAGAACAGCTCAATGAGGATTCTAAAAACTGTTATTGTAGTTTGGAAGAGGTTTTGATAAGCATCTGAAAATAAGGCATAATTAGAGGAAATAAACACTATGGTGCAAGTCTTATCTATCATTGTGAAAGACAATGGAAAGCTGGAACCATGGATAGAGTTAGAAACATTTTACATCAGTAATTAAAATGTGCCAGTTCTCTTACTTGTAGATGGAATCACCACCAGTCCCTGTTCCAGTAGGATCACCAGTTTGTGCAGTAAAATCCTTTTGAACCGTGTGAAATAAACAACCATTGTAGTATTTAATCCTCCATCAACAACAAGAAAGGAAAGAGTCGTGTTATTGGTCTAATCTATACATAATGATGATATCAGGTGTGTCAAAACATGCAATATATGTTGCATAGTACATTATTAAGTTCAATTAGAGATTGCTTGAATATACATTACATGTGAAAAATAAGGTGGGTCAACCAATCTAATATAAGAAAAATCAATTGAAATAAAAAATAAAGGGCATTATCCAGATTTTAGTTTCTCATTGGCACTCTGGAATGTAACTTAAATAGGTCGCGATAATTTCAAATAACAAATCTATCATTCGAAATCCAGGCCCATGCATATTCATCAGTAAATTATATATGTACACAAATATAAAGGAGGGCATCTTCATCAGAAGATGATATGATGCTAAATCGCATAGGCAATTAGCCATTATCTTGAAAATCAAAAAACTGATGTAATATTATCAGTTGGAGAAATGAAATCCTTTGTTTTATTGATCATACTATAAATGACACGCTCACAATAGACACATTTCAGAATCATGAAGCTGCCAAATACACCCCTAAACAAAATACCCATCACGTAATGTGTCATTGAAGAAATCCCATCTTGAGAAGATGCCTAAATTTAATCAGTACCCATTAGTCCACTAACCTATGCCACTTCTTTCAAGAACAATACCAAATTTTCACTACATCAGAGCTATTCAATACAACCCAAACAAACAAACAAACAAATAATCAAGTACACAAACACATATGACAGTTTAATTACTGATTATCAAGGCAAAAAACCCTAAACCAAATTCAACAACTTGGATGTGTCTAATTCCAACGAATTACACCAATTCAGGGAGAGGTTACAGATATACAAGATCCACTGAACAACCCAATACGCGTAATAAACATTTTTATTGTTTATCTAATCTCCAGTGTTTTCTCAGCGACCAAACAAAGGTGAGAAATCAAAGAACAGTGTGATTAAACTTACTTGCAAAGCTTCAAGAAGTTCTTGGTGGTGAGGGGACAGAGATCGGTATGCAAGTCCACGACGATATCTCCTAAGCTCGTAACTATCAGAACCGACATTCTTCTTCTCTTTTTTCTTCAGCAATAATTACTAGGGCACCGCTGGTCTGGTACTGAGACTGGCGCTTTTCCGTTCGGTGATTGGTCTCTTGGCCAACCCTGTTTCAGTTGGCGGACGACCTTACACGTTTTTTAGTTCCAATTAGGGCTAGCGTGTCGTACAGCTAATATTTTGGTTTTTTTTCCCTTCGGTTTTTTTTAAGTAACTTTTAGAAAACTATATGGAAGATTTTCAGTTCTGATACAGAGTATTAAAATAGCAGCTCTAAAAAGAGCTCTAATGTTAAGTTTGGCAAGTTTTAAAAAAGTCAAAAAGTTATTATCTTATTTAAGTCATATTATCTTATTTAAGTCACGTTACCTCTCTAACACATCACTTCAAATCCAACCCAAATTCAACTCATATTTTATAAAAAGTCAAAAAATGCATTTATTTAGATCATCCCAAACAACCCCTAAATAAGTGACATCCAATGTGTGAAATTGAAGCTCATTTGTATCTATAGTGTTTGCACCGTGTAAAAAAAAAAAAAAAAATTCCCACTCAAATGTAGATTTGAGCTCATGTATATAAAAGAAAAAAACAAAAGAAATTCCTGCACATTTGCATATAGATTTGAGTTTCTCTTCCACCGTCTCTTTCCTCCACATCCGACGTTTGCCCTCTCCTCCGCCGTCCCTTTCCTCTACCGTTTGGCGTTTGTTGTCTCCTTCGACATTTGCAAATCTGTCCTCCGCCATTCGTCTCCTCCACCGTCCAACGTCCTCTCTCTCCTCCACCATTCGGCGTCTTCGTCGAACTTGGACTTCCACCTTCCTTCTGGTCAGGTTGTGTCTCTGTCACATAGCAAGATAGCTATTAAAAATATTAAAAAAAAAAAAAAATTCATGAAACCAATTAGAAGTTTATATTTCAGGTCCAAACATTAGAAGTTTATACTTCTGATGAGACATTTGAGTTCAGAAATCTCCTTTAGAAGTTTGTACTTTAGGTCCAAACATTGGTCAAACATTCTGTTTATGTACATTTAAGACTGGGGTTATGTATGTTTATTCTTCAATTTTGGTTTCTTGTGGATTTTGCTGTATATATTAGTTCAACACACATTCTATTCATGTATGTTCCCCTCTCCCAAAAAAAGAAAAAAAAAATTATGAGCAATCCAAACAAGTTTAATCATCACGATAAAGAAGTAATATTTCGTTCCATTATTCAACACTCTCCACATCTCAATCAAAGTTTAATCTGTTATTAAAACACAATAATCTGTTATTGATTTTTGAAAATAATTTGTTATGATAATAATTTGTTATTAATTTTTGAATAATCTATTATTAATTTTTGAATAATATGTTATTAACAGATTAATAACAGCCTCAATAATGATTAATTTTTGAACAAATTAATAACAGATTATTGTATTAGTCTATTAATCTATCAAATCATTTGATTTCAGTTTAATTTTTGAATAAGTAGAAATAGAGATTAATTCAAATAGTGGTGAAAATCCTTTATTAAATGAGATCAAAAAAGTTAAGGAACCTAAGAGAGGTATGTGTTTTAGCTCAAAGCAAGAAGCGTACACATTTTATACCAAGTATGCTAAACATGTTGGATTTTCTATAGCTTATAAAACACAAGTTATTGGCGATGATGGAGAATTAAGATACTTTGGGAATGAATTTTCTCGATCTAGGAAGAGAATAAAAAAATCAGAAGTAAACCCTCTAAAGCCATTTTTGTCCACAAAAATTGGTTGCAAAGCAAGAGTATGAGTGAGCCTACAAAAGGATGGGAGATTTATGTTAACCACAGTTAACCTTGAGCATAATCATGACTTGATTCCCACCGACTCACGTCATTTTGCAATGAATAAAAAAATTCTTACTCCTATGAAGAGAAGATTAGAAATTAATGATCAAGTAGGGATTGGGGTATCTAGGAATTATAACTTAATGGTTGTTGAAGCTGGGGGTTATGAGTCATTAACATTTAATGAGCGAGATACAATGAATTATATTGACAAAGTTAAAAATTGAGGCTTGAAGAATGAGATTTCGATGCACTTCAAAAGTATTTTTTGAGAATGCACACACAAAATTCAAGTTTCTATTATATGATTAATGTTGACATTGTCTTTCGCATTAGAAACTTGTTTTAGGCAGATGCAATGAGTCGAGCGGCTTATGAAGAATTTGGAGATATTGTTTCATTTGACACAACTTATTTCACTAACAAATATGATATGTCATTTGCTCCGTTTGTAGGAGTTAACCACTATGGACAGTCGATTTTGCTTGGTTGTGGGTTGTTATCTAGTGAAGGCACTGATACATTTGTTTGGTTATTCAAAACATGGTTACATTGCATGACAAATCATCCCTCAAAAGCTATAATAACTTATCAATGCAAAGCTATGCAAAATGCTATAGAAATTGTCTTCCCAAATACTCGACATCGATGGTATTTATGGCATATAATGAAGAAAATTTTTGAGAAATTGAAAAGCTATTCCCAATATGAATCTATGAAGTTGGCTTTGCAAAATACAGTATATGACACTTTTCACAAAAGATGAATTTGAGATGAGATGGAAAGAGATGATTGTAGAATTTAATCTTTATAAGAATCAGTGGTTGGGGGTATTATATAATGAGCGACATCGATGGGTTCCTGTCTATGTGAAAGATATTTTTTGGGCTGGTATGTCAACCACACAACGAAGTGAAAGCATGAATGTCTTTTTTTATGGATATATCAATCCAAAGACTACATTAAAACAATTTGTTGAACAATATGAAAATGCCTTGAGAAGTAAGGTAAAGAAAGTGAAGAAAGCTGACTTCAAGTCTCGACACAAAGTGTTTGATTGCCTAACTGTGTATGGTTTTGAGAAGCAATTTCAAGATGCCTACACCAATGCAAAATTCAAAGAAGTTCAAGCTGAGATGAAGAGACTAATATATTGTCAGCCATGTCTTGTAAAAGAAGAGGGTTTAATTTGCACATATTTTGTGAAGAAAATTGTGGTAGTTTTTTGGAAGATAAAGCATGTGAACTTTATTGTGTATTATAATATTTGATGTTCAATGTATGTGTCGATTGTTTCAATTTAGGGGTATCATGTGTGCTCACTCACTCGTTGTGCTCATTGCAAGATGCGTAAATGAAGTTCCAAATAAACTCATTATACCACGATGGAGAAAATATTTGGATAGAGGGTACACATGCATCAAAACCACATACACTGGATTTTGGGAGGATTTCAATGCAAAGGTTTATGATAAGATGAACAAAAAATTGATTAGCATTGTACAAGTAGCTGGGAACTCTGAAGGCAAAATCAGAATAATCGGCTGTGGGTTGGATGAAATCAAGAAAAGAGTGATGAAAGATGATGAGGGTGGTGGAAGAATTGTCACGACCCAAACCCGCCCCTAAGGGTTTAGTATTGTAACCGGCCAGTAATCCGTGATTACCGAAGGTCTGCTCAACAGTAATGACAATAATACAGTATAACGGGGCTGGCGAAAGCCAATCAATAATAAAATGATGTCCAATGAGCTGTGAAAACCTGAATGGGAAAAACTCTTCTGGGCATAACCACATGCATAGCCATATGTAAATACCAAAAACACATATACAAGGTAGCATACAGACTAAGGACATAATCCTCACATCATAACTGTATAAACAAAAGTCTGAGACATTCATGACACTTAGCAAGACGGGGTGGATAGAACCACCCAAAAAGCCTTGGCTTATGCAGACTCGAAACCTCGAAGTGAGACATAATGGTTGGCTTAACAAAACATGAGCTTAAGTCGGCGCCTCTAGCTTTGGTCTGGTGCCTGGCCACCTACAATCAGCGTTTCATATTTCATGTCATATAAGTCATTTAGAAATCATAGCAGTCATACGTGATACATCCAATAGCAGAACAGTACAGTAGGTCTTAATAAATCGAACAGTCAGTTGATGGCCATCAAAACAGTAAACAGTAGTAGTTCCAAACATTAGAACTGACAGAGATCTCTATAACTATAACAGTAATAAGAATGAGCGATGTAGAGCGATAGCGGTAAAGAATAAATATCAATTGCTATGGATGCCACGAGTACAGTTCGTAAAATAGGACAAATATTCATTCAATAAACAATATCATTTCAGAAAGCAATATAGTTAATTATTCAGAAAATAATTGTGATTGAACATAGCTTTACAACATTGTTACTCACAGATGGCTCCACTAGCAGATCAGATAATGCAGACAAATCTGATAGATCAGGCGAACGATAACACGTGACCTACACAAACCCATAACATATACACATCGAAACACAATATCAATTCCTTGATCAAGCTTGACTTTCCTTGTCTTTCTCTGTATAAGTAGTCCGAGATTCTACTACGTGTATTGTTCCTTTATTCAAATGAATCGGATTCTTATTTCACATATCCTTTCATTACTAAATCATTCTTTTCCGAATAAACCAATTCTTACTTGGCTTCTTAATCAAGTATTACTAAGTTAATGACTTATTCTTTTAATCAACTAATTAATGTTGATTGTTAGCTTATTAATTTTTATTGAGCCATAAATCATGTCTAGAATGCTTTGGAAAGAGATGAGAATAAAAATGTGAACTAAATGCATTTTTCCAAAATATGTTGAAAATAAAGTCTTCGCTTGAGCACCACTTTGGTTGCTTGAGCGGACTGTAAAATTTTGAAAAAAAAACTTCTGGGAGCTCGATTTTCACGCTCAAGCGAGACTTTCCTCGCTCAAGCTGGTAGCATAAATTATGGAATTTCTAGAATTGTAATTGAAGTTCAAATTTAGTTTTAACTCATTTTCTTCATATCAAACCCACAATATTAAAATATGAATTAGACTTTCCAAATTCTTGAAATTACATTACATGCATGGATTAAAAATATAATCATAAAATCAAAACTTTAGGATTAATTTCCAAATTTCCATAAACTTGATTTTCTTAAAATATTTCCTTTATCTCTTCAAAATATGAACTTGAATGGCTCAATTCTCTTAAAAAACTCATGTATCATAAGAAAATACTACAAAATCAAATCAAAAACAATCAATTTTCCAAATTAATTTCCACAACTATGAGTCTACTTAATTTCTTACTTAAAACCTTATTTCTTACAAAATCCATGAGACTAATTTCACAAATTTCTTAATTTATGATGCATGTAAAATTAGAATATCAAAATTGTAGAATTTGTTCATGCATGTAGAAACTAGACTCAAACTCATGCAAGATATTCAAAAGCAAATCCAAAATAATTAGTTTTCTTAACCATGAACATGCTTGTAACTCATTTTATGTTTAGAACCCAATTTCATCCTAATTCCATGAATTTAATCAATTTTCTTCGTATCAAACCTAAATTCAAACTCTCTTCTCTCTGTTCTTCAAAACATAGCCTTGAAGAATCAAATTCTTAAAGATTCATTAATGCATGTAAGGATAAAGTCCAAATTCATGAGAAATAACACAAATTAAACTCAATTAATAAATTTCCTAAATTAATTTCATAATTCTTGAACTTAATTTTTCTTTTCATTATATTTAGATTTACATTCAATTGAATTATATTTGTTCTTGATTTGAGATGTAAGGGAGGATTCACTACAAGATTGGAGTTAAAAATCTTACATAGAGTTGTTGAATGATTGAAGCTCTTCACAAGTTCTTGAGTATCCTTTCTTTTCTTTATTTCTCCTTTGCTTTCTTAGTTGTGATAAAAAAACTTTGAGGAACATAAACTAAAAACCATTAAGGATTCAATTCTATACTTGAAAATTATATGAATTTCTACTATACAAAACAAGTAAATACATACCTTGATCCATGATAGTATGAAAATCCTCTTGCAAGAAAGAGAAACCTTGAATGGAAGAATTTGATTTTTAAGTTCTTTATTTGTCTAAGATCTTCAAACCACTTCTCTCTCTGTAGGCGATGGGAGCCTTCTTGTGGCGACAACTGAGTTTTTGATGGAAAGTGTGGTTTGGGACCTCACACTATTTATACTAGTATTCTTCCCATCAAAAAATCCTTTCATTCAATGAACTTCATTAAATAGATTAATGTATCTTATACATTCATGATATATAATGCATCTTCTATATTAATGAATTCATTAGATAGATTAATGGATCTTACATATTCATAATAGATACATAATGCATCTCTAAGATTCATTCATAATGAATCCATCACATTCAATGCATTAACATTAGTCTTCTATACATTGTATATATAGGCCTCGTTTGGGAAGTGGCTATTTTAGGAGGCTATTTGGCTTTTTGACTATTTTAGTTTTGTGTTTGGGAAGATGGGAGGCTATTTTAGTTGAGTTGTTGTATTGAAAAGTGTGTTGAAATGATGTTTAAATGTAAAATGACAAATTTATCCCTAACTTTTTATTATTTAAATTAATATGAAAGGGCAAAAGGGTAATGAAATGATCATTGATAGTGTAGGTATTTTTTTTTTTTTGAAAAAGTTACCTACAGTTGAGGCTTTTGGGCTATTTTTGAAAAATAGGCTATAATAGCCTTTTTAGCCGAATCCCAAACAGCGCCATAGATGCATTCATCAATAATTAGTCACCATCTAATTGATGTACATGTATCTTACTTAATGAGATGAATATAGTATAATCATGCATAAGCCAGATTAAGCCATATTTAGGAAAAATTCTTACAATCTCCCACTTGGCTTGCATGATTATATTACGTCACTAGATTATCATAATATGGCCAACATTCTCCCACTAGAAGATTGCACCATCACCATTAGATTCTGTTCAATGAAATTATTAGCACCAAATCATTGTAGTCAGTGATTTACGCATTGATCAAGACTGTATAATGGTTATAGTGTTAATATTTTCCATCAACATGAATAAATGAATCTTAAATCACAGAGATGACATTAGTAACATAATGGTGATTAATGCTAATTCATCTATAACGGTCTCGTTGTTTACATCTTCTTGTAAATTGTGCACAAGTATGAAGAATGAAAACAACAAACATAATCATTACTAACGGAAGATGATTATAACATAACATTTATCACAAACATAATACACTCATTTCAAGTCTAAACATGATAAACTTTCTACTAAGCCCATGCGCGCAACATGTTCTTGAAAGAGCTTAGGTGTGAGACCTTTAGTTAAAGAATCTGCTAACATGAGTGTAGTACCAATATGAGATATGGAAACAGTCTGATTTAGAAACCTTTCTTTAACAACTAGATACTTGATATCAATATGCTTTGATCCTCCTGAAGTTTTGTTATTATTAGAGAACCGCACAGTAGCATCATTATCACAGTAAATCTGTAAGGGCTTCGAAATTGAATCAACAAGTTGTAATCCATATATGAAATTCTTTAGCCATACTGTATGACATGTGGCTTTATAACATGCTATGAACTCTGCCTCCATAGTAGAAGAGGCTGTCAGAGGCTGCTTATGACTCTTCCACGAAATGGGTCTATTAGCAAACATAAAAATGTACCCAGAAGTGGACTTTCGAGTGTCTTTACATCCAGCATAATCTGCATCTGAATAACCAACCACTTCAAGGCTATCTGTTCTTTGATAAGTGAGCATATAATCCTTAGTGCCTTGTAAATATAGCAACACTTTCTTAACTGCTTTCCAATGATCAAGTCTGGGATTGCTTTGGTATCGACCAAGCATACCAACTACAAATGCTATGTCAGGACATGTACAAACTTGAGCATACATAATTCTCCCAACTGCAGAGGCAAAAGGAATTTCTTTCATTTGTTCCCTTTCTAAATTATTTTTGGGACACTGAAATTCACTAAATTAATCACCCTTAACTATAGGGGCAACACTACTTAAACAGTTCTGCATGTTGAACCTTTTAAAAACCTTTTCGATATAGGCTCTTTAGGACAATCCTAAAATACCACGAGACCTATCTCGATGAATTTCTATCACAATGACAAAAGAGGCTTCACCAAGATCTTTCATTTCAAAATTTCTCGTAAGGAATTTATTTGTCTCATGTATCGTTCCCAAATTATTGCTAGTAAGCAATATATCATCAACATACAAAACTATAATGCAGATATTGCTCCCACTGATTTTAAGGTAGACACATTGATCAACCACATTATCCTTAAAATCAAATTTGGTGAGAACTTCATGAAATTTAAGATACCATTGTCGAAATGCCTACTTTAGACCATATATGGACTTCTTAAGCCTACAAACCATATTTTCCTTGCTTTCATCCTGAAACCTTCAGGTTGGTCCATGTAGACCACTTCATGCAAGTCATCATTCAAAAAAGTTGTTTTAACGTCCATTTGATATAACTCTAAATCATAATGAGCTACTAAGGCTATGACTATTCTCAAAGAATCTTTATTAGAAACAGGAGAATAAGTTTCCTTATAGTTTATCCCTTATTTTTTAGTGTATCCTTTAGCACCTAATCTGGCCTTGTATCTTTCGACATTGCCTTTAGGATCACGCTTTGTTTTAAAAAATCCATTTGCATCCAACAGTTTTAGCTCCCTTACAAGATCCCAGACATTGTTGTCTTTCATGGATTTTAACTCATCTTTCATAGAATTTAACCATTGAGTTGCATTTCCATTTTTCATAGCTTGGGCATAAGAAACAGGATTATTCTCCAAGCCTATATCACACTCATTTAGGTAAATCTCATAGTCATCTGATATGGCTGGTTTATTTTCTCTTTGTGATCTGCGTAAAGGTTGTTCTGCAACTGGGACAACTTCTTTTCCAATGTGAGAAATCTCTTGTGTACCAATAGGTTCAGGTACTACATTTTCTTAGATAATCGTGGAAGGCGTAAAATCATGATATTCCTCCAAAGAAATATTTTTGAGATTCATACTCCCACTAATGTTTTCATCCTCTAAGAACACAGTATTTCTAGTTTCAACAATTCTTGTGCTATGAGTGGGACACTAAAATCTAAAACCCTTTGATCTCTCAGGATATCCAATGAAATGACAACTTATAGTTCTAGGGTCTAATTTCTTTATTTGTGGGTTGAAAATTTTTGCTTCAGCAGGACAACCCCATACATGTAAATAATTCAAATTAGGTTTCTTACCAACCCACAACCCATAAGGAGTTACAGGCACAGCCTTACTAGGAACTCTATTAAGAACATGTACAGCAGTTTTTAAAGCTTCACCCCACAAGTAATATGGCAAATAAGAGTTACTCATCATGCTTCTCATAATGTCCAAAAGAGTACGATTTCGTCACTCAGCTACACTATTTTGCTCAGGTGTACCAGGCATTGTGTAGGTAGCAACAATACCATTCTCAGCCAAAAATAAAACAAAAGCACTTAGATTTTGACCCGACTCAGTGAATCTACCATAATATTCACCACCTCTATCAGATCTTACACTTTTAATCCGTCTGTCAAGTTGATTTTCAACTTCAACTTTATAGAGTTTGAACATATCCAGTGCTTCTGATTTTTCACGAATAAGATACACATAAGTATATCTAGAAAAGTCATCAATAAAAGTAATAAAATATTTATGTCCAGAAATAGTTAGAACAGTAAAAGGACTACATATATCAGTATGAATTGTGTCTAATAATTCAGTAGTCCTAGTAGCACCCTTTTTCTTTGTCTTTGTGTTTTTTCATTTAATGCAATTCATACAAGTACTAAAATTAGAAAAATCAAGTGAACTTAAAATTCTGTCTTTAATAAGACGTTCCATTCTCTCTCTTGATATGTGGCCCAAGCGCTTATGCCACAATGTGGATGAATTTTCATTCACTCGCTTTCTCTTTTTATTTACCAAGTCGTTTACATTAAAGGATAAAAGAGATTGTGCATAAGTGGAATCTAAATTCAATGAATAAAGATTACCATATAAAGTACCAGAACCAATCATATGAGAATTGTGGAATAAAGAGACACTATTATTTCCAAACTTAAATTCATAACCACAGGAATCAAGTTGTGAAATAGAAATTAGGTTTCTAGTAAAAACAGGAACATAAACTGTGTTTACTAAATCTAAAATGAAACCAGAGTCTAAAATTAGATGGAGGGTGCCAATAGCCTCAGCGTCCGCTTCTATTCCATTCCCAACCGTAATGGTTCGTTCTCCTTTATTTAGTTTCCGACTTGTAAGGTATCCCTGTATGGAATTTGTCATGTGAATACTTGCACTAGTGTCAATCCACCAAGAATTTGGTGGAACATCTACCAAAAGGGATTCATAAGACACAAAGCATTGAGTGTTACCTTTCTTGTCCAACCAACTTTTAAAACCTGGACAGTCTTTTTTTATGTGACCTTTCTTTCGACAGAAATGGCATCGAATCTTATTTTCTTCATTAGCCTTGTGAGTTTCATCATATGGATTCTTCTTTTTCTTACTTTTGCCTTTTCTTGAAAATCTTTTTGGTTGGACCCAAGGTGGTAAGGTGAACCATATCAGGCTTTTCAACTTTAAGCATCTCTTCTTCTTGAACACACATGACAATTAACTCACTCATCTTCCACTTATCTTTTTGCATATTATAATTGATCTTAAAAGGACCAAATTGCGCAGGAAGAAAAGTCATAATGAAATGAACAAGAAAACCTTCAGAAATTTCCATGTTCATTCCCTTTAATTGAAAGGCCATGTCATTCATCTTTAAGATATGTTCACGAACACCACTCAAACCATCATATTTCATTGTCATCATTTTAATCATGAGAGTACTAGCAAGGGATTTGGAAGTTTCAATGAATTGTTCTTCAATAGATTTCATATAGCTCGTTGCACTTTCAGAAACAGGGATTGCTCCTTGAATTGTAGGCGTAATTGAGCCTTTCATAATCATTAGACTTAAGCGATTAGAGCGTTCTCATTTTTCATATAAAGCCATGTGTTCCTTAGAACTTATATCATTAGGCTTTGTAGGAGCTGGCTCTCTTAATGCATAGTCTAAATCCATAATTCCCAAAACAATTCCAATTTGTTCCTTCCATTTCTTAAAATTAGTTCCACTCAAAGCTTCAATACCAGATAAGTAACTATTAATGGTATTAGGATTCAATGCTGCAAACACATAATATCCATTACATAATATAATCAAGAAAACTACTTTTCACATCTCATAAAAATAACACCACAAGTTAAATATATCTAACTATAAAACATAATTAGTTAGATACGAAATCAAGTTATCATTCCGTTGGGCCGAATAACAATATATTTTAACAATTCATAAAAGTAAATGAGATAACTAATAAAAATAAACAACATAAAATAAAATAAAATAATCATTAAGACCGTAACGAGTTTATCACCGTTGGGCAGAAAAACTCAAATGTCTCTTATTTTATTTTATTAACTAAAGCACGTGAGAAGTTTATCACCGTTGGGCAGAAAAACTTATTGCTATATTTATTATACTAATCATCTCGGTTGTTCAAACATACATAGTGTTGAACCTCCGTTGGGCTAATCAACAATGTTTCAACTCATAAGGTGTGTAGCAAAACATTATAAGTGCATAAAACATTATTTTCATTACCACTTGTTCAATAATTTTCAATTTTTATTTTAATATCAATAGAATAAAAGATTGGCCAAAAATAAAAATAAAATTGGACAAGTGTAAATCAAGGTTTTGCACTTGTTACACCAAACATCATAAAATGAAATTCATACTTATACGTTTCATGCATCAGAATTGAGAACTATGCTCTGATACCAATTGATAGAAAATTTTGAAGAACATAAACTAAAAACCATTAAAGATTCAATTCTATACATGAAAACTATATGAATTTCTATTATACAAAATAAGTAAATACATACCTTGATCCATGATAGTATGAAATCCTCTTGCAAGAAAGAGAAGCCTTGAATGGAAGACCTTGATCTTTAAGTTCTTTACTTGTCTAAGATCTTCAAACCACTTCTCTCTCTGTAGGCGATGTGAGCCTTCTTGTGGTAACAACTTGAGTTTTTGATGGATAGTGTGGTTTGAGACCTTATACTATTTATACTGGTATTCTTCCCATCAAAGAATCTTTTCATTCAATGAACTTCATTAAATAGATTAATGTATCTTATACATTCATGATATATAATGCATCTTCTATATTAATGAATTCATTAGATAGATTAATGTATCTTACATATTCATAATAGATACATAATGCATCTCTAAGATTCATTCATAATGAATCCATCACATTCAATGCATTAACATTAGTCTTCTATACATTGTATATATAGGTGCATTCATCAATAATTAGTCACCATCTAATTGATGTACATGTATCTTACTTAATGAGATGAATCTAGTATAATCATACATAAGCCATATTAAGCCATATTTAGGAAAAATTCTTTCAAGTTGTTCATCTTACATCCACACTCTCCAGCAAACTCTTTTCCAGGTGAGCTCTCTCTCTCTCGGTTTTCTTTCTTTTCTTTTATTTTTGACTTATTGGACTTAACAGTGCACTCTACTCTTCAATTCATCACACACATATTATTCGCATCTCCTATTTTTGACCTCATAACACGTGCAAACATACACTCTTTTAACACTTCCAGCACAACACATGCACACACCCACAGAAGTTTCTTTGCACACCCACGCCCACATACTTTCTTAATTCTAGATTCAATTTATGTTTAGGATTTATTTAATTAAGTAACACTTAGTCTTAACAAATCTCAATTAGCACATCATTAAATTAATTATGACTAATCATAAATCTCACATAATTTAATCGGTCTAATTTGACTTCCATCAAGGCCCAATTAATTTTATTTAATTTATCATTCTGAATCAGATTTTTAATTAAACTCCCAAAAGGCTCCAAATATCAAATTGAACTTATTTCCATCATTAATTTTGGCTTCTCACATTATTATAGCCTTCAATTTCTGATTAACTCAAGGTTTCTGTCAATAAATTACATAATCAATTTAGACACCACATAAATGAATTTAATTCATAATAATCACAATTCTCAATCTTTATGACTAGCTCCAATTTGGACCCAATTAATAAAATATCAATTTTATAGATCAAAATCGAATATTTAATTAAGCTCCTATATAGTCCGATATTCGAAATTAAACTAATTCAATTCACCAATTATACTCTCTTGAGCCGTGTTGGCTTTCAATTTCTAATTTCAAAATAAATCCTCAATAGAATCATATACGAATCAAACTAAATAATTCTTATGACCCCAAATTAAATTAGAACAATGGGCAATTAAAATTAAAATTTCCTTGATTAATTAAGTGCTAATTATTATATGTGGTGGGATCGTCACAGTAATGTACTAGCTTCTACTAGTAATGTACCACCTATTACTAGTAATGTATCATTTTCCCTAATTGGGAGCATTAACAGAAAAACAATCAATAATACGAAGTTGTTTAGTCCTTTGGTTGCTCGGCGAAAAGGTCGTCCCGCTATCAAACGAGAGGTTGCCAAAGTAGATCAAATTGCCAATCAGTTAAAAGCAACCAAAACAAAACATAACAAATCAAAGGTAAATTTCTTGGTATTCTCTATTTATTTTTCAATATTGTATCATTTCTCTCTATTGAACTTATCATTTATCTCTATTCATTCATCTTGATTAATATAGGGTACTAAGGTGCTTGGAGCTCAAGCTCGATCTCAACCTCAATGTAGTGCACGTAGAGAGCTTTATCCTTGTATGGTTGCCATGCAAAATAGTATGCATGTGCCGGTACGTGTACATAATACGAATTTACATCGATTGGTTTATTTGATTTTTCAATAATGTACATTAAACTGTTTTTTTCATGTCATTGTAATTGAATAGGGGCAAATGGTAAATGCGATTGGAGGTACAAGTTTGATGACTGCTCCAACTCAGATTTATGGAGTCGGCACATCTCTTAACCCATCGGAATGTATTAGAGATACACCGAGAGTTATTGATATGATAAGAACTCAATAATCCATAAATGCTACGAATGAAATTTATGGAGCCGTACCGTCTTTTTTTGTTGATTTGAACACACAAATTGACCGAAATCACTCTCGTTTTCGTTAGTTGGAAACATGCAATTTTAATGCATTTTATGTGACTGAATTTGGAGTTCATTTTGTGGTGGGAGTAATTTCATGCATCTATATTTGTTACTTGATGGAGCTTAATTTATGAGATTTATAGAAATTTGATGCTAGTTTACTATTGTATTTGTTGTCTAGCTCTATACAGATGTGGATGGAATGGAGATACTTTGGAAATGTTTTATGTTGCAGAATCGTACTTGGAGCTAGAGTGGTGCGTGTTGGTTTTTTTTTTTTTTTTTTTTTTTGTGCTTTTGATTTGGATTTGTTAAGGTGTTGTTAATGCTACTGATTTGGTGTTTTTCATGCTATTGATTTGATGCTTTTCATTCTATTGTTTTTCATGCTACAGATTGTTGTGTTTTAGTAATAGTCAAGCAAAATGGCTTATAAAACTGTGATAAAATTTGTGTTCAAAATCTATTGATAGATTGTGTCCAAATTGTGTTCCAATCTATTGAAGAAATTCGTGTTCAAAATTTGTGTATTACTAATGCTACAGATTGTTGATAGATTTGTGTGTTACTAATGCTACAAATTGTTGACAAATTGTGTTCAAAATTTATGTTCAAAAACTGTCAAAATCTGTCAAGAATCTGTAAAGAAATTATGTTCAAAATCTGTCTAAATCTGTCAAGAAATTGTATTCAAAATCTGTCAAGAATTTGTGTTCAAATAGAGAAACAGATAAACATAATTTGTGTTCAAAATTTGGCCAAATCTGTTAAGAATCTGTAAAGAAATTGTGTTCAAAATCTGTCAACAATCTGCCAAGAATTTGTGTTCAAATAGAGAAACAGATAAACAAAATCTGCGTTCAAAATCTGTCCAAATCTGTCAAGAATCTGTGAAGAAATTGTGTTCAAAAGATGTTAACAATCTGTCAAGAATATGTGTTCAATAGATAAGCAGAATATGTGTTCAAAATCTGTCCAAATCTGTGAAGAAATTGTGTTCAAAATCTATGTTCAAATAGACAAACAGATAACTTTGAAAGTTCTAATCAAATAACTTTGTAAATTATGCCAATTAACTCCGAAAACAAAACAAACAATCCACATGGTTACATCTTCATGATTCTAAAAATAACTGTAATATATCATAAATCTTCATACATATCATCTATTTCTACTTCTAACTTGCATAAAAATTATTACATCTTCATAATTAATACAACACCGATTACAAGCAAGATGAAGATCCCATAAATACAACACCAACTTTAATTTATGTCTGTTTGCAATTTTTGCATCTGCGTGCTCTGAAATTGAAGTTGTTCGCTTTGAAATTGAAGTTGTTCGGTAACAGTTGGTATATTGTCCATTTGCACTTGTCCTTCATCTCCACATTGTGAATTTGTAGGCAAGCACCATCCAATAAAACCATCGTATTCATGACAACAATAAAATAAATTGTTTTTGTTTCGCTCTGTCTCAGAAATTCAAATAGTTGTTTTTTCCGACATTTAGGACAATTTTTGTTACAATATGTCAATTGATCTGAGATACTGCCGTTAACACTTGAAGTTAACATTTACAAAAATATGAAGCCAAATGTTAATAATTTAGACAACCTACTCTTCTTCAGAACAAAACTTGATTCCTTTATTGGCATAGGTGAAATTCACCATGCCAAATAGAAAGCACTACTACCTATGATAATTTGAGCAAACTTAGAGGTTCAAGCAATTACAAGCAATCTGAAAAACAGGGATAAAATAACTTCATGGATTCATACACTGCAATTACAAAGCTTAGAGGTTCAATTTGGGTTGAATTCAGTTTGCTTAATGAGGCTATTGCCATTTATTTCATATCAATTTGCAATTGCTGTGGATATAGACTGGACCACTTCATTTTTATCGAATTCAACATGCACTACTTAGCATCCAACTCTATATGAAGTCTCACCAATTCTAACTATGACCAGCCCGTAATAAAGGGGATTTCTAAACTCAATGTCACATAGCAAGATAGGTAGGCATTGTATGTATTTAAACAGTTATACATAAAACTAATTTTCTTTTTCAATTTCTAAACGAAAAACAACATCAACAACAAATTGTAATTATCAATTTGCAATTGCTGTAGATATAGACTGGACCACTTCATTTTTATGAAATTCAACATGCACTACTTAGCATCCAACTCTATATGAAGTTTTAGCAATTCTAACTATTACCAGCCCGCAATAAAGGGGATTTTTGAACTCAATGTCACGTAGCAAGATAGATATGAAATGAGGCATTATATGTATTATGAAGTCTCAGCAATTCTAACTATTACCAGTCTGGAATAAAGGGGATTTTTGAACTCAATGTCACATAGCAAAATAGATATGAAACGAGGAATTATATGTATTCAAACAGTTATATATAAAACCAATTTTCCTTTTCAACTTCTAAACAAAAAACAACATCAACAACAGACTATAGTTCTAAAAAACAACAACAATTCAATTGGAAAACAATATCAACAACAATAACAACAATAATAACAACAACAAAACAAAAAACAGTATATAATTCCACCAAAAAAAAAAAAATAGTGTAAATTTGTGTAGTCTTGTTTGTTTGGTTCCAAAAAAGAGTGATATTATCCCAAAATCAGTGTATCAACAATAACAACAACAACAACAACAAGCCCTGATCATCATTTTCTTTTTCTTTTTTTTTTTCCTTAAAAAAACCCTAATTCAAGAAACCAGAAAAAAGGTGATTTAGATCAAGGTTTTTCAGAAATTGAACTGAAACTTACATTCAAACCCTAACACACACACACACACACACACACACATACACACACATAAGTCTTAACCCTAAATCAATTTGTAGTTATATACCTGTATCGCTAGTTCGGGTCGGATACAAAGAATTGGTTGGTCAGATAGAGAGAGTCGAGAGAACACAGATCTGTCGAGAAAAGACAAAGAGTCGACAGGAGTCCAACGAGAGACTTGATCCTCGGAAAGAGAGACTCGACTCGATTGTCGGATGGATGGAGGCTCGATCGGAGAGAGCTTTGATCATCGAAGGGAGGGAGGCTCAGTCGGAGAGAGCCTCGATCATCGAGAAATGCTCTATCGGAAAGAGCCTTTATCATCACCAAGGTTGGAGAGAGAGAGAGACAACAGAGAAAGAAGAGAATAAAGTAGCAAATAGAGAGAGAGACAGAGAGAGAGAGAAGTCGAGAAAATTGAAAACTCTCAAAATGATTTTGAAATTTGAAATCAATGAGAAAGAGAGAGAAAAGGGCGAGTTAGCAACAATGGCTGCCACGTCAGCGCCATATCATTAAAGCAACTTTAGAGTCGTTGCTTTAGAGGTCCAAAACATTATTTGGAAGATTTTTTACTTCTTAAATTCATCTTATATAAAATGAGTCTAAAAATAAAAAATAATGCTCTAAGTCACGCTTGAATTTGATTAATATCAATGAGACGAATACAAACTTATTTGAGTTTGTTTTAGAAATTAGGAAAAAAATTTATTTTATTAACTTCTTTATTTTTTTAATAAAAAAAGTATAAAAAACAAAGAGATAATGTGACCTAAATAAATCAATAAATTAATAAGTTATTTTTTCTAGTTGTCAAACTAGGCCTTAATTATTGAGCCAAGCTCAATAAAATTTTTCAAGTTTAATAAACAAACGAGTCAAACTTAAACCTGCAAAATTCGACTTTGACTTAATTATTTACAATTCTAGTTACATATGCATAATGAGAATTGTTTTACATTTTAAATTTGGAGTGGGGAATAAACACCCACAATTTAAAACATGTATAATTGGCCAAGACTTGCATCATAATAAACTAGTGTCTCAAATATATAAAAATATAAATGAAAATAACAGTGAATTTTGTATCTACAATGATCATATTAACACTTGACTTTTTGTTTTTAAGAAATGTGGAGGATTTCATTAAGAATACGAGGCTTCAGCCAAAATCAAAAGAGCAATTCGGATGGAACATCCTCTATCGAAGTTCGCAAACTAACTGTGTCAAAAGCTAGTCGGCTCAAACAATGAGCTACCGCATTGCCTTCCCTAAACACATGACTAACCACCAAAGACTGAAACTCACTCAGGGAACCATGAACAACTTGTGCTAGGTGACCAATTTGAGACAAAGCCATCACTAGGTCTTGAATTGCCTTTATCACGTTGGGCGAATCTCCCTTAAAGTGAATATTAGTAATGCCTGAATCCTTTGCAAACTTTACAACCCATAAGGCCCCCGTTGATTCCACATAATCAACATCATCCCAAAATTGGATTGCCTTTGACATCGCAGCCACCACATTGCCTTGAAAATCTCGGACAATATCCCCAATTCCAACTGCCTTAAGCTTAGATTTCACCGACCCATCGAAGTTGACTTTGTAGACACCCTCCGCAATAAGACACCAGCGACAATGAGAACGATTGTGCTGAAAGACAGTAGCATTGTGGATCACCTGTATGTACTCATTCAAATATTCACCTGCAAAACTTGCACAATGTTACGACCTAAACCCGGCCCTATGGGTTTGGTACCGTAACCGGCCAGTAATCTGAGATTACCAAAGGCCTGCTTAACATGAGAGTACAAGATACAGAAGTTTAGGGCTGACTAAGCCAATACAAGAAATAAATAATGTCCATTGAAATGTGATACCAGATGCCAAAAAGATTTTTCATGCATTCCCCCATTTAGATCAGTACACTCTATACAAAATTTTCAGTCATACCGTACAGGGACCTAATCCCTTGACAACAAAGACAATTAGTAGTGATACCACACACAGTAAACCAAAATAGTACGGAGACAGAAGGGGGGAAAACAAAACACCCCAAAGCCATAGCATGGCAACTCGGAACTTCGCAGTGAGGCACATAGGCTGGCTTGACAAAACTGGAGTCTAACCCACGCTCCTAGCTCCGATCTGGTGGCTGAGCACCTATATATATATATATAAACAGTGAGCTAAAGCCAAGTGAATAACATAATGCATAAAGAGGTTATGAATGAAATGTCCTTACAGTAATGAAAACAGTTCATTAAACAATATTTCGATTTTTCAATGTAATGCTTATTCAAATATATGTGGTACATCCATTAGCATGGCGAAGAAATGATGGGTCTTAAAGACCTAACAAGAATGATGGCCATCAATCAAGAATAAAGAATGGTTCCACGAGGAATCGACAGAGATCTCTCGTAATAAAGAAAATAATAGATACAATAGTTGCTAAGGATGCCACAATACATTTTGAATATAGGACATATATTCAATCAATTAACAATAATTACTTTAGAAAAAGCCTGCTAAAGCGATGAAAACATTCTCGCTTGAACATATCTTTACACAATTGTTACTCAGAGTTTGGGCTACTGATATGCTAGAGCGTGTCTCCCATGCCAACCCTACACAGTTCACAGGTTGAACATACACTAAGCTACACAGTTGGGAAATATCATAACTTAAACCCTAATTTGCCTTGGTGTGTTCTACATCTATATCCTCATTAAGATGCCTAAAACTAGGCCTAAGAACGCCTAGAATAGGATGAGGATGCAAAAATACACTTAGAAAACGTTTAGCAAAGTTTGCTGAAAATAGGAGCCTCGCTCGAGCGAGCCTTCCTTAGCTCGAGCGAGCTTCCAAAATCAAAGGCTTCGCTCGAGCGAGAAATCCTTCGCTCGAGCGGTCTGTCAAAACAGTAAAAATACTGGATGCTGTGATTTTACGCGCGATGGTCGCTCGATGGTCGCTCGAGCGGAGCCCTGGACAAAGGTGCTCGAGCGAGGAATCCTTCGCTCGAGCGAGAAAGCCAAATCTGAAATTTCCAGATTTGCCTCCCAAGCTCAAACCAAGCATTCTACCACTCTAAACTCGACCTCTTGGGCCCAAATTTTGGAAAACATATCTAAATTCATTGTATAACAAGTTTCAAAGCTCAATTTATGAATTCAAGCCCCAAAGGTGAGTCAATTAAAACCATTTTTCATAAACATAGAGAAATGCAAACATGCATGAAATCCAACCATTTTAAAGCTCCAATGCTTGTTCAAATGAACTCATTTATTCAAGAACATGGTGAAATCATGGACTCAAGCCTAATTATGAACATGCATGTGCAATTTACCATGAACTCAACTCAAATTTCAACATTTCAACCATCCATGCATGAATTAAGCTATAATCTTACATATATGAATTAAAACAAGACCTAACTCTACAATTTGGCAAGGATCATGCAAGAATTAGCTTAAACTCACAATTAGAGGGTTGTATTCTCTTACCTAAGTCTTGTATTCAAGGTTTGAAGGCTAAATTTGCAAACTATACTTCAATTCTACCAAAATCACAATATCAACTCCTTCTCTCTCTCATTCTCTTGTTTGGTCGGTTGGGTACTCAAAATAGGCTGATGAATATGTTTTGATTAAGTATAAACAAGGCCTCAAATATGAATAAACAAATGCCCTACTCAATGGCAATCCCATAATTAATGCAACTCTATTAATTGGCTTTATTTAATCTAGTTTAATCATACCTAATCACATTTTAGATAGATATACCATTAAATCACAGAAATTCTACGGATCATGAAACACTAAACAATTTCCAGTTCGGCCGCCGATAAGGCCTTCAAATTGCAGTTTAAACATAAAAACACGAATAGATAATCAAATAATCAAACAGATAAAAATGCAATACAATAGATATGCTCAGTCAATTTAGTTACAGTTTCCAATCAGTCCGTTCAGTACTTCAGTTGTTTCAATTATCAGTCTTAAGCAGTCCAGTTTAGCAGTAATCAGTAGTTGATTCAGTAATTTATCGGTAAACAGTATGGGGGTTGTTACACACAATCTCCAGAGCTTTCCGGTGGACTTGGTTAAGTATGAGAGAGTTCCAATCAAACCAAATGCACCAACAAACAATTAAGAAAAGCTCTAAAGTACCTTCATCACGCAATTCCATTAAATCTCTCAATCCATTGTAACGTACCAGAGTTACACTTGAAGCACAAAAATTAGTGAGCATGTATTTTATACAAGGGTAGTAAATTCACAATTATGAAAACAATGGGCAACTGTTTCCAAACCCGATTGGCACCTGGGACATAAGTTGACCCTGACCACTTCATGCTTGTAGAGATTAGACTTGAGGGTAAAATATTGAGGCATAGTTGTTACTAACACTTAACTTTGAACCTTTGAACGCTAAGGGATTGTTTGGCATATTTAAAAATATATATATATTTTTTTTTTTGGGATCACATCACTTATTTACTTTTTTGCATAAATTTTTGAAAAAAGTAGATTTTATTTATTTATTTAGTACTTTTCAAATAACCTCGAATACTTTATTTAGTTAATTAGAAGAAAATAAAATAATAATTTTTTAAAAATTACAAATAAAATAAACTTTTTAAAAATAATTATATACATGAAAATATTTGTATACATTTAATAATAATTTTATCATTAATTTGAATTATATTTTTTACAATAATTGATTTAGACCAGCACATTCATCACTGGCCTTTTGACCCTTGATTTCTAGGGGCCCGCGCAAATTTAGACGCACCCAGGATTGGATCGGAGACGGAGGTACTTAAGGCACATCAGTTATTGCTGTACTCTTTGTGAGAGATTATCTCAAATATGTTTTTAATGATCTGAACAGTTCATATTGTAGGGTTCGTTATGTAAATCATCTATACAAAAAATTAAATTGATTAGATATTTGTAACCCTAAAACTAAAGTATATTTGTTTTTATAAAAATTAACGGTTAACATAATTTTCATAAATTTTTAAAAACAATTAGGACCTAAACATGAGGTTATGAATATTCGATTAACTTAATATTTTACATAAATGATATCTTGGACAGATCCTATAATATAAACGATTCAAATTATCAAAATAAAAAAATAAAAAAACTCAAAAAAACCTTAAGGCACAACAGTATCCCTTATCTGAATCGGATTACATACAGAGATCACTGATTCACTCACTCACTCACCCACTGACTCCTGACCCATAAATAAAATTATAATAATATAATATCATTATTACTAAATTCGTTTGCCCAACCTTTCCGTCCAGCCTTTTTGTTCTCTGTCATCAACACCAAAATAAAAAAGAAAAAAACAACAAAGCTAAAAAGGCCAACCCATCGATTCCCAACCACAACCCCCAAATAAAAATCACTAAACCCTCCCAACTAAGCATCTTCACAAATTTTTCTCTCTCCTCAACCTCCCATCTCCACCCTCATCTCTCTCTCTCTCTCTCTAAAAAATCAAAATTCGATCGTTATCGTCAATACCCAGACTCGCAGAGGGTCAGGGTATCTTCATCTCCTCCGACTCTGCCCCCCCCCCCCCCTCTCTTCCCAAATCTATGTATTTCTAAGCCAACAAGCATGGATTTCTGTACCCAATTTATTGTACAGATATCCCTGTAAACCCTAGAAATTTATATCTTCAAGGGTTTCTCATATTGTCCCCTTTTTTAATTTTTTTTTTTTTGTGGGTAGTTTTTTTTGTTTTTGCCTTTTGTTTAGGGTTTTGGATTTCTGGGTTATTGTTTATTGTTTGTAGAAGCTTATAGATATGGATGGATTTGGAGATGGGGGTAGTATTCAACAGATTCCCAATCCTCATGATCTTAATCAATTCGGCGTGAATTCAACAGGTTCGCTCTGATTTTCAGCTTCGTTTTCACTCTTGAGGTTCAATTTTTCGCTCTGTAACGGCTATAGATCTGATTTTTTTTTGTTTGTTTTGGACTTTCTGCTTCTTTTTTATTTGTCTTTTTTTATTTGTTAATCTTCCAAATTTAACTTATTCTTACCAATTGGAAATAGAATAGAGAAAAATGAAAAGAGGGTATGGAGTTGAAAGCTTGTGTTGACTCTCAGCTGTTTTATTGTTTCCAAATAGTTAACACTCAGTTTGAATGTTATTATCCTCAATGAACAATTAGACTACTGTTTAATTGTCATTATAAGAATGGATTGGTTCAATTGCACATATGCACTTTAATATGAACTTATGGGTTACTAATAGTCCCCGAAAGATTCGAGGCCTCTATT
Organism: Camellia lanceoleosa; assembly: GCA_025200525.1. Lineage (NCBI taxonomy): Eukaryota > Viridiplantae > Streptophyta > Magnoliopsida > Ericales > Theaceae > Camellia > Camellia lanceoleosa. The sequence continues at coordinate 182,529,525 of CM045764.1, read as the reverse complement.
TCCCACTGAAGATTGGTGGTTAGTCACTACATCATTGTCGAGTTTGTTAGATGGCAATATAAGATTTGAGGTTATTGGTTATAGGATTTGTGTGCTTTCTTTCGTTGTCAATGGAATTATATGACTGTTCGGCATGGATTTAATAATGTTGATGTTGGCTAATGGGATTTTATATTATGTTCAAGTGGTTTTCGATTCCAATATGTGCATTAGTTTATATTGTCCACTTTAGTTTTGTCAGTTTGTTTGCCCCCATGTGTATGGATTCCAACTATTGATTTAATGCTCGATTTGTTCTTCACGATCTATGTGCTTGTTCTCTAATTTTTTACTTTTTAAATGTAGGAGATACAGTATTTGATGCATCGCAATATGCATTTTTTGGTAATGATTCTGTTCAAGAAGTTGAGTTGGGGGGGCTAGAAGATGAGGAAGATGATTTCCAGCCAGTTGGGCTTGATGAGGAAGATTATCAGTTGGATCAAGATGAGGTTACTTTCTTATTTTTGGTTTTACGTGTGTATAGTATTATCCAATATCCACATGTTTGAATGGAACTACGTCTTTTGGGTTTTTTCTTTGAGTGTTCCTCATCTTGTCTTGCATTTTATTCAAATCCCATACAATTTTTTGCTTCATTATTTTAGTGATTGTAAACTTTGGTTGTTCTTTGGGTTCAATTGTAGATTTTGGTTTTTGAATGAAGGTTTATCCATTATATATTCCAAGACAAAATATGTACAATTTTGTTATTTGGGCTTACCATCTTGTTGTGTTTGGAAATTTCATCTACTAGGCAAATTGATTGTTAGAGTTGTTTTAGTTGGTAAATGTTTCTTGATGTTGTCGATGGTAGTGTTAAGATTTCTCTTTTGCCTTTTTCTCATGTGAAATTGATTTGAGTGGCAAATTTGTTCTGGAGATTATTTAGATGCTAGTAGTAAGTTATTTTTCTAGTAAGTTCTCAATTGTACCTTTTTTCATTCTATTAGAAAAGTTGATTTGGCTGATGGCCTTCAGAATGATGGAAATGGTAATATATTACAAATTTTCGTGCATAATCGACAAACATTCCTTGTATGGTTCTTTCTTTTTTTGCTTCTCATGCTTGCTCCCTATACTTTTTGTTTTCTTTTTCTTTATATCTATTTGAATGGGAGTGATTCTGAGCTTTGGGGGCCTTCTCCTAATGCCTAAATCATTAATTCGTGCAACTAATTAGTTTATTTTTCCTTCCTCACAGGGCGAGGATTTAGGATCTTTATCTGAAATTGATGATCTTGCCAGCATGTTTTCAAAGGTTGGAATTCTTTTGCAGAAATTCGTTGGATAATTGATAGATTTGGAAAATCGAATTTTCTATTTTCTATTACAGCCTTGTAACTTTTATTTTAGTTCATTGTCTTCCGCTAGTGCATAGTATCATTTACTTAGAAAAAAGGTGCATAGTATCATTTTTAAAGACGATATTATAATTCATTGGATATATTCAAAACTTTCAGGAGAAGGGAGGCTTCTATTGCCATATTATATAGAAATCTGAAGTTCACAACAAGTATATTGTCTGTTGGCAAAGCATCATATTTCAAAAGTTTTTTCTTTTAGGAAGCTAAACACACTTCTCCACGAGTACCATGCGTCAACTTATTGTAATATTGGCTCACCATGGGTTTTGGGTTGTGATCCTAATTGGTTGATTTGACTTTGAAAATACTTTTAACTTGCTTGTTGATCATGATAATATTTGTATTTTCAAATTTTGATTAGATATTGAGCTTGGTTCCTGCTTGATTTCTGTGTTCCTTTTGCTTCTTTCCACAGCTAAACAATGTTGTTAGTGAACCAAGAAGTGCAGGCGTTATTGCTGATAGGGGCTCCAGAGAAAGTGAGTGTAATTATCGCATATTTGTGCATATCATGAGATTATTATGTTTTGAATGTTACTATTTTGCTTGTCTAAAAAGAGAAATTATTGTCTCTTTTTTGATTGGTGTATACTGTATTCATTAAGACGAGTTGGGTTAAAAAAATTAGCCAGTGGTAGGAAAACTGGCAATAAATGTGCCTATATTTGCATAGACTTTGGTAGGGATGTCATGGGACACTAGCATGGATATTGGTCATATGGGTATGATATGAAATATGCAAGGTAGGCATGATGAGTGATGGGTGGATTAGATATTTTTTTTGTGATTGGAATGTAATATGTGCCTTAAGGGGGTCAATACATGTGGAGTGTACATGAGTGCCTTGAAGCTAGAACCCATCAGAAGCATGTCTACTTTCCAGTAATGTTCCTGAAATCCAAAACTCCAAGGTGTTGGACAATACATGGGGAAAACGTTGCAAGAGATAAGTGGACCCTTAGACCTAGTAGTTGTTTGGGATGTACTATATAAGTGCACTTTTTGACTTTTTGGTTAAAAAAGTAGAGAAAAAAAAGATGTATGTTTGGGATAACTTTTTGACTTTTTACGAAAAGATGTGTGATAAAATATTGTAGTAAAATCAAAATGACAATTTTACCCTTATGACTCTTTGATTTTTAACTTTTTGACTTTTTGGGTAGTTGAATTCAAAGGGCAAAATAATAATTTTGCCCTATTGGCTTCCCCCACAAGCTACTCTTGAATAGTATGAACTTTTTAACTTTTTTAGTACCTTTTTGACCTTTCTAATTTATCCCAAACAAGGCCCTAGTCTAAGCACTTTGAAAAAAGAAAAAGAAAAATGGAATGCATCCTTCATTAACTCTATTTAGCCTCTTGTGCTGTTCAATGTTACAATTGTGTGTCAATGACTAGGTCTTGTAATTTAATTGGACTTACTATTGCAATTGTTCAATCTTCAGTTGCTGTTACTTTAACTGCAAAATATTCATTATAGGTTCATCAGCTGCTGAGTGGGTACAAGATGCAGATTTCCCCAACTGGTTTGATCAGCCAATACTTGATGCAGATAGCACTCAGGAAGTTAAAAGATGGTATTCACATCCACATTCTCCTTCTGCTCCTATTCCAGAACCAAAACCTCTGTATAGAACATCTTCATACCCTGAGCAACAACCCCAGCACCAACACCAGCATTTTTCCAGCGAACCAATTCTTGTACCGAAATCTTCATTTACTTCGTATCCTCCCCCTGGTGGTGGATCTCCACGAGCTTCACCAAACTACAACTCACGGCATCCTAATATGCCATATCATTCTGGTGGGCACCAGATGCCTTTGTCTTCTTCTAGTCTCTCCCCCTTCTCGAACCCTCAGCTTCAGTTGAATACCTTACCTCATGGGTCGCATTTTGGTGGAAATCTCCCCCAGTATAATACTGCAGGTCTCTCTGCCAATGGCCGACCACAGAACCAATGGGTCAACCAGACTAGTGTTTTTCCTGGAGATCGTTCCAGCCTCTTAAACAATTTATTGCAGCAGCAATTACCTCATCAAAATGGTTTAATGCCTCCACAGTTAATGCCACGACAGCAATCACATCAACATAGACTTCATCATCCATTTCAGCCATCATATGGTCATTTATCAGGTCTGCAGTCCCAATATAATCCGCATATTTCTCCATCTCCACCAATGATGAACAAGCTTGAAGCAGTTCTTGGGATGGCTGATTTGAGAGATCAAAGACCTAAATTAATGCAGAAAGGCAGACAGAACTTTCGTTACTCTCAACAGGGCTATGAGAATAACCAGAAAATTGAGAGTGGGTGGCCACAATTCAGATCCAAGTATATGACAGCCGATGAAATTGAGAGTATTCTTAGAATGCAGCTTGCGGCAACACACAGTAATGATCCATATGTAGATGATTATTACCACCAGGCTTGTCTTGCAAGAAAGTCTGCTGGTGCGAAGTTGAGACACCATTTCTGCCCAACTCACCCGAGGGATCTTCCTCCCCGAGCTCGTTCTAATACCGAGCCACATGCTTATCTCCAGGTTGATGCTCTTGGGAGAGTTGCTTTTCCTTCTATTCGTAGGCCACGACCACTTCTTGAGGTTGACCCTCCAAATTCATCCGGTGCTGGCAACGCTGAACAAAATGCATCTGAGAAACCCTTGGAACAGGAGCCGATGCTTGCTGCTCGAGTAGCTATTGAGGATGGCCTCTGTCTGCTCCTTGATGTGGACGATATTGACCGATTCCTGCAATTCAATCAGCTCCAGGAGGGTGGGACCCAGCTGAAAAGGAGGCGGCAGGTCCTGCTGGAAGGGTTGGCAGCGTCGCTTCAACTTGTTGACCCACTTGGCAAAAATGGCCACACTGTTGATCTGGCTCCCAAGGATGATCTTGTATTCTTACGATTAGTTTCTCTTCCCAAAGGCCGGAAGCTTCTCTCAAGGTACCTTCAGCTTCTCATTCCTGGTGGTGAGCTAATTCGAATAGTCTGCATGGCCATTTTCCGTCACTTGAGGTTCTTGTTTGGTGGCCTCCCAACTGATCCAGGAGCTGCTGAAACAGCCATCAACCTTGCGAGAATTGTCTCATCTTGTGTACAAGGCATGGAGCTTAAAGCACTAGCTGCGTGTCTTGCATCAGTGGTTTGTTCCTCAGAGCATCCTCCGCTCCGCCCCATTGGAAGCTGCGGTGGAGATGGGGCTTCTGTTATCCTGAAATCTGTTCTTGAGAGGGCAACTGAGCTCTTAACAGATCCTCACGCAGTCGGCAATTGTAGCATGCCAAATCGGTCCTTTTGGCAGGCCTCTTTTGATGCATTCTTTGGCCTTCTGACCAAGTATTGCTTTAATAAGTACGATACTATCACACAGTCCTTACTCATACAGGCTTCGCCTGACATGGCTGTCATTGGGGCAGATGCAGCAAGAGCTATTAGTAAGGAGATGCCGGTTGAGCTCCTACGTGCAAGTCTTCCTCATACTGATGAGCACCAGAGAAAGCTCCTATTGGATTTTGCGCAGCGCTCCATGCCGGTGTTAGGATTTAGTGGTCAGGGCAGAGCGAGTGGTGGCACATGAGTTTTGAATGGTGCTTTCCTTTGATGCAAGAGATAGAGAAACCGATTCTTGAAGAATGTCAATAGGGTGTAACAGCCAATGATAGTGGAGTGCTGGTCGACACTTGTTTTTGTTGGAATAAAATGTGGGACATTGTGGAGTTGAAGCACAAGGGATTACAGACACTGTAACCAACAGCAGTCAATTTTTGTTTTTCAGATTTACTTTCTCCGTGTTTTCTGCTCGAACTTAGCTGTTTTCTTTTGCTTTTGCTTTTTATTTTTATTTTTGTTTTTGTTTTTGGACTTGAGAGCTTATTTTGATGCTCTGTTGTGGAATTCGGGATAGTGGTAAGGAAGTAGAGTTTAGAATGTTGTACAGGGGGGGTCAATTTGGAAGGTTTCCCATGTTCCTTGGCTATTAATCTTTGAGGAGGTGGGAAGGATATTGTTTTTATATCCGTCGTCAGTTGGGCTATTGCTGTTGTTCTGGTGGAATATAGGCTCTGGGAATGTGCAAATGTTAATACTGTTAGCTTGTCAAATTTGGGTTGATCATGACTTTTTAGAACATCCCTCTTCCCTGAAATCACTACCACAAAATGGGTGTGCCACCAAGTTATAATTATTTCTGTTCAAAACTTGTGTTTCATTTTCTTCTAGTGTGAATGTGTTATAATCACTGTATACTAATATTCTAATTGGATTCTATTTGAGTGCAAATTTCCTTAAGACTGCGTTTGACAGTGCAATACGCTTGCTTTGGATTTATAATTGGATTCTATTTGAGTGCAAATTTTGAACTAAGATAGGATGGTCATTTATTTTATTTCCAAATCATGCATTCTGTGCTGCCAAGTACACTATTTTATTGTTTGGCTCGCAGTGGTGGGGTGGGGGTTTGGTTGGGGTTTGAAAGAAAGAATGGAATATATTAGGAAAAGAATAATAGCATAAATTATACTAACCTCCATAGATTTAAAAGTATAGATTAAACTTTACAAGTTTGACATAATTATATTGTATTCATTATAATTTTAATTTACATCATACTTAATTATTTTTAAATGATTTATTAGAAAAAAAATTATGTTACTATATTTTTTAAATTGAAATGAATATTTCATCGATTATTATTATGTTTACATATTATTTGCATTAATTCTCTTATTAGAAAGGTAATTAGTGTAATTATGTTAAATGTGTGACATTTATTATATATATATATATATTTAAAATCTCAAGGTAGTTGTAACATAGAGCTGTTCAATTCCATTTAGAAATTTGTCCAGTTTAAAAAATTAATAACACCAACAAGCAAATTCCATATTGTCTATTAACATGGTTATGGAACTATAAAATATGGTTCTATAATTGTAGAGTTAACTCTGTTTATTTATTTATTTTTGTCAAATCTTTAATGGAGGTCATTTCTATCCAAAGAATATTGAAAGCAAAGAGTCAACTTCACACAAGTCGCATATCTTAATGGCCTCAACGAAGTGACAATTTTCTAAACAATGTTAAAGGGTTTAGCAGACTGCAACATACTATGGACAATGAATCAGCTTTAATATATCTCCCTTCTACTGGTGTGTTTTCTAATTTGCTTTGGACGATGAATCAACATATAATAATCACATCAACTATGGGGATGGATGATGACCACCACCCTCCTGCGAAAGTCGAACAGAGGCAGCCCGGACCATATCAACAAGCTCTTCATCCAGTTCTTCGAGTTTACCAGAGTTGCGCAGATGATGATACGAAGGTGCCATGTAATTCGCTGCGGCTTCAGCTAATTTCCATTGAGAGAGATTAGCCGCAATTTGAAGTATTTTTATAGACAAATTTCTGGCGGAGTCCAAGCAGGACATCACCACTCTTGTGCAGTGTTCATGAACATCTCCTAACAGCCAAAATTCAGCAAGCCAACAAAGCTCGACATAAGGATGCAGCTCATTTAGCTTCTCCTCGACATCCAAGTTGTCCCATAAACAGCTGGAAATGGGCGCCGGCAATTCACCGGAATAAAACCAGTTCACTAGCTTATCCAATGCCTCCCAACTAACTGGAACCTTTATCGTTTCTGAATGGCTGCAAGCAAATAAAACATAGCACTCAGAAGAAAATCTAATAGAGATAATGAAAAAGGATATCAAAAACTAATTAAAAAGAAATTCAAGTCTCGTGTTTTTTGTTATTTGGAATAGAATAAAATAGTGTGAAATAACAAATGCGGCCTAAATTCCTACTTCAATACTCCCACAAGGGAGGTTGAAGGTTCAAGTCCCGGCAGGAACTTGACAGCCACGTAACTCAATGGATTGAGATCTTGTAGGCTGATAAGGGGCAGAAGTCCCCAATTCTAATCCCTTCCCCCCTAGGTTAGGTTAGATTACGTGATACAAAATGCAATTTGTACTCATAATTTTATTATTATTTTTTTAAATAGGGTGATTTGTAACAGTTCCAAATCAAGACAATCTACTCCACCACAAATATTAGGAGAAATGAAGGGGGTTCGTCCCTCCTAAACCTAGTAGATATGTTTGGGGAAAAAATGCATTAAATGGAGCATAACAGCACCAACCCAAAGAAGGTAGAAGAGTAAGGAGTTGGATTTGACCTTATCATGCGTATGATTCATGAGAAATACATAGTTAAGTGCCTATTGGTAGTCTGCTCATGGGGGTATTACTTAAATCAGCACAAATTACCAAATAACAACTCATCCCTAAGTGCTTATAGATGATATATAAAATAAATCATGCTAAACACAGGTTTTCCATTTTATGCTGAGAAGAGAACACCATAAAATGTTAAACCTATGTTCCTAAACACAATTATGATCATGTATGCCCAAGCACTAGAAAGGCATAATTGAAAGTGTTAAGACATAGAAACAACAAAATTTCATGTAACAATCTTTATGGATAATATTTGATCGGCAGTAATTTTTTATTGATTTCATTTCATGCAAACTTATCATGCATCAAGAACACGAATGTATATCTGCAATATAGCTTTAATGTATCCATAAGCACCTTTCTTGCATCCCTGACCGAAACAAGGCCTGGAAGTACTCGCAGCTTGTCCACAAGATAACTTTATGAACATGCATATGTGGCGTTGATACAGAGCAAGTGCTGCACGTCCAATGTATTTGATCAGTTGCTTTAGCTTCCAAGATTATGTCCCTGAAACAAAAAAACAGATCGGATTGGAACATGATTTTCCAAAACACACATATTTATGGCGACTTTTTTAAAATTTTCTCTGCCCATCTACTCTTTTCTGTAGTACAAACATAATCAGTAAACATCTGATCGGTGAAGATGTTTTCCAATTAATGAGTTGACAAGAGTCACAAGACATACGGTGGATTATTTATGTTGGATGATCTAAAACTTTGTTGGAAAATATGATCTAAAACATTTGACAATGTTATACAAATTATGTATTCAAATCTTCAAATAAAATAAGCTACCTACTTGTTACTATTGGCACTACAGTTTCATTCACCAGCTTGTCTAAGAAATTTCCTTCAGACTGTTAGCCCAATAGACAATTGTTTTATTGAACAACAGGAAGGCCCAAGAGTCTTTGATGCCCTCCAAATTGTTGCTTATAATGAATCCTCAGAGTGAAATGTAAAAAATTGATGTGAAAGAAAGAAAAGAAAAGATCAAGAAAAGTACGCTACAAAATGGAAGTTCCTTTAGAAAGAGTTTCAAGGAGAAAGTCATACGAGAAATGTTGTCCAGCTGGCCCAAGAGCAGAGGTAAGATTCAAGCTTGGAACAGGAGTGCCCCATTTTGGATTTTTTTTGCAAAGCAATTGTAATAGACATTGCAAATTGCAATGTCTGGCAAACATTTTCAACTTCTTCACAAGTTCAGCTCCTGCTTGTAAATATCCCAAGTAGACATATTCCAACAGCTTCAGCAATGCCTGGCGGTCCACCTGAGCTGATAGATGAATTCCTTTCTTTAATCTTCCACATTTTTCTGCATCCTTTCTTACAAAAGAACCATCACATGATCTTTCATTACGAGGAAGCTTTTCAGGAGGCAACAGTGACGGACATTGAACTGTTAGAATGACACCATGAACGCTTAAAGGCTCTCCATTTGTAAGAATGAGTTCCAAATCAGAAAGTTCCTTCTCATTAAGTGCTTTCCCAATTCTTTTTCCAATTTTATTTGGGAATCCATAGAATCCTAAATAACTAAGAATGTACGCCGCGTACCATCTTGGTCCCGGAGTACAAGTGTCATCACTACATATTCCCTGAAGTTCACTAACTAATTGAGCTTCGTTATAGTCCACCTGACCAGCATGGTGCATCAACTCGGCTAGTCCCCACAGACTAAAGAACAAAGGAATGTCTTCACCATCCCAATCTTCTGTATGAATCCAACAACAAGTCCTCCCGCTAAAAGTACTATGCAAATGAGGGGCCACACTAGACCTTTTTATGTGAACATCATTGCTCAGGCACCACCTTATGATAGCTATCAATGTCTTTATCCCTTGACATTTTATAACATGCTTTCGATATTGAGGCAGGCCTGAATAACAAGCCAAACTCATCAAGTCTATGGTGGTTTGAAGGTTATCAGGCAATTCAATCCCGTTTATGGAATTGTTTAGTTTATCTAACAAATATTTCGGATACACCTTGCCATAGGGCCTCAATATTTCAGATAGTAATAGTCTCGCTTGAGATGCAATGTATTTGCAGGGAGAGTAGATCATCATGAGAACTGATCTAGATGCTGATTCATAAAACTGACGTGTGGTGTGAATTGAGTACACGAAAGACAAACTGTCAAAAAAGCATGAGCAACAGTAGTATAAATATAATCAGCATCTAGAATATAAAGGTAAACATTAAGTGGTGATAGTAATGAAAAGTAAATAGGCAAATTAAAATGGTTGATGCTAATGGATGTATATATTACCATGCACATGTGATAAGGAGGTTAACGCAAACTTCATCTCCATGCATCTTGGCATTGACATCTTCCGGACAGTGTGCGGCAAGCCCTCCAAGAATATCCCAGATAAATGGTCTCAAAACAAGAAGAAATTTTGCACTTAAACCCTTTCGAGCTGTGGTGATCTGTTCTTCTAATGATAAGAAAGTTTGAGGTTGATGGGTTTTATGAAAATTGTTCAGTAGTAGATTAAGAAGGACATTGCCGATGCCTAATTTCCAGAAATAAGTGTGATGCTCCCCAGCCCAACGAGTGATCAGGGCCAAGCGGCACACCTCCATTAATAAAGCCATCTGGTCTTTAGGAATCTTACCAGAATGGGAGCTCCAACTGCTCAATCCATTGATTATGGATTTAACAATGGGCTCACAACACATTTTCATCATTTTTGAACACCCTTGTTCATTTATCTGAGAAATCAACGATAAGAAACTATATATAAATAGATTGAAAAAACATAAGCATCCAAAAAGGAATGTGAAAAGTATAAGTCAAAACAATTACCGCTAAACATTGAGCTAGTTTAAATCCCTCTATCTGAACAGAAATACAATTTGACATCGCCATGCAATCCTCCATCATATATAGAACCGTTTCCCCTTTTTCTAGAAGCTTCTGGGCTCCATTACCACATAACGCTGGTATTTAGTATTAGGACACGTTTTAATAAAAGTTCCACAGTATAATTCGGGGGAAAAAATCAGCTGAATAAAGAAAGAAATTTACCATAAAACATGAGTACCTAAAGCAGAATACAGCTGCAAAACTGCAAGTTTGACTGAAAAATTAGGCTCGAGACTGATGACCCCCAAAATTTCCATCAATTTAGAATCACTCCATACACAAAACCTAGAGGGTGGCCACCTCCACAATATTTTACTCAACAGAGACACCATCTCCTGAAAATATTCGATTGGCTTAGTTCCACCAGAAAAATCTTGTATGTTATTGACTATGTGCACAACTGTGTTTGTTTCTTTCAAGATCTTCCACACTTCTCTCTCCCTTTTACTGCTTAGATTTGAGAGGATCAACTTCAAAGCAGTGACACACGAAACAGCAACTTGCAATTGCTGGGAAGGTAACAATGATGTCAAATGACAAACAAGGTCTAACACATGAGATTGTCGTATTGAATTGGGCAAAATGTTGACCATCTTTACAGCCACATTTGATGCCAAACTCAACATGGCTTCATTTTTTAATTGAAGAATGCCTTCCAATGCCCCAACTATATCAGCAATGGCATCCTGGAAATGTAATGCAATGACAATGGCTAACAATCAGAAGTGCTCACTTAGCATAGAATCAGTATAATCAGATGCAGACATAGATAATCTAATTTTATATGTCTCTGTGTTTGTATATTTTTTCCTGAAGATTTTTTCATATGGATATTGTGTTTGTGACATACCTTTACAAGTGGATGCTGCAATATTGTGTTTGTCTCCGCAGAAATACAATCAAGAAACGCATCAATCGAGCGAATTACAAGTCTCTGTATCTCAATGTCTGCACACTGCCATTTCTTTCCTTTGTCACCGTAAGATCTGTCAATGCACGGGTCAATTTAGGGATGATAGAAAAAAGGTATTGATATTTCACATTTATCAATGAATGAATTTTAAATGAGCAAGTACTTTACCAGTAACTAGGCAACTATAGAGTCACATAAAACTGTTAAAAGAGTATGCCACATTAATGCATTAAGTAAGTTCCCCAGTAAGAAATTGAGTTGGTTCTAATTGTATCACCCAGACAAGACAATATCACCAAACAACCCCACTGCGAACATCTTGAAATTCTTACTATACAGAGATATGAGGGGAAAAAAGAGTACTACACATTGCGCAAAAATATTCATGTACCCAACCTCGCTTAATTGGGGGCACAGGGTTTAGTTAGGCTTGGTCGATCACATCCAATAAGATTATGAATCTTTTTTAGAGAATTTTTGGGGATTTTAATTACCCTTTATCCCTCTACTCTTCCACTACAATACCAAGAACAAACAACCACATAATATTATATATAGAATGAAACCCAAGAATCACAAGACCCAAGATCGTACAACTAAAAACCCATTTGTGTAAACATTACAGAACTAAATCAAAGAACAAACCACGGAATACTATATATAGATTGAAACCCAAGAATCACAAGAGCCCAGACCGTACAAACAAAAACCCGTTTGTGTAAACATTAAACAAGTGAATAAAGATCATTGGCAAACATAAAGGAACAACTTGAGAATAGTTTTGTGATAAATTAAAAAGAGTGATTGAAAAATCAAGATGTGGAGGTTATGCCTGAGACCGAGGCTGAGGGCATGGTAGAGGCGCTGGTGGAGGGTCAACATGTGACCGCTGATGCCGCGGTTGTTCTCTGCACTCTGCTCCTGGTCCTGTTGTCTCCACGATGATCTCATCATCTTCTTTTTCCTCTTCTTGGTCTGTCTGTCTTTCTTGTTTTGTTTTGAGGCTGAGACAATTTGACAGAGCCTCCTCTAAAACAACCATTGGATTCCGAGTTTATAACAGTGGGTTGAGTCAGTTGTTGGTCGTCCGAACCAAAAATGTTATAATTCCCAAATTTTTTATTAAGGAGAATGCTATAGACGTCGAACGAATTATTAAATATTTTATTAAGAAAAATGCTTCAAACTCCCAATTTCTCTCACCCCTTTGTACCCTCTTTTTTTTTTTTTCAATTACCACCTGTCATGTGTGGATGTGGGTGGAGTGTCTCTCAATGCTGTTTTATAAATCCTCTTATAAGAGTGTGAGATTTATATACATATGATTTGTGTAAATTTTACATTTATGTAAAAAGTTCAGTAAAATATTTAATAATTTATTTGGGATTCTAGCATGACTCTTTTATTAAATAGAGGGACACTTTTTTACAAATTTTTTTTACTTATTTATATTTCATTTAGTTTATATTATTTTTTTATATTTTAATAAATCTTATAAGTGATATATTATCAAAGTATTCCTAATAATATTCATGTTTACAGTGTGAATGTTTCGTAATATGAATGTTCGCACCATCGATATAAATATTCACACCATCAATATGAATATTAACATATCAATGTGAATGTTTATACTGTCAATGTGAACATTCACACGTCAATGTGAATATTCACAATGTAAAATATGAATGTTCACATCATCAAATTGCTAACCATCCAAAAAATATTTCTGTCAATGTGAACATTCACACGTCAATGTGAATATTCACAATGTAAAATATGAATGTTCACATCACCAAATTGCTAACCATCCAAAAAATATTTGTAAGGGTGAAAATGTCTATAAAATACTTTAAATATGATAATTAGGATTTAGTAGATTAAATATTCAAATAATAAGACTTATTGGAATACAAAAATATCTTATAAATTAATTAAAATACAAACACTTCAAAAAAAAAATTCTAGTAAATCTCCCTTAAATAAACGATTGAATGCCTCATACGAGTATAGAGTCTACAAAATTGTACATTCCATACCTATATGAAATATTTGGTCATGTATTTAGCATCCCTACTCTATCATTACCCTGTCTAAATTGATAATCTTAGGTTTGCTTTTGGCTACAGTAAAAATTACTTTAACTTGTTTAATTTGAATCTTCACGATTCACTTTTTTTAAAAAAAAAAATTTTAAATTAATTTTATTAAAATTTTTAAATATTTTAAGTAATTTAAAATTTTTAAATATACCTACCATAAATACAATTCAAAAGTATAATATTTATAAAAAAAATAGAAAATTCACTAAATATAAAAAATACACAAAAAAAAAGAAGCTAGAATTTAATACATTTTTCCTATTATTGTGTATTTATTGATTTTTTAAAATATTTTTTAGATACATATAAGTAAAAAGTAAAAAAATTGCTTTAAATTTTAAAAATATTCACTAAAAGTAAGAAAAACATAAAAAACAAAAAACTCAATTTTTAAAAATTCAACTATAGAAAAGTGAAACTAAACACACAGATTGTTTTTTTATTTTATTTATAGTGATTTTATTATTATTGTTTTAAAATGTTGAAATATGAATCACTTTTGTAATTTTGAAAATTATATATCGCCTCTTCAAGTTTCAAATTGTATAACAAGTGATCAATTTTATTATTAATCATTAAGTTAATTGACAATTTTTAATAATGTAAAAAATATATTTCAATTAACAATTCAAATTATTTTATTGTTATAGAGAAAATTAGTTAGGATTTTTTAAAAAATTAATTTTGTTAAATAAAAAATTATAACAATAGACTATTTATAGTTTTTAAAACTATAAGAGAAATCCATATTTACTTTATCATAATTATAATCAGTCGCAAATGTTTTATTATTATTTTATGACTTTATTTTCTTTCTTATATTTTAAAAAATAAAATAAAATCAGTCTAGTCTAATAATAATTAAAAATAAAATAAAAGTCATTAAAAAAACACATAAAAAATACTAGTACAAGGCAATAGTCATATTGTCATTTTTATATTTCACTCTTAAATTATAAATTTCATCTAATTAATCCTTAATTTTTTATTTCAATTTATCTTAATTTCATCGGAGATAATTAATCAAAATTAATAGTAGTAAAAACTTAACCTAAAAGGAGGAAAAGTATTTTGCAATTTAGATACAATTAAACATTTATCTTTCGATACCATCTTAAAAAAAAAAAACACATATTTCTTTTGCCTCACGCTGTACTATACAACTTACTAGGGGTGAGCAGCGGATATACCGATCCGCCAAAACTGACCGAACCGAACCGATTCGCCGCATTTTGGACGGATGCGTAATGACGAGTGGACGGTTGCGGATTGATTTTCTCCAATCCGCCAATTTGGCGGACGGATGGCGGATTTGAGATTTCTTTGGCCGCAACCGAACCGCCAAATCGCCAGCACCCCTAGTAATTTATAAGACTTTATATTTCCAATTTGTTTAAATATTATGTTTGTGTTTTCAATTGAAAAATAGTTTAAATATTCTGTTGAAAAAAAGTTTTCAACTTGAATATATTTTTTGAATTGCAAAAAAATAAACATATTATTTATCTATATTTTTTGGTTTTTAAATCTAGCTCTAAAAATAATAAATAGAAAATATGATATACGCTGGTTGGTTTTTGTTTTCAAAAACATATATAGATGTAACAATATAGAGACATACAATCTCTACTACTGCTCTATTCATGGTTTTGGTGGTTTGAATTATTATTATATTTTAAGAATCACAGATTGTAATACTTTATGTGGATGAATTATGCTGTGATTGCAATATGTGGATGAGACATGTAGTGATCGTGATATTATAAAGTTTCAAACTTTTTTTTCTTTAGATAAGGCATACAGTGATTGTAATACTTTCTTTTTCTTTTCTTTTTTTTTTTGAAGAAGTGCACAAGTTGAATTATGTTGAAAATTTATAAAATTTTAAACCGCCAAACCGATTCGCATCCATCTGCCAAATCGCCAATCCGCTCAATCCACATCCGCCGGATTGACGGACGGATGCGGATTGATTTTCTTCAATCCGCTAATCTGGCGGACGGATGACGGATTGGAAGTTCCGTGGCCGCAACCGATCCGCGCCCACCCCTATCTTGATATTCAACTCTAATTTCAAATTAGTGGAGGGAAAAAAAAAAGGTTTGATTTTATGGTTTAAGTTATTTAATTTAAAAAATATTTTTGTTGTATAAAATAAGACTTTTGGCCACGTTTATTTGACGGATTAGATTTGATAAGATTGTTAAGGCCCCGTTTGGAGACTTACATTTTTAGTCAATTAGTCAAAAAGTTACTAAATTAGCCAAAAAGCCAACAACCCATACCAAAAAGTCAAAGATTCTCTTTTCTCTCTACTTTTTGTACATCTTTTCGTAATTAGCCAAAAAATCATCCAAAACATACAAGTTTTTTTTAGCTACATTTTTAGCCAAATAGCAAAAAAAATATTAAATTAGCCTGTTCCCAAACAAGACCTAGTAAGAGAATGGTTAAAAAAGAGATTGTTAAGCCTCGTTCAATAATATCACATTTTAGTTTAAAAGTCAAAAAATTATTAAAAAATCTAAAAATCCAACAAACAATATAAAAAAAGTCAAAAATTTTCCTTTCTCACTATTTTTTGTATATATTTTCGTAAAAAATTAAAAAGTCATTTCAAATATATTAATTTTTTTACCTTATATTTTAGTAAAAAAATTATTAAAATAGTATGTTCCCAAATGAGGCATTAATGTAGGAATTGTTAGTGAGGGAATTAAGTAAAAGTGTGTTTATTTTTATGATAGTATGGCAGATGGTTAGTGATAAGATTGTTAAATTATTTGTATATAAAATAAATAAATAAATAAAATTTTTTTATATGAAAAAAAACTAAAACAAATATTAAAACAAACATGTGCATTTGGTAAAAAAAAATAATAATTAAAAAAATAATTTTTTTATATATAATAAATTCAATCTCTTCACTATTTTTTTAATCTTACCAAAAATTCAACAACCTAATCCCTTTACTGAGGGAGATTATTAAGCTCCTTAAACTATCAGTCTGTCATCCAATTTCACTGCCCAACATATTATAGGTAAGATCCACAACTATGGTAGTTCAATCCAATCACTCAAGATGTGAAAGAAAGACCTTTATGGCTATTGAACCACATTACTTAATTTTTATTTAGGGTTGGTTTGAGATGTCTTAAAAAAATACATTTTTTGATTTATTAGTGGATTTGCATTGGGTTTGGGTTGGGTTTGATGTGATGTGTTAGAGAGGTGATGTGATTTAAATAAGATGATGTGACTTAAATAAGATAGTAATTTTTTAACTTTTTAACTTATTTATGTTATGCCAAACTAACCCTTAGTATTGCTCTCATTAAACAATGATGGTAATGATGGTTTGGTACAACTCACACGAATTGTTTATAATTTTATTAATGTATTTTTGGAGTTTGTGAAAAAAAGTTGATTGTTTGAAAACTAATGGAGGAATGATTTTGATTTGTACCTATTAGCAAGTGATATATATGTAATTTAAATAAATAAAAATAAAAAAAAATAATAAAGAAATTAGTATGTATGTTATCGGTAAGATAATTTTTAATGAAACCTAAGGTTTTAGGTTCTAACCTTGTTAATCTGTTTGTATAACTTGGTGTCCAAACTTTCACTTAATAATAATATAAATAGATAGATATAATTATCAATTTTAAATTTATAATAAATTATATCAAACAAGCGCTTATAAATCCAATTATAAATTATGAATAATTTTATTAGGATTGCATTTTTTGTGCATTGGATTAGGTGTCAACTATAGTGATAAATGTCAATAATGTTAGTCATTAGGGTTGTTTGGTACAATTTATTTAAAATATTTATAATTTTTAGCTTACTAAATAAAAATAATTTAAATAATTTATAAGTTGAGCCAGGAGTTTCATTTCTGATTATTAATTTTTAATTTATAATTAGTTTCATAAAAACACTCATTATTTGTTGTCAAGGTTATTTTATTTTATTTTTTTATTCCAATCATTTGTTGTCCAGGCTCGTTTGGGTTTTAGGCTTCATTTGGGAACCATCATTTTTAATTAAAAAGTCAAAAAGTTACTAAATTAGTCAAAAAGCTAACAATCCATACCAAAAAGTTAAAGATTATCTTTTTTCTTTACTTTTTGCATATCTTTTCATAAAAAGTCAAAAAATTTATCTCAAATATATTAATTTTTTTTAACTCATATTTTAACTAAATAATAAAAAAATTACTAAATTATCCTGTACCAAACGAGGCGTTACTCGCTACAAACTCATCCGTGGTCAGTTAAAAAAAAGGGTAAATTACAAACACCCCCTCGAGGTTTGGTGAAAATACAGATTCCCCCTGAGGTTTGAGAAATTACATCCCGCCCCCTGAGGTTTATATTTCCATAGCAAATTGCCCCCTGAGGTTTTTATTTTCATACAAATTCCCCCCTAATTTTTCCTAATTTGTTATGAAAATTTGACCATCAGGGGGCAATTTGTAATTTCTCAAACCTCAGGGGGGAATCTGTATTTTTATCAAACCTCGAGGGGTGTTTGTAATTTGCCCTAAAAAAAAAAGAACTCATACGTGGCAGACACGGGCCTATTGTGGTTGCGAGCGTTTTTGAGATGGCGGCGTATTTTTTTTCACACAAATAGGCTTGCGTATAATTTAAGCAATTATCGAGGACATCATTGTAATTTTAAAAGATCGATTAGTGAAGGCGGTGTAAATTGTAATTGTTTTTCAGACAAGTAGGGTTTCGTATAATTTAAGAAATTATCGGGACATCATTGTAATTTCAAAAAAATTGATTATGAAAGGCTGTGTAATTTTTTTTTTCATACAAATAGGTTTTGAGTATAATTCGAGCAATTATATGGGATATGATTGCAATAAAAAAAGAAAAACAGAAGTAGGGTTTAGGGCTTTGAATGAAGAAGGCCAAGGCAGGTACTCTAAACCCTAACTCTGGTGTTGAAGTTTCATCCATCTCTCTCTCTCTCCGTCGTCTTCGCATCCGTAGACAAACCTAGAGAGGAAAAAATGATCAGAGGTGGAAAAAGTTTTGTTTCTTCGCCGCCGGCGTTCTCAAACGACGCAAAAAAACTGCTAATTTGCACCGGAAACACCGTCTCCATATTCAGCACCTCCACTGGTTTACAGGTTTTCTTCAATGAAGTTTTATGCATTTGCAATAACTTACAAACACTCTTTTTGCTCATTCAACTCTTGTTTCTCTGTTTTTTCAGACATCAGAGTTGGAAGGTCACACAGCGCTCGTTACTTCGGTCATAGTCGTACCAGCTTCCACACCAGCAAGTAAAATCTTGTGCTTTTGTTGGACCGCTTCACTGGATGGCACCATTCGGAACTGGGACTTTTCTGTGCCTGAATTGATGAAGACGATCAACATTAGGGTTCCAATATTCTACATGGTTGTTTGGCCTTTGTTTTAGTCATTTTTTTTTTTTTTTTATCAATTGTTGACAATTTGAGTGTTATATAGTGATTGTTTGTTGTTAATTGAACTAATTTAACGGCAGAGACCACATGACAATGATTATAATGATTAGTTTGCGAAGTAAACGGTTTGAAAACTTTTGATTATGGTGATTCAATTCCAGATTTTAATTTTAGAGAATCATCACAATACTTGATCGATTTGACTGCCACAAACAGTGAATTTGTAAATTGATCCAGAGGCCTTTGTTTTCTGAATGTTCTTTTTTTCTGCTTTATTTCTATTAGTCATATAAATGAAAAATGTAGCTTTTTCTTTTGGGATTTTTCAGGTGATTCCAAGTTTATCAGGCCAATCTGTGGGGAGTAATGAGAAAACGCCTGATCTTTTTGCATATGTGTCTGTTGGAGGTACAAAAAAACAAGACAAGCAGCCTAACACTTTACATGGACAAATTCGGAAGTGTAACTTAGCCAAGTCTCGTTTAGCTGGTGGAGTGACTTTGGCAGAGGTGCATCTCGATAACATTCTGATGAACATATACTTATTTAACAATACATTTCTATTTTCTAAATGTGCAATCATATATGTATATTGTTTTATGTGATCTAAATGCCCATACTTTTGTATGCAGTTAAATACAGACAATGTATACAGGTACATATGTGCATACAGGAAGTAATGGTTGAAAAGTGTTGTCTGAAGATGATTATATAAATTGATATTACAAAGATTCATATATCTTGATGATAATTAAAGCATGGATTGGGAGATTGGTATGAGGATAAAAATTATTAGATGCCAGAAACAATTTCTTATATATATATTTAATGAATTTCCAGGCATTATTTGATAGTGCAAAATGTTGCATTATACCACTTCATATTGACCCGAACATTATGCATATCTATCCTATATGATGCACTTTTAATATTCTAGCCGACATCTATCCTAAAATTCATTGACAAGGGACTTAATAAAACATATATAATTACACTGATGCATAATAGAAAATGATTAATTAATCAGCAAGTATTATATTTACTAGTTTGATTGTATAAAAGTTATGGACTTTAACTCATTTTTGTATTATTCAATTCAAATTACCATGCATATATTTAAATTTAGGGTAAGTTACATTGTCCTTCTCGGACTAACGGGTTTATTACAATGCATTTCCTTAGTTTGTGAAATTACAATAACCTCCTTGAGCTTGTCTGATAATGGACCTTACAGA
The DNA here is from genome assembly GCA_025200525.1 of Camellia lanceoleosa. NCBI lineage: Eukaryota > Viridiplantae > Streptophyta > Magnoliopsida > Ericales > Theaceae > Camellia > Camellia lanceoleosa. The sequence continues at coordinate 182,509,290 of CM045764.1, read as the reverse complement.
AAATTTGAATTCACCTAATTGCTATCACCCTTAACACAATCCTTTTATAACGAATAAATTGAGTTTACCTAATTGCCCTCACTCTCTTTTTCTCTCCCATAGATTCTCTGTCCCTTCTTTTTCTATTCATTCATCTTTCTCCTCTATTCTTTCAGTTTCTTTCATTTTTGTTGCTACCACCACACGTCATCATTGCCACTGCCACCACACGTCATCATTGCCACTGCCACCTCCCTCTTGTCTTCCCACCCTTTCTCCCTCTCTCTTTCTCTCTTGCCCCTCTCTCATCTCCCTCACTCCTCTTACCACCACCTCCACCTCCACCTCCACCTCATCTCTTATCTTCAATCTCCCATACCCCACCACTGCAACCACTACTATTGCCACCTTCTCTCTCTCTTCCCGCTTCTCTCATCTCCCTCACCCTATTGCCACAGTCAATGCCACCTCACTCTCTCTCTTTCCCCCCTAATATCTCTTACGCTGCCACCACTGTCATCTTTTTGACACCAATTCTGTTGCTTAATTTTATGACTATTCCTTGGGTTAATGTCTTGAAGGTGATATTTTGTTGTCAAATTTTCACTGAGGTGCAGAGAATTGGAGATTTCTTGTATATATATATATCCAACTAAGAGACCCCTTGTAGGGGGCAGAGAGAGGTTTCTAGAGAGAAACGTGGATTTGGTGGTTGAGGAGTAAGCTTTCCAGAGAAAGAATAGGGTGGGTTTGTTGGGTGAAAGGTGCTAGTGTAGTGGTGTGTTGTGGTTTTAGAGAGAAAAATGAGTGTAGTGGCTGGTTTAAGCTAAAGTGGAAGAAAGAAGAGGAGAAAGAAGAGAGGAAGTTAGAGGTATGCACCGGTGACGGTACTTGAGTGTGGTGGCTAGATGAGAGAGAATGTGGTGGGTCAGCTAGTGTAGACCACCCTAAATTTTTCATGATTTTGTTTTTTGTGCGAGAAATGTTAGATTATTTAAAAGCAATGTAGTTCTAAATTTGGGCAATTTTGTCAAAAACAATTTCAACATGTGTAAGTATATCAATCGCATGATCTCATGTCAGTCAATTGAGGGCGATATAGGTATTTCACACTTTCAATGCAAAAAATGATTACATAATTCATCCCACATGACTAAGGGGTACTTCTTGTGCGAATTTAAAACCTGAAGAAAACAAGGTGTAGTATTTAGGGTAAACCTATTAGTCAGGGGAGTCAATATAGTGGTCTGTTGTGATGAGTGAGTCGTGATTGTGGTACTTTAATATCGTGCATTCATGATTATGTATTAGATGAAAATATGTTTTGTGTTATTTTGCAGACTGAAAAACCTGAATTTATAACTGTTTGTTCTTCCGGGAAATACTTTGGCATCCGAGACAAGCACAAGCTTTGTATATGGAATGCCCCAGCAAAAGATGCTGAACGTACTGAATCTAAGAAGATAAGGTTGCATCATACTAAAAACTTGACTACTCTTGCGTTTCATCCAACTGAGAGAATTGTAGCAGCAGGTGATGAAACTGGGAGGATCTTAATTTGGTGGGGTTTTGGCAATAAAGCATTCTCTTTAGGTAGCAAATTGATAAATGGAGGATTGACAAACAATGAGGATGATAGGCCTGGGGTAAGGGGCCATGATGATGCTGATTCCTGTACTATGTGGCATTGGCATTCTGCTGAAGTGAAGCTTCTCCTTTTCTCTCCTGATGGAGCCTATCTGTATTCAGGTATACAGAAGTTACTCTTTCCTGTACAAAGCCTGATTTGTTTTGTAGATTGCAATTCTGCAATGACTATATGATTTATAGAAGATGTAAGAACATGGTTTAAGTACACATTTTGTTCACCATTTTCTTCCATTGTTTTTCTTTCTGGTTTTATTAATTAATGGTTGCTACTTGATATTACCTCTTTGCCCACATTTAGGTGGAAAGGAAGGAGTTCTTGTGGTCTGGCAGCTAGACACCGGGAAGAAGAAATTTCTACCACGAATTGGATCCCCGCTTTTATTTTTTATAAATTCTCTAGATCCTTCACTTTCCGCTGTAAGATCTATTTTCTATCTAAACATAGAATCAATCATAGACTTTGTCTGCTTCGACTATTCTAGTTCTTATTTTTGTACTTTTCTACAGATATCTTGCGCAGATAATCAAATTCATCTGCTGAAAATGCCTTCAATGGCAATTTTGAAGTCCATTGCTGGTATCAAGGTTTGGGTCAATTATTTTGTCTCCCTTTTATTCTGGCAAAATAAATATTTAGGAAAGGAAATTAGAAAAGTATTTTTTTTAAACTTTCTGTTAGCCACTGAAATTTGAAACCCATGGGCACGCATATTTCTGGTTGATGGGTCTGACCTACTTTGCTGATGAGCTCTCAAAGCATTGTAAACACTGCATATCCAAAATATGCCTCTATGTCTTACTTGATCTCCTGTATTAACCTCAAATATGAGCAGTCTATTCATATTTTTGTAGTTGAACCTCAGCCCCGGCTATTGCATGTTAAAAATGGTCTATGTATTATATTTTCTTTACTAACATATCATACATGCACGTGTCTGAGACTCTGATATGTTTATTCTTTACTGTTTTTGTACTATTTGTATTTAGTTTCATGCTTCTTGTGTATTTGGAAGACGAATATTTCAGAAGATTCTTACACTGTATTTTCAGCTTCCTTGTTCAATTCCAGAGATTTCTAAAGATTCATGTCGTGGATTTGTCTTTGATTACACTGCGGGTTAGTTGCTGTATGTGCAGAGAACTACTGCATTCAATTATACAGCTTGTTTGATGACATGAAATTTCGGAGGTGAGCATGTTAAAATTTTCAAATAGTTGCTTCATTTGATCATAGTTGATTTCCAATTAAAGCTATATCGCAGTTGAATCAGCCTTTCCATGAAAAGTGGGGGTAAGGCTCTCTATCTACCATCTCTTCTAGACTCTGCTATAAGCAGGAGGCTGGATGGAGCCTTATGCACTGGGTATGACATTTTTTTAGGCAGTTGAATTTGTTCTCATCATTTAGGTTTATATACCAATCTGAAAACAATTTTTCTTGAGGAAACAATTTTCATCTTTATTTATGTTTGTAATGAACACATTTTGTGTTTTCTGTTTATTTTCATGTGCATATCATTTCAAGTGGTATATTTTCCTTTGGGTTGCCCCCAACAACCCTTTTTGGAAATTATAAACCCTCTTTAACAAATATTATCATTTCTTCTTGATTTGTTTAATTATGAAGCTGCTAGCTCTCTTAGGTGTAATACATCAAATGGTGGTCCAACCCCATATTGTTTCTTTGCAGTAGAGAATTTTCTAATATTCTTAACTGTGGTCTCTATTTTCTTGCAAGCCATTTATGTGTGGAAGTTGAAATGTTCTTGATTCATTCTTTTGCAGGTTCAAATCTGTGAGAGAAACCATCAGCCAGGTGATGAGCTCACGGTATAAGAAATTTTTTTAGTACTAATTTTTCTATCCCAATAGTTGCTCTTTGTGGATTGAGCCCATACTTCTAAGATTTATTTGGCAGATTGAGTCTATAATCAAATGAATCTGCTGCATAAACTTGATGCTCAGGCCACCCCTCTCAACACCCTTAGTTGAATGTGACCAACACTCGGAACTATCCTTTATTTAACCTATAGATTGTAAGGCTCAATATTTCTCGAGCCTTTTATTTTATTGGTTTATAGGGTCTTAATGTTGTTTGTCCAATGTTTACATTCTACACTACATGCTCCTTGTGTTTTGAATGGTGGTACGACATTCCACATTTTTTGTTTTGTTGTTTTTTTCTTCCAGTATAATTTCTTGTTATTTCAAGGCAGTATACTACACTACTATGTAAAAGTAGACCAACAATTTTTCTAGCATGTTTCTCTTGTACTCGTATGTATATGGGCGTGTACCCCTCTTTTTTTGATCTTTTTAGTGGCCTATTTGCTTATCAAAAAAATACTACTATTAAGATCTGTTATTTTTACAGAACCAATATTGTTTATGCTCAATAGCTATTATGTTTCTCTAGTTTTCATTGATAATCTATCTGGATATTTCTGCATCCAGATACTGAAAACAATTTATTTATTTATTGATTTATAATAACTTACATAAGGATTTCTTCATGCTGTAAGTTCATTTAATCTTTCGTTCATTTGATTCTCTGGATTGAAAACTAGTATTCTAGTAAAGTCTTGAATTTGTTCAAAGGTCGGGTTGTAAGGTGGTGGTTTCTATTGAGGACTACACATTAATTTATTAGAAGTATGAATGTGGTTCTCATATCTCCCCATAGTTCAATGTGTGAACATGAAAAATAGTAGGACTTGGAGTGATCATGCTTTTATCAAGTTTTATATCTTGATTATGTATATCATTTTTCAATTGTTACATATTATTCAAATAATTTTTGCATGCCAGTGTGATTGAATGTTTTTGTAGAAATGTTCTCTTCTTACGCTATTTCCAAATATGCATGCACCCCTAAAGAAAACTATGAAAATATGAAAATTGTTTAGTGTGAGGGTAAAGGTGCAAATGATCCGTGCAAGAGGATTTAGGTTGCTACTTCTTCTAAAAGCAAAATAGTATTTACTTAGCCTAACATCTTATCTTGCATATTTAAATATATTCCCACTAAGCCAACTTTATCATAAGGTCCTTTAGGTGTTACCTACTCACATGGATTGATTTTTTGTCTTGTATATTGTTATACTATTTTGTCTCAAGTCACATTCATCATACATTCTCCCGTCAATTACACTACAAAATTAAAGCCTTCACATTCCTCGAATGCAGGTGGTAGTGAATTTGGTAGCCCTCTCTCTAGATGGCTGTGTTATGAGTACTGTTGAAACTAGGCTACCAGAAGAAGGAATAGGAGGCCTTGTCAGTCTTAAGTTTTGGACAAGTGGATTGCAGAATAAAGACTTCAGCTTGTCCACCGTCATATATGAACCACACAGGTCTGGTGTTAGCTTTAGTCGTTCAGAAACTGAAATATTGTTTTCTTTTGAATACATCTTGCTTGCCACTAGAGGAAAATACATCTTGCTTGTCACTAGATCATTGTTTTTCTTTTGAATATACTGCAGCTGAAATATTGGGTAGTGTGTATTACCGACAAAAATAGAGAAATGAACACTATGCTACCTGCTTAATACTGTACAGGGTATCTGGTGTTTCAGCTATTGCTTTCCACCCTACCCGTCATATAGCTGTCAGCAGCTCCTATGGTGGTGACTTCAAGGTAATTTGGCCAATTGTATTGTAACTTTTTCAATAAGATATTGCCTTCTAATGCTTTCAATATTGCAGATTTGGGTTGGCAATAATGAGATTCAGCGGAAAGGTCAAATGCTGCAGAAAACTGGGTGGACATGCCATGCTGTTGGTTCATATAAGTATGATCTTACTTTGGTCTAATTCAAAGGCTATGACTGTTTTATCTTTGCAAAGTGGACCATACAACATGTAGTTTAGAAGATTACCATGGAATGGTGTTAGAGTTAAACATAGAAGTGGGACATATTATTCAAAAGAAGCCAAGGTGTCTGCGGTGTAGATGCCAGAATCTACTTTTATCTCATAACATGTTTAGTTGGATGGGCTTTGTTAGTCAGCAGGAGATTTACTTTGCAGAGTGTGTACCATGACTTAAGTGGCATCTTGATTTTATGAAAACTTTGTATTTTCTACAAGTTTGTTCATGTAAACACTTAATAATGTAAATGTTGATATGCTGCAATATCTTGGATTTGGTTTAAAACCTCGTTTACTTATTTTGCTAATTATTATCTTTGTTGTTTTAATGAATCACTTGTTCCTTCCAGGAAAAAGCCCATGACAGCTGCCATATTTTCTGCTGATGGCTCTATTCTGGCTGTTGCAGCCGAAACTGTAATTACATTGTGGGATCATGAGAAGAATGTTCTTGTGGCCGTAATTGGAGATAGTCAAGAGGTGATTCTCTAAATAAGCTCACTGTCATTGGTCTATGAATGCTCAAATACATAAACCTTTTAAGTATCATATACCTTATTCTTGTTTCTATTATTTAATCTTTGTATCATTCATAATTTCTATATATCTCCTGCTAGTATCTGTGTTTTCATTTCTGTACTCCCTTGCAAGTTTTATGCCTTTCTGCTTTCCTTTCTGCAATACATGCCTATCATAATTGCTGATTTTTCACCTTGACATAGTTGCTGACATTGACATTCTAAACCATGTAAGAAAGATGTAAATTGGTGCACCAAGTGCTCATGCTTTGTTTTGGCAACCACTAAACTCTGCGTTCTTTGAGCTCATGCACTGGCTTGGCACCACAGCATAATTCCTAGTTTTGCATAGCAACCCTGAATATTTTAAAAGAAATATGTGGGTCCAACTCTGTGCGTTTCACACAATTAATTTTGTATCTTTTACTTGAGCAATTGTGAACCTGTCATTTGTTGGAAAGTCAGAGTATCTGGTGTCTTTAAGCCATGGTTCAAACCCACAAGTATCTGTTTGGAGTATGTCAAAGCTTTCCATAATGTGGTCATATAAGCTTCATGCAGAAGGTTTGGATAAATTCTTATCTTCTTAACAGTTTAATTTTGAAACTGATGAAAATTTTAAACTAGTTTCCAAATCTTCTTTGAGACACCCCGGGAAATGAGAGGAAAAAAAGAATAAGAAGAAAGTTTGGTGTGTACATCTTGATATTGTAACCTTGTTTGTGCGTCCCCTACATCAATCAGGCACTTCAGAGAATTGAAATTATGCTACTGATTGAAACCTTTACCTAGTGTTGGAATGATCAATCAATGTGTTATTTGTGGCTCATTCTCTATGTTACTAAGAGAGTTTTGGAAGAAAAAAATTAGTGGGTTAAAATCAGAACTATTAACTGACCATCAGTTATTCTGCAGATGGTTGTCAGCCAGTCATTTTCTTCTGTCTTTCACTTATGAAACATCTTTTACTTAGTTGCCTGCTTATTTGCCGCTCTTACCTTTTACATTTCACTTATATGCAGACTCTTGGATTCCACTACAAGTTGTTTGCATTGTAAGAAATGCATGTGATTGAAAGTGATAATGATTATGGGTCTTGATTAGTAGAACTCATTGTTTCAGACTTTGTGATTTTGCATATTGAGAGATTTAAGTTTAGACTCCTTTTTTTCTTTTTTAACTCACTTGTATATTTATTTATTTGTGATTGTGACTAAACAATGCATGATGGGATCTGAGCCCTAGTATTCACTCCATAGTAGTCCCATGTTATTACTAATTCAGAACATCTTGGATTAAAGTTCAAACCAGTTTAGAGCAATCAAAGATTTGAGATTTTGGTTTTGTCAAATGTACTTGGTTTTCAAAGATACACTTTTACAGGGCTAGTTTTACTATCGCAAAGTTCTAGCTTTTTTAAATGACAAAAATGCCCCACTTTTTTTGAATTGTAATATTGTCTCTAAGAAATCAAGTTTGGGCATGAAAACAAGCTCAGTAATAGTTGACAATTCTCTCCAACTCATTATTGGAGGAAAGAATTAGGAATTTTGGTATTCAGTTGGTAATTGAGTATGATACCCAGTAGCTATGCCAGCAATTGCATGTTTTCTTTACAAGAATTTCCAAATTCTCAGCCTAGATTCCCCCCACAGAGAGAAGGCGAGGGGGGAATTGCTCCTTTCGATATCTCAATCCAAGCTGTATTCCTGACCCAGTTTCCTTGTGTAATGCTCATGTGGCATCCCTTGATTCATTCAGGCATTTTAGTAATATCTTGTGTATTCATGCAGCTGTAGCATGCACCCAGGATGATTCTTCCTTTGCTGTTCTCGCCTGTCTTCCTGAATCATCTAAACTTGCAGAATCTAATGTAACCACATTACCAAGTGAAGATGGAGCAATTTTATTATTCAAGGTTGGAGACCCAGTTCCCGTGGCCACCTGGTTTGTAAAGAAGGTAAGAAACTTTTTTTATGCGTTTGTTAAAATTATATTTGTACTTTCCCCAGTCCAATCAATCCAATGACGTTCTAGAGATACGAGGATGGTGTATGATACGTAGTAAGAGACTTCATTTGTCTTTGTATTTCCTTCTTTGGAGGACTCCTTGTTCTCCTATATTCTTGTAGTCTCCTTGTTCTCCTATGATATATTTGTACTCTTCTCCTATTTTCTTGTAAGAAACTGCCCCCTTTTTGTTCTTGTTCTGAGCAGGGAACATATTTAGCTATTCACGTGCTTTTGCATATATTTCTGCACTAGTGTTATAATTGCATCTATTGTAGTCAAAGATTGTGTATTATAAGTAAATGTTTAAGTTGGATTTCCATTGAAAATAATATCTTTCATTTAATTCGTTCCTATATATATGTTTATTCATAAATGTTTATAATTGTAACTGTGAATGTATAGGTATGATTACTAATGGGTAATGCTCAAACTGATGGGCTTACGTAGGCCTAGAGAACTAATTTGTAGGGATGCAAATCTCCTTGTATTGATTGGACTAATATGGTTGGGTTTCTATGCAAGTGTAATGGGATTAATCTTGGTTCTTATATGCAATAGTTCTTTCTCCAATAATATCAGTAATATGCAAATTGAATCACTCATGTGAGATTCAATTCTTCTTTTAAGGCTAGATGTTGGCTACTGAACCTAAATAATCACTGGTGCATTGCAAATATTTTGTGCAACTTTTGTTTTCATTTGTTTTTACAACAAATTTTCTGCCTTTGTGGACAACTACAAATCCATAATACTAGTAGTAGTGTGTCAACAAGATGCTTGGTTGTTTAGTTATTATTATTATTTTTTTTTGGGTAGTGAGTAGGATGGTTCGGTTGCAACTTTTGTTTTCATTTGTTCTTACAGCAAATTTTCAGCCTTTGTGGACAACTACAGATCCATAATAGTAGTAATAGTGGGTCAACAAGATGCTTTGTTGTTTAAATTTTTTTTTTTTTTTTTTTTTTTTTGGGGGAGTAAGCAGGATGGTTGGGTTGTTTGGATTATCGTTCAACAAATTTTAACATTCTCACTGTAGGCACTGGGAGGGGCTTGCTTTTCTTCATACAAATCCAAGTGCCTTGGAAGAGAAGATTTCAGATGAAAATCCAGCCTCAGTGTTGCTTGCATATATAAATGGTGATCATGAATACATCCTCTTTGACCCATATGGTGAACAACAAGCATGTGAGCAAGGCATGGCTCGTCGGCAGAGTCTATCTGGTTTTCAGGAGACTGGTAATGGTCAAGACTTCTACAACTTTTTTCTTTCATATCCATATTCATACATTATATTATAGAAAATCAGATTCTGTGTAACTGCAGTTTTTTGTTTTTTTTGGTTTTTGTGGGCTGTGTGTGAATTTGTGCTGTTACATTGGAAATTTTGGATCCTTTGGTTCATCTGATTTATCAGATTGGAAATATAAATACGACTTACATTTTGCTGAGCATGTCAGTAATCAATGTTAGAAATGGTTACTTTTGGGGCTGCTTCATTTATCCAGGGAACTAAAAAATTGACAAAAGTAGTTGCACTCTTTCAGGGAGGTTGAATTTTTTATTCTTTGAATTCCTTTTTGGCATCTTAATTAACCTTGCAATTGTAGTTGCACTGAATCTGTTAATTGACAACTGAAATTATTCTGTTAAAATTCCCTTTTGGTTTCGTAACTAACATTGCGGTTGTAGTTGTACTGGATCTGTCAAGTAACAAGAATTTTTTTCTACATAGTTTTTGTTTCCCTAAGATTTAATGGGTGATTCTTCGCTTTTCCTTTTTACAGGCCAGTTCGGTTATGCATCTATTTACGGGGAGTTACCAGAGTTTGACTTGAAGGCGGGAAAGCAGACTCTGCCAGCCCCATTTGTAGCATCAGAAAAGCCATGGGAGACCATATTTAGTGGATCATCTCATAGCCTTCCTCCTCTGACCAAATTATGTTCATCATTTTTGGAGTCGTTGCTAGAAAAGAGAACAGCTAATGTAGAGTGATCACTGCAGATAGATGATGCATATCAACATTTTGTTGTTAACTTTCCGGTCAAAATTCAGTGATGTCTTCTGCAGTTATTCAAGCTATTGAAGAGTCTACAAGTTTCAAAGTGTCTTCAAAACTATTGAAGGCAGGTTTGAATTGGCTGGAAGGAAAGAAAAATCAATTTAGAATGTTTGAGGAGATGAAGCTCTATGCTCTGCTATGGCTACTTATGAATTTGATACAGCCAAATCTTTGGAGGATCTGTTGTAGCTGGTGGACCTCTCACCTTTCTACTGGAGTTTTGAAATTGTCAGTTTGCCCCAACTCACCAATTTTCCTTGTACGGAATGTCCCTTGGTAGTAAAGTAGATGAGAAAATTGTTTTTCTGACTCAAAATTTTGGAATCTTTGATTGTAAATTTGAAACGACAGATTGCCAAGTTATTAATGGTTGAGATAACCTTATTGGTACTAAACCACTAGAACATTTCTTACATGAGCTCTGATCAAGAAAAACAAAGACAAGTCACTGGCAGTGGCAGCCCCATCAACCAGTGGTGGTGGTGGTGGTGGTGGTGGTGTTAGTGGTGGATCCTCCACTATTGGTGTAGGAGGGATGCAACTGGGATTGATCGGAGATGTTGTGGTTTTGATCAGAGATGTTGTGAGCAGGAGAGAAGAGATCAACGGTTTCAGAATCAGCAATCTTCCCTTCTTCAAGTGCGGTGCCTGATTTGTACCTCACTCGCAAAGCTTCATTTTCTGATAGCTTTGCTTGCGCTGTCCCATACTTTATATCGACCCTGCTCTTCGCCATTCTCTCTTTCTCTCGCTCTCTGTTTTACTGCTTGAAATGGGGGATTTGATTACTTGTTTGCCTTCCTTTTTCATCAATTTATAGCAATTTCACCTTCTTGGTGGTGTTGGGTGTCTCTTCTTTCTTCACCCTTTCTACCACTGGTGGCAGTTCACTTTAACACAAAGTTGACAACTGTCTCTTTGTAATGCAACGTGTCTTGGAAACCTGCGCTCTGTTTCCTCTTCTTAGATCATGCCACGTCTCCCGACTTGAGTGGCAGTGTGGTAAGGAACTCAGGGCATGTTTGATTGGGTGGATTAGGCGTAGGATTGGAGTTATTAATCTGTGGGCCAAATTATTCTATGTTTGTTTTAACATTTTGATTTAGGATTATTAATCTAATGGATAATTAATCCAACAAATTTGTAGGATTATTAGTAATTGGGTAGGGGTGAGATTATTAATCCAATGAATATTAATCCAATTGGATAGTGAATACCACACTAATTTAATAGGATTATTAATACTTCATTATTAATCTTGTGAATCAAACATGACCTCAAAGAATTATATATATAGTATAGATATATTTTTAAGCTTTTGTTAATTTATTTTTAAAGTTAGTTTTTATTTAAAATTAGATAGAAAATATCACATTAACTACTATATAACATAAAAAGTATATTATTATATTAAATTTTATATTTGTGTGAGTTACATGTAATAAAATCTTTTTATGTCATGTAATTATCAATGTGTTATTTTTTATTTAATTTTAGATATAAATTATCTTTTAGAATAAATTAGAAAAAAAATTTAAATATAAAAAAAAAGAAGTGAGAAAAAGTAAATTTTTAAGGCCAAAATTAATTACTTGTTTTGGGTGTGTTCTATAAGTAATTTTTTAATCTTTTTTAGGTCACATTACCTATTTATTTTTTGGTATATATTTTCATACAAAGTATATTTATTTACATCATTTCAAATAATATTTTAGCTGAACTTTTGAAAGAGTGTACACGCACGTGCTGTGCGTGAGGTTCATCAATCCACTGCAATTGGATAACGAGGGGTGGAGTTGTGGACGGGACTGATGGACTGAGTAAAGCAGCGAAGTTCCTTGATTTTTTAACAAAAAATTTCATTCTAGTAAAAAGAAAAAACAACAAATAACAAAAAAAAATTGAAGTAAAACATAACAGTGGAAATCGATCATCAATTCCATTTCCATCTCTTTGTTTGAGAAGAATCAAGATTTCTTGACAGCCATTAAGACCCGAGTGTAAGAATCAATTCCCACCTCTCTTTCTCTCTTTCTAGTTTCTTATATTATCTTTTTTTATTTTTTTGGTTTGAAGATTTGTTCATGTTGAGAGTTCAGTGTATTATTGTATTTGTCTACCATTATATATCTCTATTTGCTCATATCTACTCCTTATTCAACCACTTACTAGCAAGTACACACCCAAGATCTTGATTAACCCTATCACTACCCATTAAATATCTTTGAAGTTATTCAATTCATGGCAGTCCTGCTAAATTCAGTGTCCCCTATAAAGAACCCATCTCAAGAAAATGCAAGAAAGCCTTGTGGGTTCTTTTCCCCAATCCAAATCTCCATTCCTTTTCACTCACCATGGGTTTTCTAAAGTTTTGGCATCTACTCAGATGGCCATATCGCCAAAAGAAACTGTTTTCACAATGCCCAATTGGAGCTCTGGTAGGAATGACCCAAGAACTAGGGATCTTCGACTCAATGATGCATTTCTGTATTTGGAATATATGGTTGGGGAGGGACACAAGCCTGATGTGGATCATGCCACGCAGCTCTTGTATGATCTTTGTAAGTTGAACAAACTCCGAAAGGCGACTAGAGTGATGGAGATGATGGTTAATTCAGGTTGTTCACCGGATCCGTCTACCTATAATTTCTTGGTGGATCATTTGTGTAGGAGAGGGAATGTTGGTTATGCAATGCAATTAGTCGAAAAAATGGAGGAATGTGGATATCCAACCAATACTGTTACATACAATTCTCTTGTGAAAGGGCTCTGCATGCGCGGAAACTTGGATCAAAGCTTGCATTATTTAGACAGGTTGATGGAGAAAGGATTGGTTCCTAATGTATTCACTTACTCTTTCTTGCTCGGAGCTGCTTATAAAGAGAGAGGGGTAAGTGAAGCGATGAGACTATTGGATGAGATCATTGCTAAGGGTGGAAAACCCAATTTGGTTAGTTACAATGTTTTGTTAACCGGGATGTGCAAAGAAGGTAGGATTGATGAGGCGATGAGTTTCTTTTAGGATTTACCTTCTAAAGGGTTTAGTCCCAATGTTGTGAGCCATAATATTTTGTTGAGGAGCTTGTGCTGAAGGCGTTGGGAGGAGGCAAATTCACTTCTTGAAGAGATGGTAGGGAAGATTGTTACGCCATCGGTCGTTACCTATAATATACTAATTGGTTAAGCTTGCTTATCACGGACAGACTGATCATGCCCTCAAGGTGTTGGATGAAATGTTCAAGGGACCGTTCACACCCACTGCTGCTACCTATAACCCAATTATTGCTCGTCTATGCAAAGATGGGAAAGTAGATAGCGTAGTTAAGTGTCTTGATCAAATGATTCATCAACATTGCAATCCCAATGAGGGTACATACAATGCCATTGCCGTGCTTTGTGAGGAAGGGAAGGTTGATGAGGCTTTTTCTATAATTCAGAGCTTGAGTGATAAGCAAAACTCATCTATCCACGACTTCTATAGAACTGTGATCTCAAGCTTGTGTAGGAAAGGAAACACATACTCAGCTTTGTTGCTTTTATATGAAATGACAAAGTGTGGATTTACACCTCATTCCTTGACGTATTCGTCTTTGATCAGAGGATTGTGCATGGAAGGGATGTTGGATGAGGCGATGGAGATATTTATGATCATGGAAGAAAACAACTACCAACCTGATATTGAAAATTTTAATGCACTTATTCTTGGGTTATGCAAATCACGAAGAACAGATTTGTCTTTGGAGATTTTTGAGATGATGATTGAGAAGGGCTACATGCCTGTTGAGACAACTTATACCATTGTGGTGGAAGGTATTGTCCACGAAGAAGAAAGAGAGCTTGCTGCAGCGGTTTTGAAAGAGTTGCACCTGAGACAGGTCATGAGTCGGAAAACAGTAGAGAGACTTGTCATGCAATATGACCTTGAGGGGTTATCATTATAGGAAGAAATCAGACAGAAATGAATGAAAATTGAAAGCGCGGAAGAAAGCAAAATGGAATGAGGGATTTGTGATCAATACAAGCAAGATGAAGGCTCCAGAAGGGTTTGGTTCAATTATGGGTTCTGTAGACTACTAATGAAATGAATGCCAATATGGGAATTGAAATTGCACTCAAAGCCTCTGAAAGGTGGTAACTGGGAAAGGAATGAATATTGAGCATATCATGTATACTATCCTTTGCTTCAATATTACTGCTTTCCAATTCTGACCTTTGTGAAATTCTGTTACTCGTGTAAATGACTTGTTCTCTGCTGGCAAATTGATTTTGTTTTTCATGCTGAACACAGTACTTATCATTGGTTTTATCTTGATATACATTCTTGAACTTTTTACCAGAAATTTGAAAAGCAAGTATCAAAGTTGGATCATTGCAGAACTTTTTATATATGATTAGCGTGTAAGAGTCTCCAACCGAATGCATTTGAACCATGTAGGTTATGACTAATCAACAACCTGGTTTGATGCCACTGAAACCCAATTTCTAATACCATGGGCATACACATTTGAATCAAATGCTTGAATTGTTGCCATGAATTGGAAGAGCAGTTCAACATTCCTACTGGATGGTGTTCACCGTGCTTCAAGCGAGTGCAACTTGAAATTTTGCAAAATGCTTACCAAGATCCAAGCAATTGAGCAATTTACCAACACAATCATAAAATATAGCCAATTCATTTGCTCAAGCTTATTATTAGAGATAATAGGAGAAAATTATCACATAAAATAATAACTTACTACCAAAAGCTTTGGCACTAGGACCTTACATTCAAGTCTCCTTCAAGTTAAATCTTAGAGGGTATGTTGAGTTCAAAATACTGACAGAAGAGATATCATCTGGGACATTTTCGAGCACTAACAAACCAGTTAGCGTCAAGAAACTCAGAAAGCACCCAGAAATTGCATAATATTTTCAATCAAGTCAACAAACACATTGAGCAAAAGTGCATTCAAAAGATAGCATATCTAACAAATTTATTGATAACAATACCACTTGATGTTCAAACTGAAGGTTAATATATAAGTTATTCAGTCACAGAAATGAGATATCAAAACGAGTACCCTCAAACATTTAACACTAAACTCTTGATGGTGCTACAAAAGTTTAATATAGAAACTGCACTGGACAAAGAACACTCCTCCTTTGAATTCCCCCACCTACTCCCGGACAACACCTGCCAACAACTGTGAAAGAAGGCGGCAAATCAGGAGAAGCCCACTTTGTCAAAATGCATAGTCTACTTGGATCTTTGTCTCATCTTTGGTAGCTTCCTCTTCAACCCCCTCATGCCCTTCTTCTTCCACTATAAAGAGTAACTGACCAATTGTTAATTTCCCATTGAATGCAACTTGTAATTTAATGATGAATAAATTAATGCTGCACATAGAAACTTGATGTTCAATTCAAAACAACATTGGCAAGTGCATAAAGGACTCCCACTAATATTACCATTTACACAATAATTTTGACAATCTTTGATTTATGATAGTTCTGTTTATCTTTTATATATTAATTCTTATGTCTAGCCAAAGGTTATTTACAGTGAACAAATTATCATTAATACTCTTAACATAGAGACTAGAAAACAATACGAGACAGCAATTTAATGATCACATTTAACTTCTCTAAACAAATATTCTATTAAAAAAATGAAAAGAAAGAGAGAGAGAGAGAAACAAAGATACTGTTTGATTTAGTTTTTAAATTAACATTTGGATCAAGAAATCAAAACAACGGGCATGTTTGATTTGTGTTTGAGAGATGTGTTTTAGAAATAAAAAGTACGAAAATATGTTTGGTTTGGTTTTTTCAAAAGATGTTTTGAAAAATGATTTTGAGAGAGAGTTTTGAAAAAAGTGATTGATTTGATATGTGTGAGAGAGATTTGTTTGGAAAACTTGTTGGTTTACAAGTTTTGGGAAATTTTTTTGAAAAAATTTGTTTTGTTTGATTACTTTTGAAAACTTATTTGTAGAGAAAATTTCTGAATTTTTTTTCAGAAAATCAAACCAAACGAACCCGTTATGTTTTTCTTTTTAAAATTATTTTTTCTATCCTCTCCTTTATTTATTTATTTATTTATATATATATATATATATATTAATAAATCAATCAATCAATTGTTCTCTCTTCTCTCGTTCTCTCACATTCTACAACATCAATCAATCAAATTTTCTCATATTCAACCCTAAATAAATAAAATAAACTACAAATCATCCCAAAATTATTTTCAAAACTCATAACCAAACAAATTTTCAATTTTCAAAACCTATTTCAACAACTTATATTTTAAAATACAACTCCAAATTCTTTTCAAAACATAAACCAAAAGGAGCCAAATATATGCAGAGCAATATTTACATAAACCAGTAAAATGCTACTAAAGCTAAAAATAAATAAATATTTGCAAAAATCGAAGAACAGCTTAATGTTGAATCCAAGTTTCCTTTTCCTATGGTTTCTCGGCTACCAAACAAATCAAGATGTTTATACTCTTGTGATTGATTGCATTCAATCACCACAATCAATCGAAATAAAAACCCGGACTTGATGGAAAGAACGCAAACCTTAGCCCTCATGGTGACTCAAGGGTCTCTTTTCGTCTCTCTCTGTCTCGTCACTTTTCGCAGAAACCCTCTCCAGGTGACTCGGTTAGATCGATCTTGGTTTGGTACATATCGTAGGACTAGGGTTTCCAATCAGCGTGGACCTTAAACTCCCAATTGGGCTGAGGCCTTCCGAGTTCAGATTGTGGACCAATTTTTAAGAGTCCAGCTACATACACAATGCCATATTTGATTTATTTTTCTGAATTTAAAATATATATATATATATATATATGCGTTAAAAATGTGACCAGAATCTTTTTCAGTTTTTGAAGTCCATTTAACTATTTTACGAGGGCATTTTTCAGAAATTCCTTTTGACCTATTTATATTTTATTTAATTTACATTATTTTTTATATTGAACAAGTTTTATAGGTGATATAATTCTTAAAATATTCTTAGTAATATTCACATTCTGATAATGGTGCGTTTGATAACCTTTGTGTGTTTAGTGCAGATTTAGGTTTCGATTTATATTTACAAAAATTTTATAAATTGGTTTTTGTTTAATTTTTGTTTATTTTTAAAAAAACATTAACTACAAATACGTTTGGTAATTAACAAAATGTTTAAAAAAATTTAAAAAATAAAAAAGAGTAAGAAATGGCAAGTGGCGGCGGAAGACGGTGGTGGAAAGTGGTGACGGTGGATGGTGGGTAGCTGGTGGTGGCAGGTGGGTGGCGGGTAGTGGCGGGTGGGTGTGATGTGGTGGGTGGGTGGGTGGGTGACGGTGTCGGGTGGTGGGTGGTAGCGAGTAGGTGGTGATGGTAGTGGTGGCGGGTGGTGGTGGTAAGTGGGTGGCGAATAGCCGGTGGTGGTGGGTGGTGGCGGGTGGGTGGTGTGGCAGTGGGTGGTGCAGTGGGTGGTTGTGGGTGGTGGTGGTGGTGGTGGTGGCGGGTGGTAAGTGGCCAGTGGTGGCGGGTGGTGGGTGGGTGGTGGCGATGGCGGTGGTGGGTGGTAGCAGTGGGTGGTGGTGGCGGGTGATGGTGGCGGTGGGTGGCGTATGGCGGGTGGGTGGTGATAGTAGGTGGGCGGGCGGCGGTGGCGGGTGGTGGGTGGTGTAGTGGGTGGTGGTAGTGGTGGCCGGGTGGTGGGTGGTGATGGCGGTGGATGGCGGATGGCGGGTGGTGGTGGCGGTGTGGTGGTGGTGGTGGTGGTGGTGGTGGGTGTGTGGCGGGTGGTAGGTGGTAGCAGTGGGTGGTGGTGGTGGTGGTAGGTGGTGGGTGGTAGTGGTAGGTCGATTGGCGGTGGGTGGTGGGTGGTGGATAATGGTTGTGATGGTGGTGGGTGGTAGTGGTGGGTGGGTGGTGGTGGTGGGTGGTGTTGGTGGTAGTAGGTGGTGGATGGTGGTGGTGGCAAGTAGATGGCGGGGTGGTGGCCAGGCGGTGGATAGTGGTGTGGTGGGTGGTGGGTAATGGAGTGGGTGGCAGGTGGGTGGTGGTGGCGAGTGGGTGGTAGGTAGGTGGTGGGTGGTGGTGGCGAGTGGGTGACAGGTGGCTGCTGGTGGCTAGTAGAGTGGTGGTGGTAGGTGGGTGGTGAGTGGTGGTGGCAAGTGGTGGTGGCGGGTGGGTAGTGGGTGGTGGGTGGTGGTGGTGGAAGACGGTGGTGGAAAATGGTGGCGAGTGGTGTGTAATAACCCTCACTTTGCCTTAGTCATGCTCACATGCTTTATATGATTTTGTCTTGTCAAGTTGCATTCATAAGATCCTGTTTTGTTTTATCTAAGTGTTGTTACATGCTTTGTTCCTTGTTTGGTGTGTGTTTAGCCGAGGTCATCTTAAGCCTAGGTTACACCTTTGAACCTTTTTCACTTAGGACCATCTTGGAACCGCTTTGGTTGACACCGCCTCCTTTGACATATTGGCGAGATGTCATCATCTGGTAAGTGTTCAACTTGGTAGAGATGTATATTATCTGGCGAGATGTTATCCTTACTGAGTGATCTTGTTCATGGACTAGAATGACCTAGGCAGGGTGTGACACATCTAGGCGAGATGTGGCCTGACTAGGTCAAGTGTTATTCTTCTTAGGCAAGATCATTAAACCTACTTGTCGAAGCCTTGTCCTAATCAGGGTCCTTACCTATCAGTGCCCTTGTCGCCTTACTTGTTATATACACTTTGTCTTACGTGTCTTGTCTTTTAATCACCTTTTGGCGAGAACCGGTCTGGTAGTGTCCGTGTCAATGAGAGGGTTAATCGATCGGCGAGAGAGAAAACATATCATTTTATATCTTTGTTCTAGGAAGAGAGAAACTCTAGGAAGAGGGAAGAAGAAGTTCTTAGAGAAAGAAGTAGATTTCCAAGCTTGATCCTTAGAGTTTGAGCAGATTAGATCCGTGTTTGAGGTTAGATTCTTGATCGATTTTTGTTGTTCTTTATATTGATCGATCACATTGCATGATCTAGCATGATTCATGAGCAATGCATTGATTTAAAGTTTGTTTTAGAAAGAAAGGGATGTTCATGTGTTTTTGAAGAAAAAACTATGTTTTGATTCGAAAATGTTTGTATTAGGATCCATATTTTTGTGTTTGTTTTTATAAGATCTTCAAGTATGGATACCAAGGTCCATGTTTTTGAACTCATAGCATGAAATCTCAGTTTTGTAATAACAAGTTATGATTTTAGCATCCATGTTCTTTATGTTTTTCGTGTTCATGTTCTTCGTGTGCTTGAGGAAGAAACCCAGTTTCTGACTTCACCTTTCCCAGGTGTGGTCAGAGACCACTCTTGCCTAGATCTTGCACTTAGGCCAAGCATCGTATCTCACCTTGGCCTACCTTGCATGATCACTTGCACCGATAGTCTATCTTGCATGAACACCTCGGCGACGGCCGTTCGGAAGCCTTGGTAACCACACCTTGCCCAGAGGTGTGGGACCTTAACAAAGACCTAGTTGGTACCGGCGTGTTTTCCCAGGAGGAAAAATAGTGTTTTAACTTCCGGCATGTTTTGCTTTGACTTGACCTAGTTTTGAAATAAATGCGGGATCATTTGCATTCATGTAAGGTTTGTTTTAAAAGCATTTCATATCCATCTTTGAGCATCTCTTCTTGTTTTCTTGAAGTGCATTGATGAACTTTGCCATGTGTTTGTAGGACTTTGACCCTTGCTTTAACCTTGATGTGCGAAGAGCTATGGGTGGTATTTTTAATAAAGCTATGTTATAAAGTTTTGATAAAGCTTTGCTTCGTTTTGGAAAAGTATTAGATCAAGCATGAATGATTATCCTAGTTTTTGTATAAAGTATTAGCTTTGTTTGATGACATTCTGGGAAAGTCCTTAGTGCCAGGGGACTAAAATGCAACTGCACCCTTGTTTTGAAAGTCCTTAGTGCTAGGGGACTATAATGCAACTGCACCCTTGTTTTAAAAGTCCTTAGTGCCAGGGGACTATAATGCAACTGCACCCTTATTTTGCCACTAACGATTTTCCGCGTGGGTTTGTTTGTCCGGAATGTCATCGTTTGGTATTATGTAGATGTTATTAACATCGAAGCTTTGAAAGATTTGATAAATGAACTTGGTTCATCCCTTTGATTTGTAAAGTTATGATATGTATTGTTTTGTAAAAGATCTCGGATATCATTTATTCAAACCTTTATTGCTTAGCTCACCCTTTCCTTATATATATATGTAGGTGACGAGTAAGAAGGCGGTGGCCTAGATGATTATTGCAAGATGTTTTGGATTTCTATTTTGTAGCATCTTGAAAATTATCTTCTTAACTTTGTATTTTATGTATTTTGTATATATGTTGAGAAGCCTTTGATCAAGATGTATTATGTACTTTATTTTATTTGTATTCAAGTTGTAAAACTATGTTAAGATGTCTGTCATTTCATTTGATCTACACGCAGCTTTTATGGACTAATTAGATTTAAATATATTGTTTCCGTACATGTAGGCCCCATATGTATACTCTGATTGTGTGTGAATCTTTGTAAGTTAGCTTTTGGTAATCTCGGATTACTGGCCATCACGGCACTATTTTACTAGAGGCGGAATGGGGTTATGACATGGTGGTTAGTGTTGGGTGGTAAAAAAAAAAAAAAAAAACTGTAAACTTAAAACAGAAACACATTTTTTGTGTTTTCATTTTTTGGCTAAATTTATAAACTGAGACCACTGATTTATAAATCAAAAACTTTACCAAACAAGTTTTTATTTGAGTTTTTTAAATTCTTATAAATATAAACAGAAAATTGAAAACGTAAGTGTTACCAAACGACAGTTTTCAGTTTTCTATTTATATTTACAAAAATTTTAAAAACTGAAATAAAAACTTGTTTAATAAACCTGATTTATAAATCGATGATCTCGACTATAAATTGGCAAAAATGAAAATAAAATATGTTCCATTGAATTTTTTTTTAAACTCTAACCATCACCGCCACTATTTTCCATCATCGTCTTCGCCATTCGACCCATTACCCACCCTTTACTACCACTACTCGCTTTCGCCTACTTGTCGCCACCACCTCGCGCCTTCTCGCCACCAATACCGCCCGCCACCGCCTCCATCGCGTCTGCCATCTCTACCACCTTGCGCATTCGCCACCACCATCGCTGCTACCACCATCGCCGCCACCTTCTTGCCTATCACCACCGCTCAACCCGCGCGCCGCCCTTTCGCCGCATCTTCGCCGCGCGCGCATACCACCCTTTCTTGCCACCGCCACTACCGCGTCGCCGCCACCTTCGCTTACCGCGCCGCGCGCGCACCACCGCTGCCACCTCTTCGCTACCGCCGCGCCTCTCGCCCTGCTCCGCCTACCACCCGCGCTACCGCGCACCACCGTCACGCATCCCTTCCACACTTTCTGGCGCTACCCTCTGCTTTATTAATCATTTCCACTTCTACCACCGCCGCACTACTCGCCGCCATGATTCTGCACCACCGCTTTCCGTCGCCCCTTTTACCAGCATTCACCTTTTTACCTTTTTTTAAAATTTTTTAATTTTTTAATCATTTTGTCAATTACCAATCGCGTTTGTAGTTTATGTTTTTTTTAAAAATAAACAAAAATCAGTTTATAAAATTTTTATAAATATAAACTGAAAACATAAACATTACCAAACAAACCCAATATGAATGTTCTGTAATGTGAATGTTACCTTGTCAATGTGAATATTCATTGTATATATGAATGTTAGCATTATCAAATTACTAACTATTCAAAAATATTTATAAGGGTAAAAATGTCCATAAAATATTTTAAATATGAGAATTAAGATTTGGTAGATCAAATATTCAAATAATAAGACTTATTGAAAAAGAGAATTTTTTTAATAAATCTCCCATTTTACAATAGTACCCAAAAAAAAAAAAAAATAGTAGATTTAATTATTGTAACAAATTAAAATTTTAATTATTATATACTTCTAATTATAAAAACTCTTGTACATGAGGGCTATAGTTGTAGGGATTAGTAGGTCTACCCACTTGTAAGTTTGCTTATTACGTCCATATCACTTAAAATTTGAAAAAATGTTTATCAACCCATTCAATATTTATCTTAAATTAGACTGGTGTGAGTGATTTGGGATTTGCTTATTTTTTTGTTTATTGGCTTTTTACAAAAAAAATATAACGTAAAGTAGAGATAACGTGATAACTTATAATAAAATTCTCATTTGGCATGGGACTACGGGTTATAAAAGTCACAAAATACAACTAAAAAGTCGATGTGACAAAATATCGCATTAATTATAATTATTTAATTTATTCTCTCATAAAAATTAAAAAATAAAAAACTTAATCATATGAGGCTTTTTAGCCCATGCGAAAAAGTCAAAAAATTAACCCATTTATCAAACAAAGCCAAATAAGCTACTTATTTAGCTTCCCTCTAAATCACTCTTAATTGAGATTAAATTTGTATAATGTGAGATCTATATGTAAAATAAATCTGAACTATAAAATGACAATTTTAAATAATTTATGAGTAGTTAAGTATGAATTTAGAATATTAAAATCTAACAACTATCATTATGAGCTATTAATATCAGATTTTCATGTACGGGAGCTAAAACAATATTTGCATTATAGTTCAAAAAATTTAAACCACATGAGAAAATAAAATAATATATACATTACGAATTCTAAAATAAGCTTTAGATCGAACTAAAATATTATTAGTCAATTAATAGGTGGATCACTAATCAAATTGTTGCCATTTCTTTATACTTACCAATCTCCACTAATACTGTGTTTTAATATAGTTATAAATTTATTTTTGACAGAATGAACAACAGGTGGCTGTAGTTTAGTGGTAAGAATTCCACGTTGTGGCCGTGGAGACCTGGGCTCGAATCCCAGCAGCCACACACAATGCCTTTTTACTCTTTGATGGGCCTTGCAAGGGTGATATCTAGTTGGGCTTACTCTGGCCCAAATCGAGATCCCACCCAACATTTTTTTTGGCAAAACCCTAAAAACCTTCTTTAAATACTTCCTTCTCCGCCTCTCTCTCTCTCTCTCTCTCTATCTATCTATCTATCTATCTATCTCTCTGATCTGTTTATGGTGTTGAATATGATGATTATTGTTGTCGCCCCAGTCTTACAAGCATCTGTAGACGCTTGATGGTGATCGACACTTGATTATGATCTGATTCTCATTCCATCTTCTCCTTTCAATTTTCCTCAAATCTGGTTTTTCACTTTGCTTTTGTGTTTATACTCGTGTATATATAGTATAATTTATCATTAACAATCAAGAAAAAAGAGAGGTGTGATGATGTTTTCTTAATCAATTCTGCAAAATATTGGATGATGATTCCTAACATGCACTACCATCTGACCTCGCTTCCTCGATTTTTTATTTTTTTTGTTTTTAATTTGATCTTTGCAATCTGTGATGAAAGATGTTATTGTGCTGATTTTCAGTGATTAACGCATAAACATATTCACCATCTTTCGGCTGAGATTGCGGAGAACTGATTTAGAATTTTAGTTATTTTTTATGATTTGTTTGTATCTATTGTTGTTTTCATTGCCCAAGGTATCTAATGCCTAGACTATAATATATCAATGGCTATGCATCTCGTTAAATGGGCAAAAATTGAAAGTGTTTTTCAAAAACAGGACTTGCGACACAGTTTGCTTTGTGTTTTGGTATACCAGCTTACTGTTACTTTTACCCTGTTTACACTCTAATGTAATCTGATCTATTATCGCTGTGTTTTTTAATATGAAATTGAGTTTTTTGTTTTTTGGATAAATTACATTGACATCTCTGATATTTATATTTATTCAGTTCTTTCCTTACTTTTTGAAAATTACAGATATGTTTGGTTTGATTTTGGAAGAGTAGTTTTAAAATTGTTTTGGAAGAGAGTTTAAATTTTTTTTTTGGTTTGTTTGGTTATGTATTTGAATGATTTGATATTTTGTTATAATTGAGTAGATGTGTATGAAAGAAAAAAGTGATTGAGAATGAGAGAGGAAAGAAAAAGTGATTGATTGATTGATTGATTGATAAGTAAAGAGAGATTAATTTTAGAAATTATTTTAAAAATTTACAAATCAAACAAATTTCTTAAATTTTTTTCCAAAATCACTCGGCAAATTCAAATCAAACATCTGTAATCTCTCTCCTTGAGATTTTAAGTTTCATTATAGATTGTTTCATAATTTTCCAAATGTAAGGAGAAACTATAGTAAACTATAGTAAACATAAATCTCAAGAGGTATCCAAATCAATAAAAGATTCATATTTTAAAGATCAATATTGTGCCATTATTAAAGTTTTTACTCAAATTTATACTTAAATCTAAAATTGTCCATTGAAATATTTATATCAAATTAATATCTAGTAAAATTTTATTCAAGTTTGTGATGACCCTATCATTTAGCAAAAGGAAAATGTTTAGTTTAGCAGAGAACACAAGTAAAGGCCAAGTTTGGGAAGGCCAAGTTTGGGAAAGATTTAAATAAGTGTATTTTTGATTTTTTATAAAATATGGGTTGGATTTGGATTAGGTTTGAAGTGATGTGTTAGAAAGGTGATGTGAAACTTAAATAAGATGATGTGATTTAAATAGGATAGTGATTTTTGACTTTTGAATTTTTTAAAGATACCAAACTTGACCTAAAATTAAAGATTTATGATTGTGATGCCCTTCTCTGGGTCTTTGGAAAGTATTTTAAGAGTTTGGATTTTTCTCTTGGAACACCTTGGGGCAAGTTATAGCCTTATGCGTAGGTCTTGGTGAAGTTTCTTGTAATGCTTAGCGATTTCACTTCTGTAGATATCGGTAAATGCTATCTCTAGATATGTAAATGAATGTTAATGGGAATATTTTTTAGTGATATGTTGGAATAGTTTGGGCTTGTTTAGTTTGTTTTTAGGAGAGTTGTTTTTTGAAAAAAAATTTGAGAGAGTTGTTTTAGAAATTTTTTTAGTTTGTTTAGTTGTATATTTTGAAAGTAATTTTTAGAGTTTGGGAGTTTGGGGAGTTTGGGATGATTTGATATTTTGTTGTAATTGAGTAGATGCGTGTGAGAAAAAAGTGATTGAGAAGGAGAGATGAGAGAGAAAAAAATGATTGATTGATGTGTAAGAGAGAAGCGATTTTGGAAATTTTTTGAAAAAATCTCAAACTAAACAATTTTTGAATTTTTTTCTTTTAAAACTCATCCTCTAAAACTCAAACCAAACATACCCTTTATGTGTATATCTATTTTTTGAATTAAAAAAAAAAAAACTAGAGTGATTTTGTACCATAGATTGACCTGAAATTGAGGTCAAACTTAAAATCTGTTCTTAAAAATGAGCTATTATATGATGTGTAGTAATAGTTTTTAAATATCTGGTAATTTGTTTTGTAATTTTTAAAAATAGTTTTAAATAAAATAAATATAAATAAAAACAAAATTGACTTAGAATGATCAAAAGAATGATAAGTTGATGAATTAAATTGTTTAAATTAAAATAATAAATCATAAAATACAGTT
The DNA here is from genome assembly GCA_025200525.1 of Camellia lanceoleosa. Lineage (NCBI taxonomy): Eukaryota > Viridiplantae > Streptophyta > Magnoliopsida > Ericales > Theaceae > Camellia > Camellia lanceoleosa. The sequence goes on along the minus strand of CM045764.1, from coordinate 182,483,632 downwards.
TAAATCAAATTGCAAGAGTTAAAATTATAGTTTATTCAAAATACAAAATATTTTCTAGATAAATCTAACTCTTATAACTTTATGATCAAAACCAATGAGAAATTATTAATTTACCGTGGTGATATTATCAATTTTTGTAGTAAATTAAATTGATTGTAAAAGTAACGCATATGACATTTATTTAAACGATACTCAAATTTTGGATTGCAAATTTGGAATAATGTTATATGCATCAATTGATATACTAACTAGTATACAAATTAATGATGTGACATAATTTAAGAGGTTTTTAAATTTGTAATGTGATTAATGAGTGAGGTC